>JAJQXH010000027.1:3005000-3365000 GCA_022343465.1 Oscheius sp. G VE-2021 | reverse complement strand
CAAGACAACTTAGAATCATGCACAATGGCAAGTGATTTTTTCAGATGACATGTTTTTTATTCAGATGGGAGTCTCCGACGACCCCACGCTTTTGAGTAAGTGGATACCATTAAACTGCACTAGCTGTATAGATGCATTTATATGCATTGATTTGTGATAACTTTCGAGAACATTGAAGGCATTAAATGAATATCTTTTCAAAGAGATCTTTTAAAACAAATCATCATTGACTCCGGCTGTATAATCTAACCAGCTGGGGTCATCGATTGGGGCTTAGGCTTTAAGCCGACCCTCCTTATCTCTTCTGTTCACACGATCACTAGACATATGATGACGGCCCCTTCACTCTTATTATTCACACTACAACATGCTGCATCATAGTCTGTTTATTCTGTCTATTCATCAGTTAGGAATTTCTCAGTCGGGCTATGATAAATATCCCATTTGCAATTTTGGCGGAGTTTATGATCCCAGGTATGATTTGAAAGTTAGACAAATATAGAGATGTTTAGTTTTCAGAAATGTTTGAGATCAATGTTTCTTGGAACTTTTGATCAGGTATGTTAAACAGTTTTCCAGAATGAATTTCATTTGAGCATCATAAGGTGGCATTTATAGGCACAAGAGGCTTGTAGAGGCCTTGGCGGTAGCCTTCCCTGCGTCCAAAATCAGAATCAAAACGAAGCTGTCAGGAAGAACGCACAAAGTTTTCACCTTTATTCATAATTCTATTCCTTCCTTCAGCTAATTGTCGCGGTGTACCCTATGACACCCAATACATTGCCAATTTGGCACCAAATGGAGATTGTCTTTCAAACTATGGTCACTTTAATTCTTTGAACAACAGCTGCTCAGCTATTCTACAAAAATACGGAGTATGGGTAAATGTTGATTGTAAAGCAAGGACTTCCTTTCAGTGTGTTTATAACGCATCAACAGGTGATTTTGTTTGAATTTAGCCGTCAATGTAGTTTCAGATTGTGATAATGGATGGTACTTTTACAATGGGAGCTGTTATTTCGTGAGTTTTAAATTGAAAAACTAAAGTAAAGTTTTAAACTTCAGTTTCAAACGATTCCTTCTTCCCAGTCCAGTTTTTCGTGGCAAGATGCAAAATTATTCTGTGAAAGTAGCCAAATGAAAGGTTCACATCTGGCAAGAATAGCCTCTTCTGACGAAAACGACTTTGTTTTGTGTAAGCGTAATTACTGACTGATTCTTACAGAATCTCTTCAGCTCTTGCTCATTCCCTAGTTCCCTCCATCAGTGAACTCGCCATAGGCCTCCACTATTCCTCAAACGGGACCCTCTCCTGGGTTGATGGGGGTCCCGTTGGTTTCACAAATTGGGACGGTTTACCCCCTGAGACCAATTGGGAATTATGCGTAGTTGTGAGTCTTTTTTCTACCTAATCCCTTTGGTTGTTTCAGATGACAACCTTCGTTGGCGAAGGTATTTTGGGGTATTGGGTGCCTTCAGACTGCAACAGTGCCATCACTGCCTTTATATGTCGTCTGGATTTGTGATATATTTATTGAATAATAACTTTCTTTGAAACTCTCTCCCTGGGTAAATTCTGGAATCGCCTGTGGGCGGAGATCCTCCATATTTTGTCACCTGGCCGGATGTGGCGATGAATAAATTAGGGAGGGGACCCGGCCCCTTGGCGTGTCAGTGCGCCGTCGCCAGCCATGGTAGGTGACATCGATTTACATTAGTCTCAGAAACAGAAAAAAATGACTAATTTTGGCTTAGCAAAATTCTGAAACTAAGAAACTTAATAGTTTACCTCAAAGTTGTTAACTCAAAGTTTTGCTTCTGATGCAACTATTCGTGATGATGTGGGTATACTTTTCCGTTACAAATCGTAATATTTTCACGAGATAGAACCGCATCTCTTATTCCGAAAACTAGGCAGTGCATTAACATGTATCACCCGAAAAAATCGACGATCGAATTTTGCGACACACTTAAGGAACGCAGGTATTCCAACCTCAAAAATAAGTAGTTTAAATCATGTGTTATACAGGAAATATATCTAGATTGCTCAGAGACACCTGACCTAAACCCATACGAGATCGGCCGTAACTCAGTTCTTGGCAACAAAACCGTAACTCAGTTCTTGGCAACATCGCTTTGCATGCTTCAGTAGATTTGTGTTCTAGCACTGACCCGACTATCATTTCTAATAATAATAATAAATCATTTGAACCCTTTTCCTCTGACGCGAGTCTTTCAGTTCGGATGGATTCACGAAAGTTTCCGCCAACTCGTGCACCGCAAGTATGGAAAGGAGGTCTGGCAGAAGATTGTGTAAGTGATTTCCCCATCAGATGTCTCTCGTGTGGCTACTTTTGGTTCGCGTAACGACCACTACCAATCTTAGCGAATGACTTATGGATGTGTTGTGAGAGGAGCCACGCGATGATTCTGAACACGCAGCCAAATGATGACTTTAAAGGAGAAATTCAGGGAAATGTCGAAATTTGAAGAAGGAACGGAAAACGAAATTGGACACTACTACAACGACGATGAGACTATGAGACTCGTCAATTCTATGGCTAATATTATTGGTGAGTTTCTGGAAAACTAGGCCTGACAATGTCATGGTTTGTTGTGATCATCACCAGCAGGCAAGATCGATCAATTTGTGATGTTTCCGACTGGCACGTACTGCATGTACAAGTTACTTTTGAACAATAGTGACGACAGTTAAGCAAAAACCATAACATAAGGGGTATTCCATTTTTTCATAAATTAAAAAAGTTTTTAAACTTTCTTTTTTTTCTTAAACATGTGTCTTTCGTAAGGAATATTGTCCTTCCAAGCTGCGTGGAATCAGAAATAAGCCGATAATATAACTAAAACAGAAGTCTGACTTTTGCCTCCTGAAAAAGTTATCATAAATAAATTTTAACCGATTTGACTGCTGCTTGGTTGATTATATGAATTCTAAACCTAAAATCTGACCCTAAAGTTATATCGCAAAATATTTCTGAAGCAATCGCCTGCGTTTGAGAAGTCCCTATCTAAGTGTTCTTTTCCAATACGGAAACAATCCAACATTTCCACTGTGAAAATCATAGCCATCTTTTAAGAAAACAGTCTTTGAGCAAGAGAACCCACATCTAACCAGTCTTCTCAGAGATCACCCTCCTCTTCCAGAAACCTGAATAATTAACCAATGGTTGCTCATAGACTCCCCCGTTCAGGTATCCCAATCGAAGAGGTATGGGAAGCGTACGGTGGCTTTTTGATCCAATTCACTATGGAAACAGGCTGGGATGAACTTCTTCGAGCAATGGCCAGCGATTTAGAGGTAACCTCTTCTTGGAAACTCATATAATTCACACTTTAGGGATTCCTGGACTCTCTGGATGCTCTACACTATTTCATCGATCACGTGGTGTATCAGACTAAACTCAGAGGCCCTTCTTTCCGCTGTGACCCTTTGCCAGATGGAACCCTTTTACTTCACTATTACTCCAAAAGAAGTGGTCTTTATCCGATTGTCAAAGGAGTGGTCAGGGAGGTCGCCAGAAGAATTTATGACTCCGAGGTCATTATGAAGGTCCAGGAGAGGAAGCAGGAACACCTAGGTAGGAAGGCTACTTGTAGTTGAAAATTTAAGTTCAGATGCCTTTGTGACAGAACATGTGGTTTTTGTGATCAGTCAGGTGGAGACGGGAGAAGCTCACAAACAGGCAATTACAAGTAAAAGCGACTCGCAGATTGAGCTCCATGCGGTAAGTTTTGTGTGAAAATGTGTACGCGTGTGTATGTGTGCCCACGCTTATATTTGTAATTATTCCAGCCAAGCTTTGAAATGTCCTCTGAAAACTTTTCAAATGCCTTTCCCTACCATGTTTGTTTTGACAAAGACCTCTTCCTCGAACATTTCGGTAGCTACATCCAGAAGACTTATCCCTTGGCTCTGCGCCAAGAAACAAGAGTCACCGACATTCTTGAGCTTGTCCACCCTGAGGTAACCCCAATATTCATAGCCAACAAAAATCATTTAGGTTCCCTTCAACTACGAATCAATCCTGACTTTCAAGAACAGTCTCTTTGTCTTTAGATTAAAGCATGTTGGTGACATGGTCCATCAACAGACTGAGACCAAACCTATCCTTCTCAAAGGTAGGCAATCAAATGGCTTCGAACAGAACAACGACTATGTTAGGCTCCATGGTCCTTATTGACAACGGAAAGTACATCATCTACATTGCTTCTGTGAATGTGACTACCGTCCGTGAGTTGATAGACAGAAATCTCCACATCAGCGACATGCAATGCCATGATGGAACAAGAGATGTTATCATGTTGAACCAAAGCAGAATGAGTCAAGTAGAGCTCAAGTAAGGCGCCTCTTTCACAAAGAAATAAATCATTCAGCCGAAAATTGGAAGAAACTACCCGAACCCTGAAAAAGATGGCAAATGAGTTAGAAGTGGAGAAACAGAAGACTGACGAATTGCTCTGTGAACTGATGCCCCAATCAATTGCCGATGCGCTGAGGATGGGGAAAGTTATCGAAGCAAGTAAGTTAACTTTAACATCAGCGAAAAAAGTAAACATTTCAGGTGATTTTGCGGACTGTACCCTTCTATTTACGGACATTGTTACTTTTACTAACATCTGCGCTTTGTGTACTCCTTACGACGTTGTGACACTGCTGAATGATCTCTACTTGCGATTTGACAGACTCATTGGACTGGTAAGTTTTAACCTTACCAATTTCAAAAAAGCATGAACTTGTAATTCAAACATTCCGACATAAGAGGGGCAATTCGAAAGTCCACACATTTCAGCACGACGTCTACAAAGTGGAGACAATCGGCGATGCCTACATGGTTGTTGGAGGAGTTCCAGAAACTTGTGAAAATCACTCCGAACGTGTTCTAAATGTTTCCATCGGTATGTTTATAACATTTTCTGTATTCTGTTTTGTATTTCCATCTAATAACCTTCTATTGCAGGCATGGTGATGGAATCTAAACTAGTTCAGTCCCCAATAACCAAGAAACCCATCAAAATAAGAGTTGGTGTTCATTCAGGGCCTGTAGTTGCCGGTGTCGTCGGAATGAAAATGCCAAGGTACACTACCGCACTCTTTTTCTAAATCTGTTTCAGATACTGTCTCTTCGGAGACTCAGTAAATGTTGCAAATAAAATGGAGGCTGGTGGTGTTCCATGCAGGATCCACGTTTCGGAGACAGCCAAAGTGAATGGATTGGCGTCGAATTCAAACTTTGTTTTTGTAGACAGAGGAAATACTGACATAAAGGTCTGTTTCTATGACTTATACAAAAGGAGTTAATTTAGGGAAAGGGAATAATGTATACCTACTTCTTGGAGAGGAACGATAGGAAGAGTGTTTGGGAACTGTGCGCCAGACCGAGAGGTAGGAGAAAAGAATTTTATTAGATCAATGCTTTGTAATATTTGACTTGTTTGAATTTGGGTAGCAAATCAATTTTTAAACTTTGTGTACCGCACTGGAGAATTTTAAATATAAAACACCATCTGAACAAGTTTCCAGCTGGTGACCAAACGATTGATGGCTACATGGAACTGCACGACATGTCCATCTACCAGGAGGATGCACCCGAACAGGCCAATGGATCCACCGGAGGATCTGTCCATGGAAAGAAACCTGGAAAAGAGTCAAAGGTAACATAACAATCTATTCTGGACAAAGATTAGTTTTACTTTGCCTAGAAACCGAAAGCACATGTTTCGCCATTACAATCAAAAAATTTTCATGCCAAGTTGTGAAATTTTGAAGTTCGAAAAGGAATTTTATTTCCATTTTCAGACAAATGGAGTGGGCGCCGATCCCCATACAAACCATGTCCGCTCACCTGCATGTTCCATTATGTGATCATCTTCTTTGTTTTTTATTGCCCTGATTGTAGAATATATATTCTCACGAATTTGTCAAACTCTTTTATTTAATAAACCATATTTAGTCCAAAATCTCATTTAATTCTGTATTTTCTTCCAAAAAAAACAGGTTGGATGATAATGTTATGTTTCAGAGGAAAATCATCTCTTGTAAAATGTGTCTTTAAGTCATTTGTTTTCCTAAAACCTTTGTACCAAGAGATTTTGTATCCAAAACATTCTTCAAGTCAAATTCGTAATTCCCTCCTGAACACTGGGTGCCCTCACATTAGCTGAGAAATAGGGCTGCACCTGCACTGAGGGAAACTAAACTACATACACGCTGGGATTAAGTTTTTCTCGTCTTGTTGTAGGAAAGTGGGACTAAATTTTCCTACCTTGCACGCGTTGCGATAATTTTTTTTTTAAAACCGTTAACTTGCGGGTGGTAGAAGCCATTTAGCTTCTGAACTTTGAACATCAAAGTTCAGGAGCGAAAAGGATGTTCCGGAGTCATCGAAATGCAAACTTTTCCCGATTAGATGGAATATCGCAGTGAAATATGCGGCAGTTTGTTTGTCATGCAGAATATTTTGTACCTTTTCAGAAACCTCAACATTGAACATCCCAGTAAATGTTTCATTTCCCATCTGTGAGTAACCGAGTCATCCCCTGTAGTTGCACTTGTGGCAAGTCTTAAAGGGCCCATCAGCCTCCTTTTCAAAATGACGGCTAATCCTATGCTAATCAGCCCATTTGTGAAAAACCGTTGCTTGGAGCGGTGTTGGAGAAAATTAACCCAAATGAAATGAGCGAATTAGCATATTTTTAATTCTCATTTAGAAAGGAGGCTGATGGTCCCTTTAATGGTCACCGTGTCCAGAGTGCAGTCGATCTTATTAACCTCCCCTTGGCATTGTGGTAGTCTATGTTCAGAGTCTGAATTTCAACGTGTCAAATGCAAAATGTGAAATCACCGGATATCCCTTGTGGTTGAAATGGAGTGCTAGACGATCGCCTGCCCAAAAGTCGAGGGAGTACCTTGAAATCAGAATAGACGTGGACTGGGGAACTCACATGCCGCTCACATTGCTGACGGTAATGTAAACGCCGTCTTCTATCTTAACTGGGGAAACTAAAACATAAAAGTTTATAAGAAATTTGAGAGCAACGTGTATTCTTATACAAGCAAATTCACCACTGATTCCGTCGACATATGAAGAGAGGATGAGGCCAACCGCCAGATTGACCGCATTCGGGCGACTGCCAAACTTCAGAAAGCAGTTGCTATGGTGCAAAATTGGCGCTCCCATTTCTTGGATTTCGGGAGTGACAAATGTTTCTCTCTCAAAGAATCAGAGATCACCGCATTTGGGACTTTTAAAAGTAAAGATTTCAATCATCACTGAGAATCAGAGAAATTGTTCCAGTAAAAGAGAAAACAACGGTTCGCCAAAAGTCTTTGGACATTTGCCGAGTCATGCAACGAGCCTATTGTTGCCTTCCGCCGACCCTTTAGCATTATTTTCCCCAAGTATGGTCCCAACGTGGTTACGGCCGGTAAATTATGTATTCGAATTGCAGCCAGAATGTTGACAGAACTTAGTTTAGAATTTTGTGTGCAAAGATTTCTTATAGGAAACAACATAAACTTCAATGCTGGCCCAGCCTTTATTACCCTCCAATTATATTATCTTACTTATCCGCGATAGTGGCATTTATGGCACTTCATAAAAGTCAGTGTGTCCTTGGAGCAGTCGATCTTGTAAATCTCTCCCATTTTGTAGGGAGCATCTACGGTATCGTTCAATCCAAAAGAGCTGGTTACCTGAAAAAAGAAGCCTCAATTAATCTGTTCTTTTTTTTTACAATGAAAGCCTTGCCGTCGTGATAAATCTTGTAGTCATCGTTTTCCTTAGTTTCGTGATGGCGTTCATAAGTGCCATGACTGTAAAAGAAAACAAAATCTCCGTTATGATTGTGGTAATCAATGGTTAGAGTTTGAACATCAAAATGTTTTAATTCCAACATAGAATTACAGGATATTCATGATGATTGATGTGAAGTGCAATGAGATTCCCAGCCCAAAAGTCAAGAGACAAGTGAATAAACTGACAGTCCGCTCGCATTTTAGACGGTAAAGTAATAGTCATCGGTCATCTCTACTGGGAAACCTAAAAAGATTCAAACAAATAACTCATATTGAATAATCCCGTTTCTTTTCAATTTCGTTACCCACTTATTGAATCCGCATGACCACATAGAACCGCCAGCTGTAAGCAATAATTTAAGAAAAAGAGAGAAGACCAACCGCCAGACTAAGCAGCATTCGGAAGAATGCCAAGAGAGTTTCCATGGTTCCAATTGTCTTGTTTGTGTTTCAGTTCTTAGATGATGCGGACAACTAATGTGTCTGTGTCGGACTGGAAGCAGAGAGGCTCTTGGAAGGTTCTGAAACTACTTAACTAAAATTTTCGTGGAAAGTTGAATCTTATCTATCATCAACGAAATTCTTATAAATATAGAAAATTATATTGAAAATAGGTTTTCCTAAGCCTTGCAAAGCTTCAGCGCCTGAAAATATTCTTTGAAGCGCGATTTAAGTTACTCTCTCCGTTTTTCATCTGATGTAAACTATTGCTGTTTAAAACATTATATCAGTCAAAGAAAGAGCTTAGATTTTGTCATGTGAACACTTCTTCCTCCGTCTTTTCTTTCCTAATAGCCGCGTTGCCAGGTGAATCATTAAATTACCGCCTGCCTCAGAAGAATTTCCCTCCTTCCGCCAACGAATCCTTTGTTTAGTCGTTGTTCGTGTCTCCGTAAAATCTTCGTACCCGGAGATTTCCGCATCCAGTGCCTTCTAATTACAAGCCGAAGCCGCCATCAACACTTGAACACTGGATGCACGAATATTGCCGAACGTCGACGGAATTCTCCTCGAAAACATCTAATTTTACTCTTTGTAGTATTCGATTTAACAAAACAAACTGTTACGTTTTTTTCAAGTCTCGCTCCTTTCTGCGATTGGCTTGAGCAAAACACAAAAAGTACGTACTAGCTCGTGATATTCAATGCCCTATTCCTTGTGCATAGATCTTTTGAAGATGGATATGAAATTATGAGTAAACCAGTGAAGACAAACCAGATTTAAAGGAAGCGATTATATAACATTCCCGTATATTTGCACCAACATCTAGTGTTACCGTCATTCCAATAATTAAAAACTTGCGCGTTACTTTTGTTACTAAAAAAGAACAATGAATATTTTTCCTTTCGGAATTCGAAGTTGTACGAAATCCAAATTGCAATTTTTTCAACGCTTTCATAAATGCTTTACAAATTTGAGGTTATTCAACAACAACAACAAAAACCAATAACTTTGTCGGGTCGACCACTACACTGTATTTCAAAAATATTTAGAGGTTTGTTCCTTTCATTTCGATTGCATTCTTTCCAATTCAGATGTGCCGCCCAAAAATTTTCGAATTTGAAAATTCTGTCTTAACAGAAAGTTGCATCCAACCAAGGGCTTCTTAAGATTACTTTAGTGTTTTTGCTCAAATTCAATACCGGCCGAGATAAACTACAAAGCACACAAAAAGTCGTCGTTTTTTTCAACTTTGCAACATTATAACTCAAGGCAGAGTTCTACATTCGGGCTCTGATTTCAGTAAAGTAGTCGATACTAAGAGGCCTCTCATAAGCAACACCAATCGCTTTCGATTTCGCAATAGGGGTCGAGAAAAATTTTCCCATTGTTACTATGAAATTTTGGAAATCGAAAAATCTAGCTGTTAAAACAGAAAACTTCTAAAAAATTTGAGCTTTTGAGATCGAGAACTATGTAAGTTTCATCACACTTAAACAGAGTTTATGAGTAGCCCATTGATTTGGTTTCAAAATCGTTTTTTACCGTTTTTTGACATTTCAAAGAATTTTCATAGCAAGTTTGACCTCATGCCATTTCGCTAATTTTTCAATTTGAGCCCGTGATATTCAACAGGATATACAAGAATAAACCAATTTTGCAATCTTCTAAGTATGACTTGTTCAACTACATTGTTGCATGACTAATGGCGCTTCAAAACATGCCTTCCATGAAACTTCTTCCACCCTTGGTATAGTGACGTCATCCCGTCCGATCTGGCAAGTCAAGCAATGTTGGGGCCAGTTAGTACTTGGGTCAACACCCCGAACTTTTTATTTCGGTTACCGCTGAGTCGAAATTGTTCAAATTTGGATATGTTTTTGCATTTATTTAAAGGTTTGAAAAAAAATCTATTTTTTTTTTAAATTTGGTTGTTAATTGTTTTTTAGTTAATGGTCACGAGGAGCCAGCACCGCCGACTCTGATGACCTGGATACATATAATGAAACCTGTAAAGTGTTGTCCGCCCAGGGGGTCTGGGGCCTGCGAGCAAAGCGAGCCCTAGTCCTTATATTCAAATAAGCTGCTTAAGGCTTCAAAAACCAAATCAAAGTTTGCAGGCTGCTCATTCGTAGCCAAGCGGAACGCTGTAATAACAAAAACTGTCAATGCCGACATTCTGGCGCCGGGTACATTTTTATTTATATTGCTTAGCAAGCACCCTCGCCCTTTCGCCCTCTTTCTTCCATTAGAACATCCTAGGAGAAGCATTCTCTCCCTTTTATGTTCCCTTTCATTCCTGCCTCAGTTGCATCTGAAAACACATTTCTCATCCCATCTTCGCCATCCCATAATGCCCATCTAATCCCACTTTTTGTTTTGACCCAGCTCCCCTGCGCAGGCTGGACTTGTAATTTTGATTCAGCATTTGCAAATGATACTCAGTCAAGCAGTAGAAGCCAAATCAAAACCGGTGTTTGTGAATACTAGGCGTGCTTACATTTACAATTTGGAACCTGTCAAAAACAGACTTTGTTTTCACATTTTACTCACGCTACAACTTCAGGTAGCTCCATTTCCAGGCGTGTGTTTCCGTAAACTCGGCCGTTTGTTAATCAACTGAAAATTGGAGTGAAATTCAGTTTCGGTGACTTCACAATGCAATTAGAAGGCAGCGAAAGTCGTTAGGAGGGTGTTACCAAACGAAATTAGCCGATTCCTTCTTAAATTTAGCGCTACTGCTGATGTCTGGTGGAAAATCGGGGGGGGGGGGGGGGGGCTTATTTTTGCTAAACCAGCTTTGATAGATTAAGTTTAGAAAGTAGCGATGCCATTTCACGTTCATTCGCGGAACACACATACTGCGGAAACGGAATGCAGCCCAGGCGTAAAAATAACACCAGCATCTTTGGTGACTGCATTCCCCAACTCCCTCCGGACAGTCCGTGATATGATGTTTTCGTTGGAACGCCGTCCGTCTTCTGCCGCCGGGGAGTCGTTCCTTAGGCGCCGTGCTTAGCACCCGATTAAGCTGAGCGACAGAGTCTCGAGTCTCCAGGGAAGCAGGGCTACTGCTTGCCAAATGCCAACTCAGTTTCAACAACATTCCTTTTTCTTCTTTCGACATCTTGAAATGTGTTTCTTGATTAGATTTCTCTGTGATATTCTTTGAAACCAGCTGCCTAGGCTGGCTGTAAGTTGCACTTTGGCTGCGCCGGAGTCTATTTCACATTAACGAACTCATTTGGACCAACCATCACACACCTCGACAGCCACTTTTTGCTAGATCGCTTGCCAGGAAGTAGTTTTATAGCTGCCAGGGCACCAGGCAAATTGTTCGATTCCAACTTTTATCAAATTGGTGACTCACTCACTCACACATACGTAAATTCCGAACGACTCACGCATGCTCACGTGCTCAGATTAACAATCATATCCATATCTCCTCACCCCAGCTTGAACGGAGGAAATTGGCCATCTCGCACCTGCTCAGCCGTGCACTCAACCGCATTTCCGTCAAGGCAGCACATGCCTCCATCTTTTTAGAACAAGTATGTAAATAGCTGTATTTTCACTTTTTAAAAATTAATTACTATAAATATCTAGATAAAATTATAATTAACTTTTTCCACGCATTCGTTTAGGACTAATTTAACTGCACAATGTTGTGGGCGTGAGAAACGGGGGCGTGGTGGAAGATTTGAGTTTTGGACAAACAAGCTTGTTGTTAATTGACATTGTATACTATGTATAACAAATTAACATCCTATTTAACATTTATATTTAACAAATTAACATATATATTACGTCAAGTGAAAAACACTAAAAATGGAACCTTGAAAAACTTTTTAAAACCCCTTTTATCAGAATAGAGTGTATACCTTTTATTAAGGCAAATGTTTCCTTTTCTAAAAAGCAATGATCGAGAACTGCTTTTTGTGTTGGTTTTTTTTCAATTTTTCAAAGTGCACCATGTTTGAAAAATGTGTGTTTCACAACTACTTGAATACACTAAAACGATTTACGACCTAGAATGTACTTGAGGTTATAAATGATATTAAATTTTGAATTGTTTTCTATTCAAAGACAATCCCGTTAATAACCAGAATGCGGGATTGTCAGTTTCCAACTTCCGCTACTGCTTGGAGAAGTCTCTTCTCCCAGTCTGCAATTAAAACGTGGTGGTTCGTTTGAGTACGTAAACGGATTAGGCAGTGTTGGCTCCGTCGTCGTCCCTAATGCCGCTAATGCCGCGCGGATTAGCCCCGCCGGTCGATCTATCAGAAAGACAGCTGTTGATCTTTTATGCAGGCGAAACGTGGTCTTAATTCAGTGTTGTTTACCTAACGCCTTCTGTCTCCCATGGCCTATTGTTTTCTGCCAGAAACACGCTTCGATTTACGCTCTTTTCCCACCGGACCTTCCGACGATCACAGTTCCTTCACCAGGTAGACACGTAAAAACAAAACAGGGCTTCTCTCAAGCAGCTAACTTGCCATTTGTCAAACAACTGTGTCTGTCATTATTTCGTTATAAGTTTTTGCTTATTTTCACTTTCTATAAATTCTGTTAACGTCTAAATCTGTTCTACCTCCCCGGAAGGCCTCCATCCCAGAATTAGAGCGATATTTCGTGCTGGGAACCTCGTTTCCGTCGCAATGATGTGCAAATTTATGGACGTTGTTTGCCGGCAATTAAGACGTCTCCGAGAAGATAAAAATGCATGAATGGGCTCGAGGGCCAGGTCCAAGCCTCCTTCGCCTGATTTTTTCACAGGAATGTTGTAAACACTATGAAATCATTAGAGTCCTGTGCCAAATCGAAAAAAAATTTATACTCTCCCATAAAGTTTTTGTTGGAAATTTTCGTTCGACATTTTTTACATTTTGAAAAATGAGTGAGTGAGTGAGTGAGTGAGTGAGTGAGTGAGTGAGTGAGTGGTGTGTAGTCCGTCTTTCTCCTCTTTTGATCACCGCTAGATTCTAATGGCCAGACTCAGACTTTTCTGTCATTCGAAACCAGGCGTCGACAATATTTGGGAGTGGCTGTGCGCCGCCTGCGATAGGATTACCCTTTCCCATCCGCCATCCGATCCTCGTCGACTTTCTGGCTCCACCGTGACACATCCACCTTTCAATTAATACGACGCTTTTAAATGGCTATCATCTTTCCCCGGCTCTCTGTTCAGCGGTAGTTATTGGATTAACCCAGTTTTCTCGTATAAAATCATTTTCCGTAAAGGAGGAGGTTCCATTACGTCATCTGTCCTCTCCCCGGGTGCCCATTCCCCAAGCCTCCAATTTCCGTCCTCGGGGAATCCTCAGGTAGGCGAATAAACGGATTACGCTCATCCCCATCGATACGCGCGCCGCCCATCATTCCTCACACCTGTACTTCTATGATTTGGGGCTGCAATTTCGAAGGTTGGTTGTTGAGCCCCAAGTTTTCTCAGGAGATTCTATGGTGTTTTTTTTCATTTTCGAAGTACAGCATTTTGCAAACAAGTCCGGTTCGCCTCAGTTCACCTGAGAGGATCTCAATGGTTGCAATTTGTTTAGTTTACATTTAAGTTTTCAACACAAAAAAACGGGACTAACTCCCGGAAACTAACTACAACCCTCTAGACTTTCCATGTTGTAAAACAAAACGAAGGCTAATCAATCATTTGAGGATAAACTGACAAGCGATTCATAACACGGCGAGCAAATGTTTCATGGAGGGAACGGAACATTCTAGCATGTCGTTCTCTGCCTCTACCCCTGTCAATTTATCTCTCTAGTTTTCTTTTTTCTCTCTTTCTTTTTCTCTCTCGCTCTCTCTATTTTCCTTCTCTCAAAATCACTTCCGTCCTACGATTTCGGCCTCTTTTGGCGGTGTCCCGGCTCAATTCCTCACCGTTTGTTCGTAATTGTTCTGCCAAGTTAAAAACACACGGAAATAGCAGTTCAATGTGTCTGCGTCTCTTCCTCTCTCTCATCCTTCACGCTCCGTCTGCGGCCCTGAAAAGATCACAGCCTATGGATGATGGGTCCTGTACCCGATAAATAAGCCGCCCACTGCCGAATTACTACCACTTTTTTATTCCATTTTTCTATTTTTTCTCTTTTGTAAGATAGAATAGAATCTCAATAATAAGTATGTTTCAGAAATGAGAAGACCACTATTTTACCTGGCGCTTGTTTCTTTTGCCGCCTACGTCGATTGCCGTTCTCATCACAGAAGACAGGAACTCTCTTTTGTCCACACTTTTGACACAAGGGAGTCTTGTGTAAGCAGGTTTGTTTTTACTTCAATCATTCGTTAGTATTTTTTTCTGAATTTCTAGTGATAACTCCTCTTTTTCAGATGTCGCACAACCTGCACCCAACATCACTCAGAAGACCTAATGATGCCCAGATGGCAGTGTCCCCAACAGGTAATTTCACCTTGGATTACCTCTCTTTTCTGGAATTCTGCTTTTCTGAATCAGAATCCAGTGTGTCCTAAAAGTGCTGATTGTGCTCTGCGAAGTCTCCATTTCCAGCGCCAATTTCCTGGGGAAATTGCTCTTCTGCGCTGTCATCGGGTGGGGCGCCCTTCGTGAATTCCGAGCGGTCGTTAATTGGAGTCCCCGGGGAACTTTGGAATGCATAATGACCACCACTGCCTGGTCAATGACACCCAGTCATAGGACATTTCAAAGGGGAGGGGTTACGGTGACGAACCAGACACTGCTTTAGGCGCTTGGGTCTGAGCCCCCAAGACATATTCTGTGTATTTAAAATGCAGGGTCTTAGGTTTAGATTGGTACGCACTTTTATCTGGTATTATTTGTACTTTTAACTTAAATTGAGGTTTTACTGCGAGATTATAAAATATCTGGGACGATTCCAGAATCATATGTCTAGTAGGTACTCCCTAAAGCGGACCCTTTTTTCTGTACGTCAGTCCGGTTTTTAATCATAACCTTTTTGTTTTGAGCTAATTTGCACTTTAAAGAGTCTGTTGATGACAATAAGAAAAATGTTTTTACATAGTTAAACTTTGATTAAATTAATCTGTCTGTTGTGTTAGGAAAGTGCTTTCTAAAATGTTTTCCTGGGCCTCCTGGATCGAAACTTTAGGAAAGAGATGCTCAACGGGGTACACAATGTGTAGTAAATCCCCCAAAAAATAACTCTAGCAATGCCGTACAAATGAGGTTGTGTTTCCACCAGGTTTTGGTAACCAAACATGGTTTTCTATGAAACTATTAGGATAACACACAAATGAATCTCCCATCATCAAGTACTCCGAACTCTACCAAACGTCACCTAATTAGAGTACGGTAACTAGTACTATGCGTGGTGTTGTTTTCAACCCTTTGACGGCGTTAGCATTGAATTCATTATGGCTTCGCGTGTTGTTCCCTCCCCTCTAGTGTTTGTGTGCCTTTCCGAGTAGGGATTCGCGTCAGGGAACTTGGAAGAGATTGTCAATACGAAGATTTCTGGAGGGAGGAATATGAGAAACAGGGGCGGGGAATAGACAAAGAGAGAGGTGGAAAACCTATAAAAAATACAACCAATAGGTCAAATGCAATTGCAGGAGGACGATGGGGCTACCTTGGAAGAAGAGGAGGACAACTCGGTGACTGGCAACCTTCTGTTCATCGTCCCAGCGGGGATTGTAGGCAGCCTCGTGTTCCTCTTCTGTTGCATCTCCTGTTTACAACGCTTCTGCCGCAACGACGACTGATTAAACGCATATCCCACCATACAGTAATATTTTATCCAGCCTCTCCCTTCCTTGCATTCGGGTAATCCCTGCTTTTCCACAGTTCTTCCCCGGTCGATAGGACCGTGATTTGAGTTTTGTGCCCGCTGTGATAAACTCAGGGTATTGTGATCTGCTGAAACGAGAATGAATAAAGTTGTTTCAGAGTAGATAGTTCAGAGAGAGAGAGAGAGAGAGAGAGAGAGAGAGAGAGAGAATGTCGGTTTGTTCTGATTTCCCTTAGAATGATGTGACTGTCCCCCGGTTTCCACGCTCTATTTCTGTCTCCTCCCCCCTCAAAAACGTGCATTTATAGCGCAGTGATACGCCCAAAGCGCGAAATTATTAATCCAGCTACGGCGGAACTAATCTACTCTTGTGCAAACTTAGATCTAAGCTTCCTTTGCTCTACTCCAGTGAAGTATGAACCTCTCATTTACTTCCTTTGGCTGAAAGACTTTGAAGATGGAAAGATCTATTGGTTTCTCATTTTCCCCACCCTTTGTCTCGATCTGTGCGGCTGTAATGCCTTCGCTCTCCCATCGTTCATCCACCCCTTCACAAATCGACAGTTTCATCAAAGAAATCTCTTTACTGGCGCACCACTATGTTGGACCTACAGTTGTCCATTCCCACCCAAATTCAAGAAGAACTACTCAAGTTTGCTAATCGGAACTGCTTGGCTCTTTATGGCATTCCTGAGAAAACGGACCCGGTTTTTGCTGTACACTCCGTACTGTCTCTTGCTGGATAAGAAAAATCGGACTACCAAATTTGCCATCGCCTTGGAAAACCTAGGGAAAATGGATCGCACAGGCCTTTGAAAGTAAAATTGACTGGAGGAATTCGGACTCCCTTACTTTCTGAATTGGCCCGGAAACTTCGAAACACCCCTCCACCTTCTACGTTCGTAAACTGGAAACACCTGCTGAACGAAAAGCTGGATTCCTCGTCCGAGAGGAACGGCGTCGCGGATCAATCGACACATCACAACAATTGTCGGACGATGAGTCACTTCTAATGGAAACAAATAGATTTGCGGAGAGCCCGCAATTGACCGTCACAGACAAGAAGGCGACCGTTGATCTTCCGATTGATGACGCAGCACCCAGACAGGCCACCCGTGTTGCCAGCTGACTGGCATTCCAAGACAACGACCGACACGACGGCCAATCCTGGACGTAGTAGTAGTGATTACACTTGGCCCCCTTGCATTAGGTATCCTCTTTGGTTAGATGAGCAAGTGCAACTTCTGAATGGAATTGCTGGGGTAGCAGATCAAAACGTCCAGTTTCGTAAATATGGTAAAACAGACCGAAACAACATAAGCTATGCTTATTTCCGAAAGCATAACTTTAGGTTCCACTTGTAATTGTAATCTTAAAATGAGAGTTTCTTACCTGTCATTCAAACCCATCCTGATTCTACACCCGTCACATTAAGTCACCACTTATCTTACAGTTGTTTTTACCACTGTGTTTCTTTATAAAATGTCAGACCCCCCCCCCTTATTCTAGCTCCTCATAACCCGTAGATGGGGTAGTTACGCCCCCATCCCTTTGAGGAGATCATTCCGCTTTTATATTTGTATTGTGTGATTTATATTGATAATGTTGGAATAAATCATCATCAAAGATACTGAAAGAGAGAGAGAGAGAGAGAGAGAGAGAGAGAAACAGACAGACAGAGACTGCCTGTCTATGAGCTAAGGTCATTCTTTTCAATAAGTTTGATAGACCAAATACCACTTACGTAACGACGGAATAAATCATTCGTTGGTGAAACACCTGTCTTGTCTCATTCTTTGAAACGGTGAATAAGTAGTCACAACCCTCGTTTTTTTCTCTCTCAGTGCTTACCTTAGCAGTTGGAGTGTTGAAATGCGTACGTGTGATACCTGATTTGGAAACATCCTTGCAGCAGACATTCCTATTAAAACCTGGGCATCTTAAGCTTGGGTGAATTTCAATACGCCGCATTTCAATTTCTCCCATTCAGGTTCCCTTAGTGGTTCACTTGTTGTGCTCTCCGAAGTCGGTCGCTAAGCTTTCTGTAATCATTTTCCAGTGACGAAGTGACAAACACTGTCCTCGTCTCAATTGCCCTCGTGAAGGCAATGATTTGTCAAAGAAACATTGTTTTTTGGTCACAGATCACAATGAAGCAACTGAGACACCACTCATTTTTACTTTTTATCTTATTCTTCCAAGATTTTGTGAAAACTTCTTCTATGTCTCTCGCTTTTTAGTTGCCTTTGTTCCTTTTCTATATATCTCTCCATATCTGTTATGTATCGCTTATTGTGAATCTCCCTCTCTCCCTCCTTGTCCAAAATGAAACAGTCCCCTCCACCGTCTCGTTCGCAGCCGTTTTCTTCCGTATTTATCTTTTCGCACTGGGTCAACTAGACAAATAGCATTTCGTCATGGCTAACACTACTAGCCAATGTTGCACACACGAGGAGATCACGTTTAGGGCAGAGTTCTAGCGAGTCTTCATTAGAGAAATGAGAGAAAAAGTCGACTGTGAATTGTACTTTCAAAGGTAAGAACTGGTAAAAGTGACACCTTGGATTCGCAACAAATATCGGGTTCCAGGCCCATCAAACAATTAGACCACTGAAGAGCATTCGAAACTGGACACCCGAGTCCAGGCAGTCGCCCACGCGGAACCTGGATGTTCTGACGCGTTCGAGGCTAAATTACTTCTTATTCATTGCGAATAACAGAGGTTTTGCAGCAGGTGGAAGTTTGGAATAAACAAGGTTTTACAAGTTTTTCTACCTATTCTTCACAACAATGAATCATTTAGAAACACTTTTGTGCCCGGAAAATGCAAAGGAGGTACTTGTTTTTCACTCATTCACTCATTTGCATCCCCCGTTTCTATCAAACAACCACATGTCCATTTTTTCTATGCAGTCGACAGGCTAAAGAGTTTGCATCATAGTTGTTCAATGTTTTCTGTTAGATGATGCGATATTCCCAGTCCCATGGGTTCAATGTACCAATTTAATTATGAAACATGAAAACCTATTAAACTAAGCTCTTTCTTCCTCTCTCAGCCTTCTCAAACAACTTGTCGTTATATTACTTGACTGTCAATGAATATCTTAATCAAATAACGTTATTTGATACCGTAAGACAAAACTAAAAAGAACTATAGCTCTGACAAAACGGTGCACATCTTCAAGCACTAAATCAGACATGCTTCTTGATTCCTTGGAATTGTTTATTTGCATTTGTTGTGTTTGTTTGCCCCCAGTTTAGCCATCTCTGCGTTTTGTCCCAGGCGTCATTGTTTTGTGGGTCTCTGTCCTTATCTTCCGTTGAGTAGCTTCCGCCAACCCGTGATTCCTGTCACAGATTTCTCCAGGTAGCCTCCGCAATGCTCCGTCTTCTGCTGGCTCTCCTCCTCTTGGCCCTTGTCGCTGCTCAAGAAGGTTCTTTCGACCGGAAGTAGAAACATCTTTTGATTTCAGGCTTTTGGTGTGAAACTGCGGCTGACTGTGATCCATTGTTTGTCTGTGTGGAGTCAGAGTGCACTTGCAGGTATGGTCTTTTATGGGCTTCGGCTCATACTCTAAAGTACAAAGTTAGAGGAGTAATTTCTACTGAAAATTCGCGTGAAACTCGGGTAAACAGTCGGCGTTAATAAAACGTGAGCAACCCACATTCAACGAGAGCGATTCCATTTGACAGCAGAAACAAACTGCAGTTTGCATTTTTTTCAAACATGAAAGCTAGATTTGATCATCAGCCATTCGCTTATTATGCCTTCATGACAAATCCGCAGAAGATAAGCATCGTCAGCATAGGCGTCTGGGCCCTTACCATGCAATTTTTATGAGCAACATATGGGTTTTTGATTTCACAAATATAACCAAAGTTTTCTTCCAAACTTTAAGGCGTTTATGCTTGGAGCACTATATTCAAGCGCAAAATTGTCGTAATAGTGGAAGGAAAAAGGGCCCCTACCCACATTAGTGTGATGATTTGATGTCGACTTCAGGCCGCTTTCTTCATATTCTGGTGACATCAGGCCAGTGTAAGGTCTGATAAGTAAGAGCACTTTGACAATTTACTCCGAGATATCTTATCCGAATTTCGTAGTTTTACTCAAAATTCCCTTTCAGATTCGGCCGTTCTCCGTGTATGCCTCCGTTGTTTGGCTTCGCTCCTCTGAACGTGATGCCCAGATTCAACCGCCGTTCCGATTGATCTCCTGTCTGATTTTTATTCACACAAGCCTCAAGATAAAATGTTAAATATCACAAGAGATGCAGTCATTGCAGAGGGACCCCGTGGGTCCCAGAGGGAAAAAGAGGCTCCCAAGGGGAAAGGAGGGGCTTAGCACAACGCTCGAGAGGGAGGGACTGGGGAAGTGAGCAAGGCTGAAAGCAATGCAGCCACAGAAGATATTCGGAAACCAAGAGACCCATCGGCCAGAGACAACAGAGAAACAAAGGCCCCGGCCGGGTTAACTCGTGCTGATATAAGCTACCTCATTGCTGAAATAAATAGGCACCCTTACCAGGGGTTACGCAGGAATAAATAGGTACACAAAGGGCGTTTGGGTGACTAGGAGCATCCCAGCGGGGAGGGAAGCGATCAGCACCAGCAGGATCCGTCTTCGGTCTGGATCTGACGCTGTTTGATGGGGTCCATGTTGACAATAGTGGCTGAAGTGGGAGGAATAATTTATATAATTATTTTTTTTACATAACACACATGCAATATTAATAGTGCACCAGGCTGTAAATACACAATCACAACAGAGTTATGAGACTTTGGAGACGATCCGTGGGGTAAAGCTTCAGCAACGGCAGCCGGCGGACTCTTCGGCGGTCGGCTCCTTTGGCTTGATGGTAATGTCGACTAAAAAAGACATGCGGGTGATGGACAACACAAGCTTTGGTTACTGTAACTATGCAGGTCACTGTGCTATAGAACTAGTGAGTTAATCACATGCAGCACACGAACCAGGGCATTCAGTGAGAGTTACTCGTGAAAAAATGAAGATAACTTACTGGGATCGGATTTCTCGTCCTCCTTGATGATGCCTGGGAGGGCTCCAGCGATGCGGCGGAACAGCTGCAAACAAAGTTAGTTGGAAAGACGCGAGTCAGAGACAATGTTTGGACAATTTAAATACACGCGGCCGATTTTATAACGCAATTACGTTTTTGAATAATAACAAGTTGCGAAATGAGACTCATCGCTTGCCAGTCATAGCCAAGGTGATAAATTTTCTGGTTAGTCATCAATACGGGATAAAAACTGATTCACACACCCTGTTTGTAAATTTAATAGTGTACTGCGCAGTCCTTGGCATCCGTTCTCATAAAACATAAAAACCAGCAGTTTAAGGACACACCTGCTTAACGTTATAGCCAGCCTTGGCGGAGGTCTCGATGAACATGACGTTCAGTTCCTTGGCCTTGCGCTCTCCCTCCTCGGTGGAGACTTGTCTGAAAATGCTAAATAAACTTCGAAAGTGAAAAACCACCTCTTATCTCCGAGATCGGTTTTGTTACCGACGAGCATGATGATCACGTCACTTCCACGCTCGGTCCGCACGTCATCGATCCACTTCGACGTCTGGTGGAACGAGTTAGCATCTGAAATATTCGTTAAGTATGGCAAATGACGTTAGTTCTCGAATTTCCAAACATTAATTCTCGAGATGGCGTCATGAGTGAGCGGTCGTCGCCCTCCCCATCTTCCACGGAAGAGGTTCACTATTTCCCCGGGAGACAACTTCAACTGGAGAAAACCGACGCTCTTTTTCTGAAGGCCGCACACAAAGCAAAGGTAAATGTGAACAGAAGACTCCCCCATTGTTACAGAATTATGCCCAAGAGAGGGCAAACGCCATCAGAACGGATATGGCCCGAGCTATGAAGAGGATAGATGCAGAATTCGCGTTTGCACATTCTCCAATAACAAATAAGCGATTTTCAGAAAAATCGAATTAGATCCTCAGAAAGTGCAGCAATCCCTGGAGGAGAGGATGGGTAAGATGGAGCAACAGAGGAAGTCTATCGCGATTATGTGAGTTTGGATATATGTCTTGGATGAAAATATGTAGGCCTGATTCCATCGATTTTGGCAAGACCTTCGAAGACAACAAAGAGAACATAGAAGGAACAGATAATTCTAAAGGGTCTAAAGGTTCCAACTCGAAGGTTTCAAAGGGAACGCGCAAAACGGGCAAACGTCAAAAGAGAAAACAAGTATTTGATGAAAATGAATGTGAAAAGAAGCCGGATGTTAAGGAAAGGACTAAGGATGTGAAGAAAGTGAGCCAAAAGGTACAAGTCAAGATGCCTTCGATGGAACCGTCGAAAGAAGTGATGTCAAAGGAGAACCTGTCGAGAGACGTCGTGTCGAAGGAAAACACTCCCTCCAGAGACTGTTTGTTGAGAGACCTTCTGTCGAAGGACGCAGTGTCGAAGGAGTCCGTTTCGAGGACGAACACACCGGCTAAGCTCTCCACTAGGGAATCCTTCGCCTGGACGCCTGGCAGGGCTTCTGGCAGGGAATCCGTGCATAAAGTGCCGGTTAAGGCGTCCGGCAGCGTGTAAGTACTCTTCAACTTCATCCACACCGTTCCTAGGGAGGTGGAGATTGAGAAGAAGCGATCCGACCACGGCAAGATGAAGAAAAAGAAGAAGAAGAAGATGGTCAAGGTAAAAGACAAGGCTTCGCCTTCCACCACTGCCTCGAAGTAAGTTCCGCGGTTACTATTAACCAATTAAATATATTTGTTCAGGAATTCCGCGAATAAACCGTGGTATAAGTTCTGGTAAAAGAAGAAAAAGAAGCCAAAATATTGAATAAAAAGTTTACTCACTCGTGATGTCGTAGACGACGACGGCGACGGTCGAATCCCTGATGTAGGAGGGAATCAACGAGCGGAAGCGCTCCTGTCCAGCGGTGTCCCACAACTGCAGACGGACCTACAATTGAATATATATTTTTACAAGATAGAGAAAATATTTCAATTTAAAAATCATCATTGGGCGGTTAAAAGGATAGTGTCTGCTAATTCATACTATTTAAAATAGGATTACGCGGAATGTAGTAAATTTAGTCGTTTCGCAACTTTTATAAGCTTGTATTAGTTATGAAAAAATGTTCTGTTCATCTAAACCGCCAATAATCAAGGATATGAATAACAGTTGCAAGACTCACGGTTCTGTCCTCGAGGTACATGGTTTTACTGAGGAAATCGATTCCTATCGTCGCTTGGTACGTGTTGTCGAAGGAGTCGTACATGAAACGCGTGATCAGCGACGTCTTTCCCACTAAAATACATAATTAATTTTAAAAAAAGAATGTTTAAAAAACTTGCCGCTCTGTTCGCCGAGGAAAACGAGCTTGAACTTTTTCAGCGGGTTTCCGAAATCTGACGCCATCCTGAAAACTACAATGTTTGTTCAATGATTGATGTTGTAAAAAGATAATTTTGTAAAATTAGTTAAATCACACAAAAATCGATTACAAATTGGAAACAGGGGCCGAACCGGCTGCTCGAAGTCCTGAATAATCGACCCCGCTGTGTTGAAAAGGGGCTGTGATGTGGTTGGCCTTACACCAGCGCCACTATCGATCGCCAGGGCTTTCGCTGCGGGACGCGACTGACAATTCAAATCTCGCAGGTTCAAGGTACATGGTTCAATGTCTCCAGGAAGCCAGTTAACACGTGCCTTGCTTCGTTTCGGCTGATTTCTCTTTAAATCAGTTTAAAAATAAGTTTACTTCATAAAATACTTCCGATGGGCCTACGTGGAAGCTTTGGCAGCCCTAGAAACAGCTAAAACTGAGAGATCTGTTCCAAATACGATTTGGAGAATGTTCTTAGTGGTTCCTCTAAGAATCCACGTGTTGTATGTATTTTGTTGATTTCGAGCTGGTTCTTCTATTTTATCTAAACAGATTACCCCAGTTATGCATGTTTTCCTGGAATTCAAAACACCCTGTTGTTTACTCGATATCAGCAATTTTCGACGTGTGCAGAATTTTGGGGGTTTGCATTCGTGTTTTATAGTAAAACTTCTTTTAAGTAATCCCACGTAGATTTGAAGCGCTGATTTCAGTGTTGGAGCAGTCGCTGTAAATGTCTCATTAGGTCACAACACGTGGAGTTCCTTCGTCTATCTTTGTTTTTTCCTGGCGAATGTAGAGGAATCTTCAGCGTTCTGGCCAAATATCAACATTGTTTACAGCGCTGGGAAAACAGCTGGCTGGTCGATACGCGCCCTATTTACCACTTTCTTAGTTTTTATTTGAGCTGAAGGTTAAACTTTCCCCTGTTTCGGAGAAAAATAACGATAATGACCTTTCTACCTTTCTCTTATCGCCGTGCATTCAAAAGGCCGCCCGCCTTATCTCTCCACTGGTCAACGTGCACTTTCATTGTTTCCTCTGTTCTCGTTCCTGATGTCTTTGTTGAATTCTCTGTTGTTTGGAACTGTAAATCTAAATATCTATATTTACAGATGTTGGGAAGACAGTGCTCGCAACTGAAGCAGTGCGGAACCGTGGCCGCCAGGGCAATGCAGATGCGTGCCTCCAGCAGCGCTGGGTTCAACTTTGGTGGGTTTTAAACAGAGTGTGATTGCTGGAAACGCGACTAATTTAAATCGTTCACAAAAATATAAAATGTACATGCTTTCTTTCAGACTTCTCCGAAGAGCAGGTCCAGCTGCGCGACGCCGTCAGGAAGTTCGTGGCCGACGAGATCATCCCCAAGGCGGCCGAGTACGACAAGACGATGGAGTACCCATGGGAGATCATCAAGAAAGCCCACGCCCTCGGCTTCCTCAACGCCGAGATTCCCGCTGAATACGGGGGAATGGACCTGGACACTGTCTCCAACACCATCATCTCCGAGGAAATCGCCTACGGGTGCTCAGGTACTGTATATTACTCTAATTTTAACTAAATACGAGTTTAGGAATGGCCACGGCTATGACTGGAAATCACCTGGCTGAGACTCCGCTGATTGTGTGTGGAAACGACGAGGTTAAGAGGAAGTTCCTGCCGAGGATGATTGAGGAGCCGCTGGTTGCTGTAAGAAATTGGCTGTGATTCGTATATTGACCGCCAATTTATTCAGTCCTATGCCGTCACGGAGCCAGGAGCTGGTTCGGATGTCGCCGGAGCGAAGACCAAGGCTGTCAAGAAGGGAGACGAATACGTCCTCAATGGATCCAAGATGTGGATTACAAACGGAGGATACGCTAATTGGTCAGTTTCTAACTTGTGAATTTAAAAAAATTCCAATGTTCAGGTTCTTCGTGCTGGCTCGCACCGCCGAAGACCCCAAGGCCCCTGCTGGAAAGGCCTTCACCGCCTTTGCCGTCGAGGGAGACACCCCCGGAATCATCCGCGGAAAGAAGGAGATCAACATGGGTCAGCGGTGCTCGGACACCCGCGGCATCACCTTTGAAGACGTGCGCGTTCCCGCCGCCAACATCGTCGGAGCTCCTGGAGAGGGTTTTAAGGTAAACATTCTCTCTCTCTCTCTCTCTCTCTCTCTCTCTCTCTCTCTCTCCTACATTTCTGTCTAAATGAGTGTTTTAGGTCGCCATGAAGACCTTCGACAGGACGAGACCCTCCGTCGCCGCCCTGGCCTGTGGTGTGATCGCTCGTTGCCTCGACGAGTCCACCAAGTACTCCCTGGAGCGCAAGGCCTTCGGTACACCCATCGTCAACCACCAGGCCGTGCAGTTCATCCTGGCCGAGACCGCCATGGACCTGGAACTGTCGCGTCTGATGACTTACAAGAGCGCTTACGAGGTATCTGTGAATCCAACACCCTTTAAATATACATTTAGGCCCATATCGGACGCCCTGGCTCCTACTATGCCTCTTTGGCTAAGCTGTTCTCCAGCACAGCCGCCAACAAGGCTGCTACCAACGCCGTGCAGGTCTTCGGAGGAGCCGGATTCAACACCGAGTACCCGGCGGAGAAGTTGATGCGAGATGCGAAGATCTTCGAAATCTACGAGGGAACCAGCCAGGTTGGCTATTTTGTAGCTTTTATCTTTTGTGACCACATCCGCGTAGACATTTGCGTGATATCTTCCACCATGTGGTGATAAAGGGCGGTTTTGCCACGCGGACTCCTTCGCGCTCAAATTCCGAGACGAATGGAACAGAGTGCGCGGGTGCTGCGCCGCTAAAAACCACGTGCTGATAACTAATCGTAAGGAAGTCTTATTTTTAGACTTCCAAGCGCTATATCTGAATGCCTGCTTTTCAGGTGCAGCGAATCGTCGTCTCCCGGCAGCTGCTGGGAAGAGTGAAGGAGCTTGGCGGATACTAAAACACTGGTAGAGTCTCTTACTCTGCGAATCACGTGTATCTATACGTTTATGATATAAAGATGTAACTATTGCAATTCTATTTTATTTTACATTTATGCTGTTGACCCAGCTAATTACCTATTGCTTTATTGCTGCTTGTTTTAATTATATTTGGCAGATGCTTTCCCGTGTTCTCCCCCGTCTCACACCCACTGCCCGCAGTGCCACCGCTGCCAGGAACATCTCTTTCGGTTGGTTTTCATTTCTTTCTTTTATTTCGTAATCGTTTCGATTTATTTTTAGTTTTATTGATTTTTAAAAGAGCTCTTTCAGACCTGACCGACCAGCAGAAGGAGATCCAGGCCGCCGCCCTCAAGTTCTCCAAGGAAGTGCTGGCGCCCAATGCGGCCAAGTACGACGAGAGCGGAGAGTTCCCCTGGGACATTGTCAAGCAGGCCCACTCCCTCGGACTCATGAACCCCACCATCCCCGAGGCTTACGGTAGGTTTCTTTCTAAACTGCCGGCAGTTTTTAACCAGCCCGTTCGGTTCCAGAGGAACACCCCCGTTAATTCACTTATAAATCTGCTTTAGGTGGAGCGGGTCTCTCCAACATGGAGGCCACCCTGATCACCGAGGCTCTGGCCTACGGTTGCACGGGTCTTCAGATCGCCATCATGGGCCCCTCTCTCGGAGCCGCTCCTCTCCAGGTCGCTGCCAACGAGGCTCAGAAGAAAAAGTACCTCGGTAGAGTTAATTTTGGAGCTTCTATCTCAATTTTGTGTAGGAATGCTGGCCGAAGAGCCCGTGATCGCCTCCTACTGTGTGACTGAGCCTGGAGCTGGTTCCGACGTCAACGGAGTTAAGACTAAGGTAGAATGACATCTGAACTCTCACTAACCTCTCATTCCAGGCCGTGAAGAAGGGCGACGAGTGGATCATCAACGGAACCAAGTGCTGGATCACCGGTGGAGGCCACGCCAAGTGGTTCTTCGTCCTCGCCCGCACCGCCGAGGACCCAAAGACGCCCGCCGGAAAGGCCTTCACCGCCTTCATCGTCGACGGCGACAGCCCCGGAATCAGCCGCGGAAAGAAAGAGAAGAACATGGGACAACGCTGCTCCGACACTCGTACCATCACCTTCGAGGACGTGCGCGTCCCTGCCGTGAATGTCATCGCCGCTCCCGGTATCGGATTCAAGGTTGTAACTTCCCTTTGGCGTAAATAACCTTAAGTTTAGGTTGCTATGGGCGCCTTTGACAAGACGAGGCCCGGAGTCGCTGCCGGAGCCCTTGGTCTCCACTGGCGTGCCCTCGACGAATCCGCCAAGTACTCGCTGGAGAGGAAGGCCTTCGGAACCCAGATCGCCAACCACCAGGCCGTGCAGTTCATGCTGGCCGATATGGCCATGCACCTGGAGCTGGGACGTCTGGCCACCTACAAGGCTTCGGTGGACGCCGACAACGGCATCACTAACCCCTACTACGCCTCGATCGCCAAGTGCTTCGCCGCCGACATGGCCAACCAGGCGGCCACCAACGCCGTGCAGATCTTCGGAGGAAACGGCTTCAACAGCGAGTACCCCGTGGAGAAGCTGATGAGGGACGCCAAGATCTACCAGATCTACGAGGGAACTAGCCAGGTACTTGCAGTGACCGGACCCAATAACCTCCTTTCATTTCAGATCCAGCGCATCGTGATCGGAAGGGCGTTGCTGGGCAACTTCCAGCAGAACGGAACGTGCCGTACCTAAATCGAGGGTCCCCAACGTGTCTCAGCTATGTACGTGCTCTTGTATCATAATATCAACGATTTTTTATGTATGTCGAATAAATTATGTTGCCGGCATTGTTTTCATGCTTGTGGGGAGAAGGGGAACAAAGGGCGCACTTGGTTACAGTAAAGCGATTGTTCAAAGGGGTTTACAGCCGCCGACGGGGGCGCAGCCTAGATTGGAAGAATGTCGTTGGCTGTGCTGGTTGCCGCTCCCTTCAGCTATGTTCTCCTCATTATGCTTCTGAATTCAGCATATCGATCTGTTGCAGGTAAATCATGGAGAAATTTATCAATTGCTACCCTTGTGTTTTCTCATGAGCTTCTAATCTAATCAGACTTTCACTCATCTGGTTGTCTGACTCTATTTTTCTTGCTATAAATACAGTTTCAAAAAGAGAGACAAATCTAAATGTTTTCTATAAGCTCACAAAAGGTTTCAGGTGAACCAGATGAATCTGTGGATTCTCCTTGCTGATCTCCTTTGCCTTATCAACACTACGGGTGCTAATGCTTCGTCGTCTAATAAATTTACTCCATTTTCCAGCGCAAGACAATTGAAAATCCGGGTGGAAAGATGAAAGAGCAAGATTCCATGTGAATGTCATGCGTTTACGTAAAACTATCTAGTTTTCGGGGGGGGGGGGGGGCTGTAAACAAATGAGGGCCGCTCATTTGAACTGAGACCGGATGGTGTCAACAGTTGTCACCCATTGTAACCTTTACGGAGGTTCAATGGTAAGCTATATGTAGAAGGGCCCCGGAAACCCGCAAATGCGGCCTCAGGCTTTCTTTGAATATATTGTAGACAATAAAAACATCCTCCCTCACCTCGCAGGGTTTCTTATCTCAACCGGAACCAACACATAAACAAGAGGGTCTTCTTAATACTTCCCCACGCATCCCTCGGCTCAAACACTACATCTTTACTTACACTCATCCCTTCGTCCTGTCTTTAGAAACTGTTGCTTCATTTGATCATCTACCTCAGGAACCAAAGGAAAACAATCCCTGTGAGGTCATTTGTTGACCGTTTAAAATGCCCTGTTCCGAGGGATTTGCAATACGACCCGTGTGCAAATCCGTTCTCCTTGCCGCCCCGCGCCGTGTTTGCATTTCGGAGAGCATAGCTACGAGTTGTGTTTATTTGCCCCGACCTCGGCTCTTCTGTCATTACAAGGAGCCAAGGAGCCGACTATTAAGGTGTTGGTGTACAAGGGTTGCGTTAATTAACTTGTCACTTGTCTTTATCATACCAAGCACTGGCCCAACCAGCACGTACAATACCTACCTAGTACGGGTGAAGACTGCTGCTCACCTGCAGTCCTTTTTGGTTGTTATCAAAAATCGAATCGTGCAAAATAAGGACTTTTTGAGTTCCCTCACTATAAAATATGGTTTCCAATGAACTCGAAGTTGTCTGTTTCTAGTTTGTCAAAGGAACGGATAACCCGCGTGGCCACATCGAAAATTCCCAGTTGTCATCCGCCTGTCAGCGTGTTAAATGACTTGCCGTAACGCATCCATCTTCACCCTTTTTTGCGCGTTCCGCCACGGTCACTACGATCTACGACCGGCCCTTCGCACTTCATTTCCTTTTGGAAACCGTTTATGAATCTCCTTCTTCGAGCAGAAACATCTTAAGATAATGACAGGGAGATTCAATGGCCCCAATACTTAATGTTTGAAGAGGATATAATCTATTCATACACCTATTTTCTTGCCGGAATGGAGCCCCGTGAGGACGTAGCTCCACCCAAATGAGCTACAGAAGTCGTCTGCAGTCGCCCGAGTCTCCCAGAAGCCTGCGAAAAAGCTGCCCACGACAAGGAGAGCTGTACCAGCAACTTGGACGGCGGGCAATCATAGCCGATTCAAAGGAAACTGTGGATTGAACAAGATTCTTCGAGCGACCGAAGCGACAACTGTAATTCATTCTGGCGGTTCAGGGTGTATCCCTAGAGAATAAACCGTTTGTATGTATATGTATGTATACACCTATTTTCTTGACAGAGGAAGCGCATACATGAAAACATTGCACTTTTGAGAAACTTCATCTCTCACGTAAAGCCTACTTCCTTTGGTCTCGGATGCTCCTGGAACACGCGAGGGTGTTCCTCATTTCCTCTGAATGCCTTCTCTCCGGAGGCCAGCTGCGCCCTCCAGACTACGCGTTTTTTTTGCGGTCTCCGCCGTTCGGATCCCGTCACTGGCCGTGGCAGTCATCCTTCTTTTTCAACCTCCCGTAATGACTCTGCTTCTTTCGGATTAGTCGCTAGCTGCTCGTTTTAGATATTCAGAGGCTCTTTTCACATCTGTTCAGTTATTCGTTGTCCTCATTTATCCAGGGGTTCATATAAAAAACCAAAGATTGTGTTCCAGCATGTAATTACCACATGCTTATGATTATCTCTCATTTAGTAGAATAGCGCATAAAATGACATACCAACATATACAGATGAGGCTGTCGTTAAAGAATGGAGCAAGAGGAACCGATAACCAAAGTTGGTCCGTGTAGTTTAGTAAGTTCCTCGACCTTAGAGTGAGCATTTTAGCAGAACAAGATTTCCACAGTAAAGAAGATAAAGCAAACCTAAAATGGCAGATGACTCGAATGATTGTTTGAGCAGATCTTTGGTTTCCGTGGGAGTACGGGGGTATCTAAAGTGTTAAACAAAAAACAGTGGCAATTTCAAGATTCCAAGATGCGTTCGATCTAGACCCCATAGGAAAGATCAAATAGAAGTCCTATACATTCTTGAATTGCTACTAACATAGTTTCTTACTGTAACTGAAATATACGCAAAGAACTGCTGACGTAAGGGTTTTATAGACCACCAGTGACAGATTTTGGAGGCCACGAGGTGAATGTGTGGCATGATGCATATAATGTCATCAATGAGGTTATTAATATATTTTGGAGTTGTTTTGGGTTGATGACTCCATTGACAATACTCGAGTTGTCTGTCCTAGTTGTCTTCTTCCTTTCGGCGCAAACACACTCATGTCTTCCGCCAGCCATCAAAGATCAGCCTACTCCAAGTGTTTCTTGCTCATTTTGAGAAAATCTTAGATCCTCGCCGTTTGTGTATTGTTTGTCTCCATCGTAGCGTCCACCCGTCACTTTTTGTTACCAGAATGTGTTTACCTGACCAAAGGTGTTTTTCCACTAGAACTACGCAGTTGACCCAAAGGTGCAGCTATACAACCGATTTCAGAACGGACGGTTATGGCTTTCTCTGTCTCCGTCTCTCACTCTCACTACATTTGTATTGGTCTCCCCCAACTCCCTATAAAATACAACTTAACAAACAATCTTTCCAATAACTTGTATTTTTTTTAAACCGCATTCCATGTGACAAAATGATATCTTTCTGTTTTTCTATTTGCCCAAAATAGAAGCCAACCCGTGTAAACAATGCGCCTTCTTCTGTGGAGAGATAACTGGCTATGTGTCATCTTCCGAAGACCTCCCGTCTGGCGCCTCGCCCACTCCTCGTGAGTCAGTAGCGTTGTTGTGGCCGCTCTCGCGCACTGGTTGTCCTTCGGCTCGTTTCAGATAGCATCTCACAGCCCAAAAAGACTGGCGTCTTGAGGTTTTATCTCGTCGTACTCGCCAGCCGATGCGCCTAGTAGCCCTTCCGCCGACAGCGCCGACGATGGTCTGTTCTTTCTCTCGAAAGACAGACACATCCAGCCAGGATTCGTTTTTAGCTTGTGAAGACTTTTCACGTCCTTGGCATGCGATGCATTCTTCTAGAAATACTTTTCGAAGGCGATTTCCAAAGGAAAATAAAGGACCCTGCGTGTCTCAAGTACCTTGAACGGACTTTTTCTGACGCCGGTTGCATTTGCAAACCGAGCGCCCGTTTCCACCATTTCGAATCTCCGTCCCTCTTCAGACTAGTGTTATAAAAGTAATTCGAATGCCATATTCCTCGCACCATAATCTAGGTTAGGAACGTTTCTGCAATTTACTTGACCTAACAAACGGATCTAAATACTTGCTGGCGGTTCTGATTGGCGGTTGCCCTGCACTTTAGAGCCAAATAGATATGCAGTAATCCAATTACACTATATTCAGCTGTTGCATTGTTTTTGTCTTTCTTCACCTGCCTTCACTTCCATAAGATATCAATATGCAGAAATTTCAAGAAAAGTAGAATTTCAAATACAAAATATTCCTTTCCTTTTGACTTCCCTCTTCCCGAGTCTCGGATGCAAATGAGGAGCGGAGGTTAACGACACCGCTCCCCACTACTTCCTTGGCCTAGTTGGAATCTCATTTTCTCCGAGAATCCATTTCCAATTCAAATAACATCTCATTTGTCATTCAAACTTCAATGATTTGTTATTAAGAATTCTTCATTGGAATCTGAGAATTCCAATGAAGAATCCAAATTTTCTATCCTTTCTTTCTTTTGTTTCTTTGATTTTTTATCTCTGCAAGTAGTTGTTTTCGTGTACTTTAAATGCAACGATTATTGGTCGCTTAGGAAAAGCAAACATTTTGGATTAGAAAAATGGGTTGGTCCTTTAGCACCACAAATCGACATGTTCTCTCTCCAAACGAGTTTCCGCTCGCACATTTTACAGGAAGCAATTTGCCTCCAAAAATACATCTGACTACTTTACTGAAATCTTTATCGTTTATGGAATGAGGGAAATTTGTACCAGAAGTTTCACTTTGGCCAATCCTAACCCTTGGTTGTAGGTTCCAATGAGGCTTCTAAGGCCACTCAGACAGGAGTTACTCTTTTTGGGATCCGAGGCGGTTCTTTCTAAAATCAGCAGCAGGTAAAATGCCTCTTCCATTGATATTAGACAGTCAGAGTGTGAGTGTCTGCAGCTTCTATTTTAATTTTCGATAGTTCGATTATCTTTTTTTCTTGTTTTTAATTGTAGATCACTTCAAATACCGTACTTCATCATTCCGTAATGCAATTCATGAAATCTCCATTAGTATCCTCCTTAATACATCTGAGAAACGGCGTGTGTGTTTGTATCTATGTTTGTAAGAATTAGCCTACTCCCTCGTCGTCTCTCGCTCTTCTTTCGATGGTTATCTTGAAATTAGCCTATTTTAGTGGCCATTTTCTCGCGAGAGGTGGGCAAATGCGGCTGGCGGTGCCGCAGGCGCCACTTTCGCGGCCGGAGGCCGCCTACTGAGCGGCCGAAGGCCGCGAACAGTGCGGCCGGAAGCCACCTACCCTACCGGCTGAAGGCCGCCTGTTTGAAATTGCCTTTCCCGGCAAGTTTACCATCAAAAGAAAGCTACTGATGTGCTGACCCCACACTTTCCAGGAGTGGAGGACCGCCGAAGGCGGGCCGTCACTCCGGGTCCATAATAACAATTGGGTAATCGTGTCCTCTGAGTTTGTTCGCCCCCTGCCCGCCCTTCATTTCCTGTTAAGAGAGGGGTGTTCCGGTGGGATAAGCGAGGGGAGGGTACCAAAGTGCGGCCGTCATCCGTGCCGCCCAAACCAGAATGAAAAGACCCGCGAAGCGGGACTTTGAATTCTGGTTGAGTAATATCAAGTTTTCATAGGTGTGTTTTATTTTTCCAAATCCGTTTTCATTTCAGAAAATCAAAGGGTAAATATAATATAATTTAATATTTTAGTGCTCAAATAAAATCATTCTGTACTTTTGAAAAACCAAAAAAACATGATAAATTTCAGGGGTAATTTAAGAAAGTGTAAATCAATTAGTTCCAATTGAATGAAATTGTAAGTTTACCACGTACATTTTGAACTTTTCTTGATATACTTTTTATGTGGAAAATTGGTTTGAAAGGCGTAAAGATTACTAAAAGCAAGTGCCCTAAAACTTCTCAATTTAAATTAAACTAAAATTAAAATTAAAATTAAACTTCAAAAATTGAACATTGTCTATGGAAGAGATTTTGACTTTTTATAAATTGAACGTGCAATTTCAAAGTATAAAACATATTTTGCCACAGAGCCTCACTAGTCCCATTTTTTGTGGATAAAGTACAACATATTTTTAGAAGCTTTTCTGTCTTTACACCTTGCCCTCTGAATGAGAAAAGTGCATTCAATTCCACAATCTCCCCTTCCATTATTTTCTATTCCCGTCTTTTGTCTTCGAAAGTGCATCTCAATAACGGTCCGCTTTCCGCCGTCTCTTCTAATTGCCGTCTAATCCGGCGGCCGGTTCGCGCCGAGACCGTCCTCCTCCCTCTTTTGTTGTTCTTTGCACAGACGACCCTCCGTCCCTTTTCTATGTGTATACTCTGCTGAAGAAATGCTTATCTGACGGGGAGAAAGAGATATTTCTTACAGCATCCATAGCATAGACAACTTTTGTGTGAAAGGAGAAGGGCTCAAACTAAAGAAATTTAGGCGTGTGTGGATGTTATATAAACCATAATGTATATCTCGATTTCAGAAACAATTTTCTTTCTTTTTTCCTTTTTGAATTGTCCTTCCCTTGGAATGAAGTTATGATCATTTGAATTCCGCAGAGGTCCGAAGCCGCAATATTTAGTGCAATTGTGCCTTATGAAACTCTCTGAAAGAAAACTTGCTTTTTCTGGTGGTTTGTGTCAGAAATTTTTCAAGATTTTCGAAAGGTAACATTACGTTTTGTTACCGTAGACTAAGTGATTCAACAACACCGTCAATGTCCATCTTGTGAAATTTGGGCGATATAAGTTTTTCCAACTCACCGACTCCTTTGAAGTTCAAATTCCCCGCCCGTCTGACGCCTCTGCCAGACGGAGACTCCTGCCCTTCAGCTAAGCCGACGGGCGCGAAGCAATCGGCAACAATAGCCTCGTCTGACTTTCAAAGCTGCACACGCTATTTTAGGTTCTCGCAGTGATTACAGCCGTTGTTTCGCGTTCCATAACTGAAAAATGGGGTGTTTTTGAAGTTTTTGGTTTCTGCAGCTTCCGAGAAGAGAGATCAACAAGCCAGAGGTTTCATCCTCACAGTGGGTTTACACTGGGTGTAGCTAACGATAAGACACGCTTTGGCCTAATCGGGCGTTCTGGCAGTGATAGATCAATTTGTACCGGCGAGAAATGATTCCTCTCGACGAAACGACGCGCTGATCGACGATTCATTCGACTGCTCTTTTGTGCCGTAAAATGGACATCTTACGGTGTCTCATGTACGTTTCTGGAGATCTTTCCTTCTCTCACTCTCTCTTTGTTTCCCATTCCCTCCCCCTCATCCGCTGTCACCCCTTTACTCAGGCTGGCAATTGTTTGTCTCTGAGCTGGTGTCCATGAGAACGCCCGAAAACAGATGTCCGCGCGAAGGTCGGAGGAGGGTCGGATGGAAAACGACTCTGACTCACATTCCGGACACTCCTCTCGCCGAATTCAACGCAGAAATGGGATCGCTTTGCCTCTCTTTCTTTGGACAAACACGCACTTCCTACTCGAAAATAGATGGAAGAGAGCCAACTGGGACGAGGACGTTTGGTTCGAAACACGTGAGATACAGTTCAGAGAACAAGAGTCTCTGTCTATTTGTATCAGTGTCTCTCTATGTCTTTGTCTCTCTGTTTTTTCTCTCTTCTCTCTCTCTATCTATCTATTTTTCTTTCTTTGTCTTCCCCCTGTCCAAATCTTTGTGTGCTTTTTCTAAGTCTTTCTTTGTCTGTCTCTACTTCCTATTGTTTATTTATTTGTTTATTTATTCTCTCCCCCAGGGATACCCCATCATTGAGTGCATTGCGCAACAGTCGTTGTCCGTCCGGTTTCGGCCGTCTCCGCATTTGCAAAGGCCTGTCTGCGCTCTCTCCTATGCGTACAGTCTCTCGCAGTGGTCAGTCGACCCAGGTAGCCATCGATCGGACACGCACGGCTACAGCTGATGCACCTGTACTCTAACACCTTCCCATTAATTATAACCCCCAAATTGCGTCACCTTAACTAATCTTGCTATTAGAAACGGAGAATACTAATTAATGGAATGGTTTGCTTTCCTATTTCGAAACAACTTTCCTGATTCAACACTCGAAACTCGGCTTTCTATTTCAGAATTTAATGAAAAGTTGAAATATGAACTTTATGAACATATTCGTGTGTAAATGTTGAAGTAAAATGTGCCTAAGGACCTATCGACAAAGGAAAATATGAATGATCTGGCTTCAAATCTTGCTTATTTACCGATATATCAGATAATTGTCATACTTGTCCTGGTTCATCCTATCATATTCTGATTGCACCTTCCCAGAAATTGATTTTTGAACCGTGCGCCGATGAAAGTTGCAAAGGCCTCATGCTGTTCTTTCATGGTCTCCATTCGTCGTACCGTCGTAAATTCACGAGGCTGAAGCCGCATGGTCTGTCCGTCACATAAACGTTTCCTTCTTTGCCTTGGCCAACTAGTTTTCGTTTTGCGGGGACAACCCGCTTCCGCCGTACTGGGAACTGCACCAAAGCCGGCTAACAGCACTTCCTGGTCACATTTATTCCCTGGTCTTTTTGGCCTTCGAGAAATGGTAGGAAGCGTCTCAAGAGAGAATCAGACGAGAATTCCCCCTGAGAGACATGCTTGATTTGCTTTGATATATCTCCCCGCAATTAAAATCACGCCCAATTAGGGTAATTCCCTTCCATTATGGCCTTCCTGTTTTTGTTTCTACTGTTCTTCTACCACACCCACGATCTGTTATTTCCAAGTCCCTGATGATTCTACACACACTTTACACACAGAAGTTTGATCACCACCTGAGAACGGTTGCAAAAACGTACTTTGAAGTACTCTTTCTGTCTTCTGACCTCTGTCTAGCTGTCTCTTCGTCCTTTCTCTCTCACCCCAGAGATTGGCCAAATTGAAAACATTGGGTTTACTTTTGCAAAAGCGACGTCATTCCTCAAATTAAGCTCCCTTTTGTTTGGCTTCTCTCCTAAGCACATGCCCTTTCGAATGGGCAGTTGTTCCAAGTTTCCAGGAGAGCCCTTGTTTTCACGAGCACTTCTTTTGTTTTGAAACAATTGAAAATACATAGGAAAGTTACCATATCCATTTCCAAAGGAACAATAGGAGGTGTCTAGGTAATGGACTACAATCACTTCCCAGTATCATCGCCAATATTCCTATAAAGAATTACGGGATTCCCATGCCGACCATCCTTGCCCTCCATCCAGTCATGGATTATAATTCATGTCGGATCCCCCGTGATTCCATTGCTACAACCTTCAATTACTGTCGGTCATCAAACACCGCCTCATTTCCATCCACAGTCGTGTTTAAAAAAACTTAAGAACTCTAAATGCGTATTCAATCATGATATTTTGAATTAAATCTGTCTTCAGTGAAATCATTGGTTTTCGGTCCACATATCGCAAAGATCAGACTATACAATGCATTTTTGATTAAACAACGACTAAGGAACAATTTTCATGTGTTCCTATGGCATTCGTGAAAAATATGTGCTTCGTGGATATTTGAACTTTAGCGTTGTGGCTGTAGATGTTTATGCGAAGATCTCAGTCACAATTCTCGTTTTGGTTTAAAAGTTGATAGGCAAGGGGAAGACACGTCAAAATTCAGTTAACAAAACGTCACAAACTATTTATATTTATATAAAAGTAGAGGGGATCCCCTCACTTTATCCCTCCCCTACTTTTGACTCTTCGCTCCTTTCCTTCTCACTTCTTCCATGCCCTTCATGCGGCTAGTTTTCACTCTCGAAATCCATAACTATCGTACCAGCTACGGAAAGTATGCGAATCGCCCAGTGAATTCGGTTAGTCCCTAATCGGCGCAGTGTCCGCTAATGGACAGTGACGGGCGATGCAAAAAAGCCTGCAGATGGCGGACACTCCCACGAATAAACCCTTTTTGGCGGCTTAAACTGCCAAAAGTAGTTCGAAGAAGAGGCTTTTTGATTTCTGGGCCTTCCCTCTCTCCTATGTGGCTGCGGTCTCTCTCTTTCCCTCCCTCTCCCTCTCTCTCCCCCTCCCTCTCTCTCTTTCTCTCTCTCTCTCTCTCTCTCTCTCTCTCTCTCTCTCTCTCTTTCCCCCCCCCCCCTCTCTCTCTTTGTTGTCAATATCCTTCAAAGGCTCGGTTGTTTGTGTCAACTACCACTTTTTCCTATTCAAACCCTGTTTATTTCATTTTCTGTCGAAGGATTTGCCGTACTTTTCTACTTCCATAAACCTAAAACAGTCGCTTGCCCTTGACATTTATATCCAGACAAAGATAAGACGTCTTTGTGTTGTTGTTTATTTGCATTAGCCTTGGCAGCCTTTACTACTGGAAACAAAAATATATTACTGCGACAAAGAAATTTCATTTACCATGCTTTTATACCAAATTTTGTGTGCGTCATAACCACAATCATCCAACAAGAAAGTTACATTTGACTGAATGATCGAGTGGGTGATTTGTATCATTTTCCTTTTCTTTTTTCTACCTCCTCTCTCTCTCTCTGACGCCAATCTCACTAGTTTTCCTATGTGTAAGATCTCGTGTAGGCGGCTGCGTCTAAAGCCCAGGCATTGTAAAATAAACAATGACGCCAGGGGCCGTTCTTCATGTTTTTGACGTCGATCCAAAATTGACTCCAAGGTTTTAAATCAGTTAACATCAATTTTTTTTTAAAAAGCAACCACTTACAGTAAAGAATGAATCTTTTCCGTTAAGCAATACCCCCTTCGCATTCATCCTCCGTGGGAGCGAAATTTTGATTGTTTCCCGGATTTCCCTAACAAAACAAAGGCGTGTTTTTCATGTTCACAACGATTCCAATAAACAACAACAACTAGTAATACGCTAATGGAGCTGGTTAATAACCACACCGGAGACGGGAGAGGTAGGTAGGATCTCTCTCTCCCTCTCTCTCTCTCTCTCTCTCTCCCTCTCTCTCTCTCTCTCTCTCTCTCTCTCTCTCGCCATTTCTGTTTGCGACCGTTCCGCGTGGCAGGCGCCCTCTCCAAAAATCCGGAAGCTACCGATATCCCGACCGGCATTTTTTCAAGCAAACGATTCACGCACATTCTGCAAGCAAACTTCCGCTTTTCACGTTCATTGTTGCAAAAAGTGGCGAACATCCTTTGTTTTGAAGACTTTGCTCAACTCTCGTCATTTTTCATTTTCTCTGCTCAACATTATTACCATTTGTTTTTCAGGAAGTACAGTACCTGGGCTCAAGGGACTTCCGGTTTTCTCCATGTTTGGATGCTAATCGGCTTATTGTTGGTATTCCCATATATTTCACTTTATTTACTGACAAAGTACTTTCCACAAACCTTAACTTTCAATAAAAGTGTGGTGCACAAAACACACACAAGAGAGTCCGAAACCTCAATGCTAACCGCTACATCGGGCATTTTGAAGAATCTGCTTCAAAACCAGGACTCAGCCGTTGTTAGTTCACTTGTTCTCCACCACGAGATAACGCTCATGTCAAGTGAGAGATAAACACGGGTGGTCCACTAAAGTTTCAAATCAACACCATCTTTTGATTTTTGAAGGCACCTTTGTTTCCATAAAGGCCAACCTTAACAAGGCCAACGAATCCTCAGTTGCATAATATAAACAATGTTTCTTTGGCAAAACTAGCCGTGTTTTTGTAGGTTTCACTTAGCTTATGACATTCTCATCGATGAACCTGACTCATCCTCAACTATGCCAATTTTCGCAGCAAAAAGGTTGCGCGGTTAAGTATCATAATAAACTGGCTATTTCAACCAATGCTCTAGGTTAATTTTACAGTGCACTTTACATATTCGGCCAGAATCTTTATTTTTAGCCCCAATTGTCTTCGATATTTCACTTTGTGTGTTGTTTTCACTACGTGGAAGCCAATTTCAGTAACAATAACGTATTCATTAAATTGGAGTGGAAATAAAAGGAGAATTCCTTCGTTCATTCTTGTTTCATAGCTGCCATAAATAAACTTCCAGGTTTCTTGGACCACAGTCGTCTTTCGAACAATACGTCCGTTAGTCCCTTTCAAGTGTTTACGGCCACTTTCCTTTGCTTTTCGTTGCCTTCGAGGTGTCCAGCGATGTTCTCTGTTATACAAGTGTGAAATCTCTAAATTTAGTAGCTTGTTCCTTTCTTATGCGCATTTTATGAACAACAGGTTGAGGACGTTTAGAATGCATGGCGGTTAAGAGGGGAGTGACGCCATATGTTATAAGCGGCTGAGGTTAGGTGAGAGAGAAAGAGAGAAAGAGAGAGAGAGAGAGAGAGAGAGAGAGAGAGAGAGAGAGAGAGAGAAAGAGAGAGAGAGAAAGAGAGAGAGAGAGAGAAAGAGAAAGAGAGAGAGAAAGAGAGAGAGAGAGAGAGAGAGAGAGAGAGAGAGAGAGATAGGAAAACAGATAGACAGGGGGAGAACAGTGAAAGAGATAACTCCTCTGAATGATCTCATCCTTTCTTAACTAAATCTCTAATTCCCATTTGTATGTTTCCTCCCATCTAATCCCCTATTTCTCCTCTGTCCATTAATTGCCCTCGAATCCCATCACTTACTCCTTGTACTGGCCTTTCCTCATTCCAGTAGCCGTTGTTTGTGCCAGCCTGGTGCCAGATTTGCGTATTTACTCCCCCAGGTGTCCTCTTTCATCAAAAACAACGTGTCCAGGCTGTTCTCCCGCCCAATTATCGCCCAAAACCAAGTAAATGCAATTTTTTGTAGACCGGAAGTAGTTACCGCAAAAATACCTCAGAAAGTGATTGTTTTACTTATAATGGACCTGAAACAAGTGACACAAGTGAAATTACAGTAACTCTTACGTTTCTTGCGGCTTTGCAAAGGCTTTGCCAGCCAGATCTTCATGGAGCCGGCAAATGCATTTTTCAGGTAATCGCCACACGGAACACAGAAAAATTTGGCGGAACGCGGAACTGCCGCGACGGTTTTTCAGTTTTGAACGACATTGAGCGTTTTGTGAAGTCTCTCAGCCGAAAATCTCTCTTTTTGATTAGAACATTGATCTCGTGTAACCTAATCAAATGTCTCATTTTGACTTTTTTCTTTTGCCTGAGTATCATTTCTATCCAAAGTTGTTTCCTCCATTTGACACCTACTGTGTCTTCTTTGGCATTTAATTGATACTATGTCCTCTACAGAATCGCCTTCACTTCTAAGGGTCGCAATTCCTTCAAAACAAGACCCAGGAAATCTCATAAAGTATTTTCTTGTTTCCGTCTTCCTCAGAAACCCTAATAGTTCACATTACAACGCTTCTCATGAAGCATTCATGTGTCGCTTGCCCTTCTTGTCTGAGAATTCAGCAACATTCCAAAGATTCCCACAAAAGAACAATTGAAAAGTTGGAAAACCCACAAACGTCGGAATGTTTGCTATAAAATCAACAGTAAAAGTTTATTTCTTGTTCACGGCGGCTCTTGTTTTCATTTTGCAAATGAAACTGAAAACAATTCCAAAATGAACAAAAGTGACAAATATGCTGAGAAAGGTATGCAGTATATCTTTAGTTGCTGTACTTCTCTGGTATTAGGCAATCCTTGTTTCTTTGCTCTAAGATAAGCGGTGCACCCAATCTGATGATAGTTACAGTAATGAAAACACTGACACAAATATATTGGTTTCCAAATGATGTATTTTACCATAAGACTTTGTCACATTATGCCAGTGTTTAAAGGGATATGCTCAACGTTTATGCAGACATTCTTTATGACAAATCGAGTCGATGTGAATTTCAGAAAATACAAATGTTGAAGATTTCTGATAGAATCTTAGGATTTTGGGTTAGCATTTTTTGCACACCCTTAGCAGTGTCTCAGTTGCTTCCAGGGTTTTTAACGACAAAAAACTGCCACCTTACCCGATCCTTGACCAGTCCTCCCTTTGTCCTAAACTTCAAAATCCATTCACACGTGTCGTCCTCCGTTGTTTGTCCCCATCGGCCATCTGTGCCTCCGAGGATTAACGCTTCGTTCCGGCCGTCCGTTGCCCTCCGGCCATCCGCGTTCCGGTCGCTTTTCGCGCCCGCTGTTTACAGTTCAGATTTTAGCCAGCCGCCGTCGCGCACTGAACGCCCCACGGTCACTCCGCCCGCTGTTTACCATTCATTATCTTTTGGCGCGTTGATTAATAAATTTCATTTGCTTCTGGCAATGTTGACAGGCGAACCACCGGAATCTTTGTTTTCGGGGTGATTTATTGCTAGAATTTGTTCTCGTTTTTATCTAATTTACGACTGACTTCTTTTTGACAGCGAAGCCCATCCAATGCTAGTTTATGGCCTTACGAACGAATCCTTCACACTCATCCAAGGAACCAGTTAACTTTTTAGATAGGTTACAGCGAGGCGGAAAACATACTGAAAATGGATTCTGGTTGATTGGAACAGAGATTTCAATTGTTCCTTCCGCCTCTGTCTCTATCTATGCTCGTTCCAATATTCTCCTAATGCGATAGGGATCTCTGTTGCATTCAACAGCCTCATCGCCCAATCTCCTCCCTTTCCTGTATCCATAACCTCTCATTTCCATCCAATTTTCCACCCCCTCCATTCCCATAATCGCTCATCTTATCTTTCGTCTTCCTTTTTCTCAATCCCAAATCAGAATATTTTCTTTTCAGAATGTTTCGGTTCATCGACCGTCGGTTTCTGTTCCTTGTCGTCCGGAAATAACCCTCCTACGTCATTCTCTCACCGATTACAGCTTATTATTCGGGGGAAATCGAATACGTAACCTTTCGTATCACCTGGAATTGTTAGTCTCTCGTTCACATCCTAGATAGCCTAGTCTTGTTTGCAGAAGTTTGCAGACTAGTTAAATCAGTTTTGAGACAATGGGTATTTTGGGAGTGAGTCATACCTAATCCCGGGTCACTTGGTCTCTGTCTCTATTGTTTACTCCTTGCATTGACTGACTATGGTAGAACCGGTGGCTGCACGTGAATCCGCTGTTTACTCTGCAGGCGCAATGTGTCTTTTTTGTCACTCCAATTTGGAGGGCCATTCGCAGCCAAATGGGTCCGATCCGCGAATTCTCGCGCACTCTTCGGCCCCTTGATGACCCCTCGTCACCAGAAAAGACGGACGACGGACGACTACCGTAGGAGGAAGAGAGGGAGGGAGCGGAGCAGAGGCCACATCCTGGTGACCAGAAATTGGCAGAACACTCACTCACTCACTCACTCACTCACTCACTCACTCACTCACTCACTCACTATGTATTTTCTTTATCTATCTACACTTGAATTACTCTTTAGTGCTTACGATCCACCCAAGCGTAGTTTTCCATGAATTGCCATTTTCCTTAGACGACCGCTCATTTAAGGACTACTCCCCTCGTTTCCTCTGTCCTTTATGCCATTTTACCCCCTCGAAAGTGTCCTTCCACACGTAAACCTCCCTCCTTGCACGGCCCAGCTGGCATGAATGACTGCGATTTGCAGCTGGCACTAAGCAAGAGCCAGCCGTCACTCTTTCGCATTTAAAACTCTCAGCATTTATTGGCGTCCTTAGCTCAATCACCCCTGTCTCAGCGCATAATGTCTAGACGAGTAACTGGATTGTGTCACGCCGGGGATTTCAAAACACCCGCCAAACAGTTGCGCAAAAGACTCGGAAATCAGCCTTCTCGATAATATTTTCAAGTGACCGCAGATATTTCATGAGCTGTCAGTTAAATTGATTTCTCTACTGGTTTTGAATCAAATTTCAGATTCCTCGGGGATGAAACCACCAGATCTTAGTTTGGCTGGCAGATTTGGTTTGTCAATCAGACGCCACTGGAGCTGTTTTCCATAAGCTGCAGTTTGACTTTATAGTGACTAACATTCTACTGATTGTGAGCAATGACATCCGTCGTGTGATCCTGAACTTTGGCTTCTGATCCAGAACCCTACTCCATAGAGCAGCTGGACTCCTCCCAGTTTCCTCAACAACAAACTCGTTCCACCTCTTATTCGATTTCACTTTCTTCTCTTTGAACTTTCGCGTCATCCCTGATTCATTCCCGAAAACCGCCTGACTACTTATCATACATGAATATGATCACGGAACGCAGGCTTCTGACTTTTCCCAACACGGAATGCCTCTTTGTTTGTTGCCATTTAAAGCAGAAGAAACTGCGCCTTCGGGGAAGTCATTCCCTCGCCATCCCGTTCTTTCCGTCAAGGCTTTGATTGGATGTTTTGTCATTTGGCTGTCCGCAGATCAGTGCGTTTATCTCTGTCCCACTGAGACCCCGCGGTCACGCCCAAAACAACCGCGCATCCTGCCAGACGACGGCCATATACTGACCATTCCATGCACGATCTGACCTTCATTGTAGTAGTTTCTAGAGGGAGAGTGAGTGAGTGTGTGAGAGAGAGAAAGAGGGAGAGAGAAAGAGAGAGAAGATAGACGATGTGTGTGTTTTGATCCTTCGCTCTCCTTTCTTTCCCATTCGTCAACCTATAGTTTGTAGTACGGAAATATCAGTTCTGTGATTTAAACTACTCGTTCCCGGCGCAACTTGAAAATGACGTCGGATAAAAGTTTTTTGCCCAAAAATCACGCAATTCGCGCCGAGACCTCTGGCTAATCCTGATCGATCGACCTTTCTTTTTATTCGGTGCGGCTGGCAGTCGGTTGGAGACAGCCGTTTCGAAACCTTTTCGGCGAACATCGGTCTCCAAAGCACTGCGAACGATAGGGTTCTTCGCACGGAATTCGAGTTTCCCGCGGTTTTCTAATGGAATTTATGATTTTTACTCGGGAAACGGGATGTTCTTGTGGGAAGCAGAAGAGAAAAATTGTGAAATTGCCATAAATTCAAACTCCCTCATTCCACAACATGGGTGGTCTTTCAATTTACTTTTTCGCCCGCATTATAGACCAATTTCGCACTTGGAGGACTGATAAAATGCCCCAGGGGCACTCTTCCATTGTAGAATGGCAGTCCCCTCTTCTGCAGTCCCATAAAGTTTGGTTTTTTTCAAATGTATTTCAGTGCTTTGTTTATTCCAACAGCATAGCTCATCTCCGGAACTCAGCCCTTCTCTTGGCCAATTTTTAACTGTACTATTACTGTAGGTGCGGGCTCTATTGCAATTTGTTGGTATGGTCGACCTTTTTTCTGTTCATTCAACTGCAACAGTTAAATTAATGAACCTCTTTGAATTATGATTGCCTAGAACTATGAAATGTGTCAAATATCGTTCTAAGAATGGCATTTGCGTGCGGAACTGCCGCCTTTCGGCGCTTCGTTCGCTTCGGCTGTCATCCGAACCCCACGAGAGTCAACAGGACGGACAGTCGGCTCACGCGCCACAAAAGAACCACAGGCTATTTTCGGACTTCGGGAAAGGGAAGGACCGACGGCTGAGCCGACGACACACAAACCACTGGAAAGAGACACTTTCTCCATCGATTTACGCCCTTTTTGCACCACTTTAAGGCCAGTTTTGAAACAGAAAAGTACTGTATGCTTCCAAGTTTATTTTGACAAATCTGCATCAAAGTGTTGGCAGCTAATCACCTGCAGTTCCATGTTAGTTCTGAGGCCACCTTCCAATACGATTTTGTTGACGGTTGTCCGTTTTACTACGCCGTTTAACTCCTCAATCAGGTGTGTCATGGAATGCGTGCATTTGTGACAGTCATCCTCTCTTCTTCCACTACATACCACAAAACAAAATACTTTTTAACAAACCTACCAGTGAAACATAGCAATCTAGATTATCATGAATCGACCTCAGTCCGTCAATTAATTTGGAGATATTTATATCACATTGTATTTTCTATTTCTACCGGATTTTTATATCAAGGCTGAACTTGTGTGCATTATTTACGGAATACAATTGTTTTAAATTATTAAAACATAAAATCAATCTAACGTTTTTTTAAAATTTTACTTTTAAAGGTTTGGAATATTGCAGCAAATTTTACTATTTTTATGACTTATCTACCGTGCCATTTAAAAGGACCATCAGCCTCCTTTTCGAAATAAGAATGATCCATATGCTAATTCACTCTTTTCAATTAAAATGATTTTTCCCAATATAATTATATATATATATATATATATATATATATATATATATATATATATATATAAAGGGGAGTGACATTCGTCTATGACACTTTGAGCTTCTGAGAATTGAATTAATGTTGCAGAACGCCTGCAAAAAGTCCCCGCTCGGGGCAAAGGACGTCTCGGCCAACCAAAGTCCTTTCCTGGGAATTCCTGTTAATCGCCGGGCTGTAAACAGCGTGCATTCCCGCCGAGGACACCACCTTTCCCATGAACTCTTCCAATGTTTGCCATGTTTTCCCCTCCCTCGGAGGATTAGAAATTCCTACTGCACTGTGTGTCCCGGCGGCTGTCAACACCCTTACTCTCCTGACAGCCGGGGGTTACTGTAAGCCGATGGGAGGAGAAATCCAATCGCTCACGTTTTTTGAACTACAAATAATGGCAAGGCAAAATGGCGCCCTTTGACCTCAAATTGCCTCCGAGTAAAAAGCGACTGTCATCGAATTGCGTCTTACTGTAGCCTCAATTTTTGACGTAGAGAAATACAAGCGACGATGGCTTTTTATTTAAAAACGCAATACATTTTCTATTGATTTTTTTGCTACTTGTACATTTGTTTGTTACTGTATATACTTTAAATTTTCAATTGTTGGCTCTTGATAAAACATATATTGTTTTTTGTTGGTAAAATTAAGCCTCACTATTACATTTTTTGTCTTGCACCTTCGTTCTGGTATTTGAAAATGATCCGAAAGGTGTTTGAAACAGTCATCTTGTTGTGGTGATTCAGTCCTTTCTCAACGTCGCCGCACCATCTCCCCTAATGGTTTTCCATCTTTAGAAATCACAACCGCAGATCATTGGTTTATTTCTGTCATCTGTCCTTTCCCCCTTCTCTGATTCGTAAAACCCGGCTCCTTTTTATCTGGCGTGGGTGAAAAAAGCGCAATTTGCGTTCTCATAACGTGCGAAGTGTGTCCTTCATCCTCCTTTTTGAAGTAAATACGCCCCGGGGCGACGGGGGGCACGAGACCACCCACACTGGGAGACCAAACGGCACGGACGTTGGATTCTGTTTTATGGGACTTATGATTCATTGAGAGAGTGGTTACAAACTGGCCTTTTCTCTTCTCTCTCTCTCTCTCTCTCTCTCTCTCTCTCCTGTCTTCTCTACCTCCCTCTTCGATTTCAATTTCCCTCTGACCCATTTCCACGACCCTCCATTTCCCCCGCATGACACGTCATCTGTCCCTTTGGTTCTTTGATTAACCTTTTTCGTCTCCGCTCCTCTCCGCTGCACAGACGACAATTAGCCCAACTCTTTCAGAGAATGCCCCTTCTCGGTTCCTCCGCCTCGTCGTCGTCCAGCTTCTTTACCCTGCCTTTTAGGAGGAAAAAGCAAAGGTAGATTACCCACACAGGTTTTGACTGACAAAATAAGTTCAGGTACACAATCAATCCTCCTGATCAGTCGATGAATGTGGTCTACCTGGGAAATGTGCTGACCGTGCTGGCTAGGGGAGAGAACTGCTTCGAGAAGCCACTCGGTCTCATTTGGAAGGCATACTGCGCCAGACATAGAAATGATCTCAATATGACTTTAGAGGTGAGTAATCCATCTCTAACTCACTCACCCACTCACTCCCGCTTATCAACATTATCGTTATAGGTAACCCGCTCCGGTCTGAAAGCCGAAACCAAGCAGCAGGGTCTTACGGAGTACTGGGCGCATAGGATAACCTTCTCAGCAGCCCCTCCGCAGTATCCTAAGGTCTTCTGCTGGATCTATAAACACGATGGCAAACGGTATGTTTATTTTATTTCACTTTCAAAACGACGCAATTTTAGGTTGAAGCCTGAGCTTCGTTGCCACGCCGTCTTGTGCAAAAAGGGCGCCGAGCCTGCTATTTTGCACACGAAACTTCAAGAGTACCTTCAAGCCGCTTTGCAGGTGGATCTCTCTCTCTCTCTTTCTCTCTCTTTCTCTCTCTCTCTTTCTCTCCTTCTCCTTCTCTTTCTCTCTGTGTTCTTTTGATTTTACTTCTATAGACCATACAATCGTAAGAACCATGTGCGCCTTTTGTTTTGTACCATGTGATGTTTTGGTCTTATCGAATTTCAACCTTGACCGAAAAAGGATGTGACTTTGAAGTCTAAAGATAAGGGATTTTTAACTTTGTACGGAAATGAATCATTTTCAAATAAATTAATTAAAACTTCAATTTAGGAGTACCGTCGCGAGAAGATGTCTCTTCAAAACGCCCGTCTGACCGGTTCCTCCGGCTGCCCTCGCCGAAAGCTTATGCTCCAAACGGGAAGTCTCAACTTCCGTCCTCCTGTCAGTCGCAGCCGATCTGCCCCTCGATTGGGAAGCATAGATGAGGAGGAAGAGGTTAGAAAACTCTAATTTCTGTGAACAATTGAGAAAAAGGCAAAATTGCACAAATTTATTTGTTATTGCACAACTTTCTCGGATTTTTGGTCCTTATGATTAGCCAACGGTCGTAAACTGTGGGGGACACGGAAAAACGGCGCGCCAACAGGTCTCATTGTAAAGTTTTGGTCAAGTTGGGGCCGATTAGCGAAGGAGAGAAGGAAGTGACATTAATCCGAGGAGAAGTTTGTTTTTTGAGGGGAAGAGGATTCCAAACTACAAAGGGATGCATTTCTTTTTTAAGTGCCTAACTAGCAAGGCTTACGTCTTTTGCGCTGTGGTATTTCAATTATATTGCTATTTTCGTTAGTATTCATTTTCTCTTCAATTTTCGCTAAAAACAATTGTTAAGCAACTGCTTCAACAGTTTAATTCATACTGTGTCGCGAATTCAGCAGTATTCGATTCCTTTGAACTTCTACATCGTATTTCTAAATCACTGGCTTCCACGTAATTTCGAGCCGTGCGCTTTTGACATATTTGCAGAGCTTTTGACAGCTGGAAATGGCAACCTTGACCACCCACGAAAATTTGATAAATTACGGAGAGGGATTGCCAAAGACGCAACTAAAGACAAACTCGTGACTCAAACCCAAACGAAGAAGGCAATAGCGCAAAGTAAGAACATGATGGACGCACGCTGGTCTCTTACGGTATTTATTGCCATGTTAAAAGCAAAGTGAAAAAGCTCAGCTCTAGATATTACAATCGGAATATAAATTGTTCCTTTAAGGACGAAGACTTTGGCTCTGACGTTGACTCCGTGTGCTACCGCGTTGCTCCAGACGGTGCCTCCACCGCTTCCTACTGTGGCTCCGACACTTCCCCAACTGGCTCTTCAGATGACACTGGTTAAATCCAAACAATCTTGAAGTACCAAAAACTTCAGGTTCTGAAACTGTCCCCGAGTCCACTCCCTCCAGCGTCTGCTGTGACGATGACATGCGTCGCCGACGGAGGACCGAAGCTGATTCCATGTCCGATGAGAGCGGTGTGTCACTTAAAACATGCATACAATTGTGTTTTATTTCAGGTTACCATGAGGATAAGCTCTGTCGGGAGCTCTCAGAGGAATTGTTTTACTCCGATGGAGAGTTGGTGATTGTGGAAGAGGACTACGATGAAGACGATGATGATGGGGAGCAAGTGACTGCCCTTTGAGCAAGGATGAACAAGAATACATTACGGTTGGCTTCCGTCTCAGCGGAAGCTCTGCGTGCCATCACAGATGTAAATACCATAGTTAATAAACTATTTCTGCTCTGTCTCTGTTACTCGTTGATTATTATAAAGAACGCGGATGATTGAAATTGGCATCTGCTGTTTTAGGTATGTGCCAAAACCCTCTTGAATTGTCGGCAAATTTTAATGTTTTGCGAAAGCGTGCCGGTTAAAAAAAGTTTAACGGCTTTATTCAAAGTCTCTTGGCTACGGAGATACCGAATGAGTTAATATTTGTCCTTGAAATTTCACCAGAGATGTATATAAGCTATAAAAAGGGTAAAACGTGACAGTTTACAAAAATTGTCAATAAAATCACATTTCATGAGCTGTAAAACCAATATTTTCGCCTTTTCACACTAACGATAAATAATTTAAGCTACCAATTTTATTAAGACGCCAAGGCCCTTATTACGGAAATTCAATGTTGGCATGTTTTGAACAACATTATGCACTCTATCTATCTTATATATGATTTCAAAAATACATTTAGAACAGTGCTTCCATTGCTCTTCCTCAAATGACTCTTCCTTTTCTAGATGATTGTCTTTTCCTCTTTTTCTCTAGTCTTTCCTTTGCTCTATCCTATTCTCTTTCTCATTTTCTCGCTTCATCTGTCCCAGACCTTAAGTCGGGGCTGGAGAAGGCTTCTATACTCCATCATCTTTCGTTCCTTGCTCCCACGGCCTTGTGTAGGTGTGTATTATAATCATCGCTCCGTGAGTTGTTTAGAAGTAGCAGATCGATCGGCGCCGACGTCTGGGTGGCAGCGTCACTGCTTCTGTGTCACATCTGCTCTTCTAATATTTCTTCTTTCTAGGGAACCCTACGGTTGGGCGAAGCGATCGAATCATCCATGCATCCACAAGTTCCCTCAGGGGATTGGCGCGAGAATTCCCTTGCGGCCACCCACTCGCCTGGCACTAAATTCCCCCTACGAGTGAAATACGTCGACGTTCGAAAAATTCCTTGGAAAACTGAGCAATTCGGAGGAGGAACGGCTAATTGGTTAGAGGAAAAAGCGTCTTCAATGAGCAAACCTCAAGGAGGCAAATTAGATCTCTCTCTCTCTCTCTCTCTCTCTCTCTCTCTCTCTCTCTCGTTCTTTCCCCTTTATTCACCCCTTCCACCTTCCGATCTTTTGTGCTCCACTTCCTCTCCTCCCCTTATCACCCACTCAATCCCCTCTCCATCCGTATATCATTTCCTCAGGGAATTCCCAGCTGCGCCATAAAAATCGCATTGCGTAGCCTCACTGCAGCCGACGCCCTCTGTGTTTATTTTCCATTTTGAAACCCAAGATTCGGCGGTCAAAAGTCATTTCAGAAGCTCAATTTCAACCTTTCCAATTGCTCTCTTCCTGTTTGATTATTGGTTGCATCCCGTGGCTCATTGCCAAGACGCGCGCGCCGAGCAAGCGACCGAAGATCGAACCCCCACGCAATTCTGCGATTTCTAGCCGTACGATTCGCAGGTGAAATTCCATTTCCCTTTCTTCGGACAGGTGTTTTCCTGGTTTTCTAAAAGCAAAATTACATTTCCGGCTACGCTGTCAAAATTATTGTGTGAAGACGTGGGAAACATGGCGGGCGGCGGCGCAAATCAGCTGATTGGCAGCCCTCCCTCTCCCGCAGAACGACGACTTCTATGCGCAGCCGTTCGATGCGCAAACGCCACCACTGCCCTAATTTGTCCCCGAGGTTCAGGGGAGGATTTCGTTTTTCCCATTGAATTTCAATTTGATGGGATATATTTCTCTTTATCTGTGTTTCTGTCTCTTTATCTCATTCCCCTTTTTCTTCTCTCCTTACCCCTGTATCTCTGTCTTTTCTTTTCTTTGCCTCTGTCTCTCTTTCTCTCTTTTATGCTTCTATTTCTATCCCTTTTTAAATTTTTACTTTGTTTCGCTTCTGAGATTTACAATGCAGACACAAAAACATCTCGCTTAATTGGTTGGTTTGTTGAAAATCGCAATTCCCAGACTGAGAACAGTTTTCCTGTCAATTATGGATTGTGTATATGCAGATATTTAGCCTAACACCGTCGGTATTAACTCATTTTCCACAGTTCGATCGGTTTATTCGGAGAATTCCCTGCGAGACACAAGTTTAGCCGCATTCCGTGACGTCCGAGTCAACAATTCATAATGCGTCATAGCATTCATTAGACATCGACGTTCGATGGACGACGGCCAATTTGGCAGCCGGCTGTCAGTTGTTCATCGATTTATGCTAATTACTCATAGCTAACCGACAATCCTTGGGAACACCGCCAGCTGGCAGGTGCGTTTTCTTCTCCGGACAGCTGGCAGGAACGGGGCATTTTGTCTGGATAGGGCGCCGGCGGACATCGATTCGGCCAGGATTTTAGGGTCACTGGGGTATTTCCCTCCTTTATTTTTGCTACATTCCCTTTGAAAACAACCATTTCTTCTTTGCCTGGCACATAAACGTTAATTTCGATATGGCAAAAATTATGTGCACCGACTGGGATCGAACTCGGTTCATTTGGGTGAGAGTTTTCGTCTGTGTTGTTTCAATTCCTTCGAATTAAAAAAATACTTTTCTGAAAAGGGTACAAAAGGAACAGTTCAAATTCAAGTATTTAATATTTCCCCAATCTCTCAATGTTTAAAATGTCATTCGGAGGCTTTAAACTTCGGGATGGGTCCATGAACTTGGTTTAAAACCGCCGCTGCGGGCTAGAAAAGCAGGAAAATTCATCGAATAAGTAGCAAGACCATTTGTTGAAACTGTGTCAAATACAATAGCAAGAACATATGAAGGAGCATAAGCTAGAGAGGATTATTGACACAATCTGCTGTATACAAAGGAATTTCTTTTCTAAATTACGAGTTTCCGACCGTTTTAACTGAAAACAGACGTTTTGATCCAATTCCAGTTCACCAGTTGTATTTTCCCAGAGAGCCCCAGGTCCGTGTGAAGGATTACTGTTTGCGAGGTGTGATGTCATCTGAGGGCCTCGTCGAGTGCTTCCTCTGAGGGATTGGCTGTCGATGCAGCTGGACGGTCTGTTTGTGGTCGAGATCGATGCTCTGACCCCTCAACAACGGCGGCCTCTGAGCTCACAGCTGACTCCCATTACCCTGCACTTTCCCCCGGCGAACACCCAGTCTGCATCGATCTTCCTCGCTTGGAATAAATCCCACTCTTCCACGAACACATTATTTCTTTTTATTATGGGGAAGAGGGGAAGTGACACACGCGATGCCGATTTTACTTGAAATTACTTCCTAGGAGTGACAGCTCCGCGGAAGTTGACCCTTTATATTTTGTAGGTAGAGAGGCAGATGCATGCTGAGAAAGCCTCCCGTGTTCCCCTCCCACTGAGAAAGCAGTGTTTTCTGCCGTCCCACTACAAAATGGTCCTTTTTCTTCCTCAACCCACAGTGTCTCCCATGGCAACGAACTGCCACTGTACAATTGGTTTCCTGGGTGACCGAACTCTACCTTCTTCTTCCCTCTTCCAAACGGATGTCACTTCTTCTTCGGACAGGAAATCCGATTTGGCCCATCCTTGGCACATCAGTTAGCTAAGGCATCAATGAGCGTAATTCCGTAGTGAAAAACATTTTCCAAAGAGTTTCCTTGATTTATAGTTTGTTTTTTGTTTAAAAAATTCTTTTGAGCGACCTTACATTGTTGTGGCATGCTCATCTAGGTTCGAGATTATACTATTTTGAATGCTGACTGTAAGGACGGAACACTTCCAATTGGAAGGGCAACGGTGCGTTGCGGCTGCCGTCACCGCCCACATTGAGAGGGAAGGTCGACGATTCCAGCTTTATCTCCTGCCGACGTTCCTCGGGCAATGGCATTACTTCCGCGTCCACATACTGTTTTATGCCGTTGGAAAAGTTTATAGTTTAAAAGCCACAAACTCCGGTGGTTTCAGTCATTCACGATGGTTTCTAGCGGTTAGCTTTACATTTCCCATGCGGGTAGAAGGGTTCAAAAGTCGCCGATTCTTTTTCGTCTCGATTTTCAACTTTACTTTTCTGATTACTGCTTCCGTTTGTAAATGTAGATTGGAAAACTAGCAGTTTGTACGCACTTGAAATTGAATTTTCCGGGTGGCAGGACAAATATGGCTGGAATTGCCTACGATTGACTAGATTTCAAATCTCCCTCCTTTTATGGAAAGTACATCTTTTCTCATCCTTTGTCACCACTGTTTTTCTTCAGTTGTCCTAACGAAGGGCATTATGAATCACGTCCTCATCTGGCTCTGAGTAATCTCATCTGAGTAAACGCAACTCTCGCCTCCTCACAAATAAAGGACTTTATCTCATTCTCCTCTTTCCACTCTACTCTTTCTTCTCTTCTGTCTTCTCTCCGTTCCTTTCCTACTTTTCAAACGCCTAATTTTTATCAGACAAACGCTCAGGAAAGGACTGAAATTCAAATTTTAGCCTCTTATTGTCTCACTTGATTTGACTTATCCCTTGAAGAATGACGCGATGTCTGTGAAACTCACACCCCACGCAGAAAACAAAGAACAATAGCCAGAACCCAAGCATTGTTTTCTTCTGCGAAAATGAGGCAGACCGACAAATAACAAGAGAAATTCATCAGACTGCGTCTGCCGAGGGTTCTGTGGCCTTCCGTGGTCATCTCTCGGAGCCCGGCGGCTCGGCAAACACTCGGCGTCAGTCGCATTGCGCTTCCACACAGAAAGGCCGATTTATGACTTGTTTCCCATTCCAGAAAGGGATTTATGATTCAGAATAGTAATTTACAAATGGAAAACAACCGCTGCCACTCCATTTAACACGTTCCTTGGCTGTATCCCGACAGATCCCAGTAATCCATCCAATTGGAAGAGTTGAAACAATGTAACTGAATACCAACATACATTGATTTCTATAAGTGCTATTTTATATTCTGCAATAGAGAATTCGATAAAAAAGAGCGATTGAAATGTTTCACAGTCATTTCTGAGAATTCCATCGTGTTTCGCCTCTTACATGTTTTTGGTTAGTAGTTTCTTTTCATGTCCACCTATTTTTTATGCTTACCTGTATGTTTATATTTCTGATGACTCACGTCAGTTGGTTTTATTACATTGTATTTGTTTACGGTAGCTATTGGTGCAGTAAAATTGCTAAATTTTGCCCTAAAACTTTTCTGCCCCACTCTAATTCGACTTGAATGAAAACCGAGACTACACAAAAAGTCACTACACTCAATAAGCAGATCTAAAGATCACTTTCACGCTAAGCAAACGAGTAATTCCGTAGCTGCAACACAAACAGAACAGTGGCCAGAGTGTACCTACCGCAGCGGTCTGTTCCTGATCACAGTTTTCCTCCTCTTCCACTTACATTTTTCGTAAAATTGTGCTTCAAAGCGGCTGACTTCGGATGACCAGATTTAGCGACACCAGATTGAGGGATACGGCAGCTTTTATTTTAACCGCTTCTGATGATTCAGAAGAATGAGAATCATTTGACTGTTGTTCTAACGCCATCTACGCGGGCAAACCTTGAATGATTAGCATTTTCATGTTTGGAGGCAACACATTTGAATAATCTTTATGAAATTTGAATAAATCCAACAATGAGGTGTCAAATAAACATTTGAACTTTCTCCTCATTGGCTCCTATGGACGCCCGTCCGCCGCTCATTCCGGTTATCTACTTTGAGGTATCTTCTTTTATTTTCAAGTCAATCTCTCTCTTTCTCTCTCTCGATCTCAACGTCTCATGTATAATCAATTAACTTTGGAATTTCTTTAAGCGCATAGGATGTGAGGAGGAGATGACGGAAGAAGAAATAGGCAAAGGATGTACTTCTTTGGAGACCAACGCCACTCCTCCAAGCGTCGAAGAGACGAAGACTCTGGTCCAGGTACCACGACTCAATCTGGACGGCTGTGATGCGGAGGATCCGAAAAGTTGGTTTTGACATTGTTTCATTCAAATCCATCTTCAGAAGGCGGTCAATCCCGTCGTAAACTCATGTCCCTCTGGGGCTACCTTACTCTCCGTGGGTTCTTCAACGTCATCGGTCGAACTGTCGGCGCCAACCCTTGGGCCTATTTGACTGTGGCCGCCCTGTTGGCAGCCAATTCCGGTGGAATGTACTGGATGGTGTTAAAGGATCGCATCAGGGACGGATACACTCCAATCAATGCCCTCAGTCGATATGAAACTGACGTCATCCGAGAGTTTTGGAATTCCACAGGTGGGGACCACTACTTTAACGCACCCTAGAAGATCGGATTCAGAAACTAGAAAAAAAAATTTAGACGCAATTGTAGCTGCTTATAGTGTGTAGAGTAGTTTCTTTGAAAAGTACACGCTGTCCGGGTGTCTCATGCCCAAAGCACAAGATTCTGTTTGCTCGCGCACAGTTTACGAAGACTGACAGAAACCAAACAGTTCGGAGGGCAGCCGGAAGGAAGTGAGGAAATGGGGAAAATTTTGAAGATCTTATGTCAAGAGAAAATAGCATAAGAAAAAAACGAGAGACAGAGATAGACAGAAAAAAGGTTTTCAGGAGATCCGATGATGACCATTCTGATTGTGATGTCAAAAGACGGTGGTTCCCTTCTCCGAAAGAAGCAGATCGACGAGGCTGACAAAGTGAGACGGTTCCTCTACGAGAACTTTACCACTGAACACAAGGGAGAGACTCTCAGGTTTGGTGTCTTCTAACTCTTATTTTCAAACTGAGGAGGGTTTTAAATGCAATTGTTTTCAGATTCAGCGAAATGTGCGAACCCTACTGCAACATGAACAAGGTCTTCGAACTGTTCAAGGGCGGATACGACACTGCGTACCAGTTGGCAGAGAAGAACAAGAGCCTCCCCGCAAACTTGGAACTGACTTTCCCGGTGGCTGATGTCAATGGATTTGAGGTGAGGAACAACACACATAAACACGACGGATCTCTGTTTTAACCAACTGTTTCAGGTACACCTCGAGCGCTCCCTCTTCGGAGTCCGTCTTCAGCAACCTGATAAGGAATACACAGCCATCGAAGACAGAATCACAAATATGGAGTTTGTAAAAGTGCTTCTGTTCATCTTCCGTGGAGACAAAGGAGACGCCCTTCGGGAAGCTCAATTTTCCACCTGGGAACTGGCTGCCTACGACTGGTCTCTGAACCATTACAACAGCACTGACATCGACCTCATGGTGGTAGGAACTGACATTTTGGATGCGGAGATGATCAGGGACGGTAGGAGGATGACTCCCTTCTTTGCTGCTGGTAGGAGGACCCAGTTCCAGTCATCTGAGACTTTCAGGATTCGGGTTTATGATTAGCTTCGTGAGTATTTGTGTCTACGCCAGTGCTGTTTACTACGATTCTGTCGACAGGGGAAAAGTGTATGTTTTTTATAAATACTCTTCAAATAGATTCTTTTAAGGCTTGTGGGTATTGGAGCCACGCTTTGTCCTATTCTTGCCATCGCCTCCACCTACGGAATCATCTCCTACCTCGGTTGTCGGGTGAACTCCTTCATGCTGGTCATGCCCTTCCTAATCATGGGAATCGGTAGATTCAGAATCATTTACGAAGTTTATGAAAGTTTCAGGCGTCGACGACTCTTTTCTAATGATCCACTCTTGGCAAAGAATGAGTCGTTACGGGTATACGGTAGTTGAGAGAATGGGTATGGTATATGAGGAAGCCGGACCGAGTATTACAATCACCTCACTTACAAACTTTTTGTCTTTTGGAATAGGAGCCCTTACTCCTACTCCCGGTTAGTCCTCTTTTCTCTCTTTAATTTGTTATGTCCTATCTATACACACCTCTTCATTCCAGAAATCCGTCTGTTCTGCTTTGCCACAGCTCTCGCCATGGCTCTGACCTACCTCTTCCAACTGGTCCTCTTCGGCCCCGTCCTAGCCATAGCCACCCGTTTTGAGCACGTTGTCCCAAAGGAGCAAATCCCTCCTTCCGGATGGAGATCAGCTGTAAACACCCTTTGTTGTGAAACTTAATAGTTTGTAGGTCGACAATTGCTCCCAGCGAATCCTCCGCATCTACTGTCGTCTCATCGGCCATCGTGCCTTCACTGTGACTATCATAGCACTGACCTGTGTCTATTGGTACTTTGGAATTGTTGGACTGATGAACATCAAGACGAGACTCGATGCTGTGAAGATTCTGCCCAGGGATTCTCCTCTTCAAAGGCCAAATCACATTCTGACCAATATCGGTAGGTCATCCGAAAAGGCTTGACTAGAAATATATTCAGTTTGGAATGAGTACCATCCGGTGACTATTCTGGTGAACACGCCGTTTGAAGTGGCTAATAAGACACAGACAGATCGGTTCTGGCAGATGATCCACGAGTTTGAGGCTCTTCCCCATGCCAAGGGTAAAAGGAGAGTAGAGGGATTGATGAATGAGGTTTAGGGAACTCCTCTTCTTTGATCTGGTTGAGAGACTATATTCACTTTTCTTATTATGGAGAACCTTATGATCTGATGGCCACACTTTTTGGTATTAAATCTGACAGAGTGGAGCCTCCGATTGATCCTTATCAGGTATGTCTCCCTCTCTGTATCTCTATTCTCTTTCTTCATAGCTCGCGAAAGAATCCTTTCAGGCCAATCTCACCACAGCCAAGTTCTATTCCTTCCTCAAATCTCCTTTCTACCAACACTGGGCTACGGTGATGAAGTTCAGGAACACAAGGTAATCTTCCTTTTCTATTTACAAACCCAAAAATTCAGCCATGGCCCCGTGATCGACAGATTCTGGGTGAACGTAGCCTACGAGAACACCTCCTCCTGGGAGACCAGGATCGATCTGATGTGTGATTGGAGGGACGTCGCTGCCAAGTACCCTGACCTCAATGCCACCATCTGGGAGCCCAATGGAATGTTCGTCGATCAGATGCTCAGTCTGAAGTCTGTCGCTATGCAGGTAATCCATTCTATTTGTGAAGTAAGCATCTTCTTTCAGACGGTGGTCATGACATTGATCTGTATGGCTGTGGTCTGTGCCATCTTTATCCCCAACCCCTGCAGTGTGATCACTGCTTCTATTTCAATTGCCTCCATCAGTCTCGGTGTCATGGGCTTCCTCTCCTGGTGGAACTTTGACCTCGACCCTGTTGTGATGGCCGCCGTCCTGATGACCATCGGAATGAGTGTGGACTTTATTGCGCATGTGGCTTATCACTATCAGGTAAGGGAACTCCGATCATATGCTACTACGCCAAACGTCAGAAGTCAAATTCAGAATAAATCCTTTGTTTTCAGTTGACTAATAAGAAAATCATCAGAAACGGACGGGTAGTCAAATTGCCGGTACGGGGACCGCAGGAGAAATTGGAACACACCCTAGGTACCGTAATCCCAAACTCCAATCTTTAAATTGATTTCTTCAGAAGCCGTCGGTTGGCCGATGATCCAGGCGGGTGTGTCCACCATCTGCTGCATCCTCCCTCTCCTCTTCCTCGCCAGCTATTCTCCCTCGGTCTTCGTCGCTGCCATCTTCCTCGTGGTCTCCTGGGGTGTCCTCCACGGTCTTGTTGTGAGTGGTCAATCGTCTGTCGATCTAAAGTGATATCCTTCAGATCCTGCCGTCGTTCTTGGGTAGCCTCCCGGATTGTCTGACAAACGCCAACTGCTACCGTACCTTCTTGTCCACGTCGTCGGAGAAGAGCTGTCGGTATGCAGGGCGACCGACGGACTCTGACTGCGAGGATGACGAGGAGAAGCCCGTTTGAAGCGTCCTTCCTCTACCGTCGGGTTCCCTCTAGTCAACAATTATGCGCAAGCGCGGCGCTCTAACTGCGCAACATCGTCTGTACAATAAATTATGAAGTTTTATTTGTTGGTGAGAGAGAGAGGGAAAATGAAAGGGCGAAAACAGTTCTTTCATAGATCCGAAATGTTCGTTTTTGATCACTTCATAGGATCGCTACACAAACGAATTTGCGTTTTTTTTGTGAACGTCATTATTATTTTATGCCGCAGGGAAATGTCCAGATTGCTGACAATCACAGGGTGTGGCCGACATTTTCGGAACGGCCGAATGATGTCAGAAAATATGTTGAAATTTGATTGAGACGCATAAATTTTGCCACTTTTAAAGCTAGAGATGGAATAAAGGAAATGGTTGAAAACCAAATCCATCTTCAACATTCACATAATTTTTGAGTTAATCAAAAAATCAAAAAAAAAATGAATGAATCACGTTGCCCTTAGCGCGATTGGTCATTGAGGTACTCGCAAAAGCTATGCACCAGGCAGGACTCGAACCCTCGACCTTCACAACTGCATTCGGCTGCTCTAATCACTGAGCTACCGGCGCGCCGTTTTACATGCGTGAGGGATCTCTCTACTATCCAACGCACCGCGCGCAGTCCGCAACTGGCCGGCCGCAACAAATGTTTTAAACAAACATTAGTTTATAAACTTTTGAAAATTCCTGTGTATTTTTATGAATTTCTAGGCCTCCACACAAAAGTGATATCACTTCGTAGCGCATTCGTATCTTAGCTACTGATAACTGCACAGATAATGTTTTGATAACAAAAACAATAAACTGTTCCTTATAAATGTCCGCCGTCTGCTTCAGCTTCACCTCTCAGACATGCTCTCGTTTGCCTGCTTCTTCGCCTTGGTCGCTGGAACCGTTGCTGCTCCAATTGGTTTTCATCTCCCAAACCCAAAAACATTCTTTATTTAAGCTTGTCCTCAGAAGAACATAACTGTAACTACCTCTTGGCAACAACAGGCCACACCTGTCAACAGCAATTGCCCCAACTTCTACAGCTTCAGTTTCCCCTCCGACTCCTACGCAAACATAAAGATCAGAGCAACTGACGCATCGGCTGGCTATACAGTTCAAATATATGATAACTTTGGCGCCCAGTTTGAGTGAGTCTCAGTTGGTTTCTTTATTTACGATGTTTTAGTTTGTCTCCTGGAAGCTCCGGAATCGATGTATCCAAGGAGCAGTCGGCCAGCATAAATTTCCGCTCCACGTTCAACGTTCTTGTAAACGCTAGTCCCGAGAATTCTTTGAAAGTGGAAATGACCGTAACTGTCAACAAACGTACGTTTTTAGATGGTCTGAATACTGGGTGATTTAGTCAATCAGCCCACCAGTGTAACTCCAGTCACAACCAAGGCTAACGACCAGCCAACTGTGGTTTACCTGAAGGATTGGACTGTCGGAACTTCTTACACTTTCACTTCTAAATCAAAAACTTCTAAGGCAATTCAAGAAATCAGAAGGTTCAATTAATTTTTGTTAAGATTTCCATCATGGTGGATCCTCATTTCGTTGAAAACACAGTGGATGAGCATTCCAGACTTTCCAACGTGTTTGTCACCGATGGAAATGTCAATATGGGAACGTAAGAATTGCATCTTAAACTGAAGGATACCATTTCATTTTAGTATTTATCCATTCTCTAAACATCAGTATGTCTCCAACACCAACCAAGTGACCCTCTACCTTGCTGAATCCACCAATCTTATGGGAGCCATTGTGGTCACTGATTACGAAAGTAGGCATCTTTATATAGACAGTATAATATAATGTTTCAGATGTCAAGGACTTTTTGAACTACGTTGTTCAGTACGTTCCGGTTGGCACAGACTTTTCCACCAGCTATGCTCCTCTCGTTGGTGGCTGGAACGGTGGCTCTGGAGCCGTGACCATAGTCGGAGAGAAAAACGGAGCTACTCCCATCACCGTCCGCCAGCTCAACGACTCTGTGAGCCACATAATGGGCATTTTGACGTTTTCGATTTCAGAACGAAGGAGGCAAATTCAGCTACTTTTCGGGGGGTCCCGTAGCTGACTTCCATGTGGTCTCCTTTCCACTGACCAACAGCCAACTGCCAAAGACACTTGGTGGAAGTCTGAACACTTTCGTCATTTCCAAGGGAACTGGAAGCGTCAAGTACAGCATTTAAAGAACAGAAATAAATACATAATGCATGTATTGAAGAAAGAAAAGGAGAGAGACAAATGGAGGCGGCGAATTCGAGTTTTGGAGTTTGAATTAAGAAGTTATGAACCTTTGGCTCATTTGAACGAGTAAATTCAGCTGTCAACTAAACAAAATACTTCTCGTTATCAAGATATTTTGCGGATGATTATTATGGATTTTATGCAAATATGGTTTAGATATACGAGGAAACTACGCAAGGATCTTTAAAAAAGCATTCGTTGAGACCGAGAATACTTAAACTTAGCAGAAAACTTCAATTCCAAGATAGATACATTACCGAGACGATCTCGGAAAGAGAAAATTTTACAACTTCTGATAGCGAAACAGAATGGAAACTGGAACAAAAAGCATTGACATTTTTGACCGATATTTTGATGATTATAAGCATGATGATTATATTAATACGGTGTTAAATGAGAGAGAGAGAGAGAGAGAGAGAGAGAGAGAGAGAGAGAGTAGGTCACAGTCAATTGTGAAGGGTGGCAGACTTTGGAATTAAATTCTATCTGAAATCCTCTGACAGCTACTCAAAAGCCACGGAGACAAGATATAATCGACCCATTTAAACTTTAAAATGTTCACTGGAAAGAAAGAAAAAAGAACATTTTTTTTTAAACTCAGTGCCATGGAGAAAACAACACAAATGCAATGCGAGCAACTGTTTGATCATGATGAAGTGGATAAAAGCCTTTATGTTTTAAACTCAATGAAAATGATTGGAAATTGCATGAAAAGAGACGATAGATATGTTAGTGATCTCTGAATGTCAATTGTCCGCCAATTGAATACATCCAGAGATATCACTGTTTACTTTTCTTACAATGCGGGAGAGTTATTGTTTATATGGGAATGAGATCAGAACATAACCAAATTATATATATATATATATATATATATATATATATATACACATTCTATCTATCTATCTATCTATCTATCTATCTATCTATCTATCTATCTATCTATCTATCTATCTATCTATCTATCTATCTATCTATCTATCTATCTATCTATCTATCTATCTATCTATCTATCTATCTATCTATCTATCTATCTATCTATCTATCTATCTATCTATCTATCTATCTATCTATCTATCTATCTATCTATCTATCTATCTATCTATCTATCTATCTATCTATCTATCTATCTATCTATCTATCTATCTATCTATCTATCTATCTATCTATCTATCTATCTATCTATCTATCTATCTATCTATCTATCTATCTATCTATCTATCTATCTATCTATCTATCTATCTATCTATCTATCTATCTATCTATCTATCTATCTATCTATCTATCTATCTATCTATCTATCTATCTATCTATCTATCTATCTATCTATCTATCTATCTATCTATCTATCTATCTATCTATCTATCTATTTATCTATCTATCTATCTATCTATTTATCTATCTATCTATCTATCTATCTAATCTCTCTCTCTCTCTCTCTCTCTCTCTCTCTCTCTCTCTCTCTCTCTCTCTCTCTCTCTCTCTCGCAGGCGCTGTCTTCCCTCTTCTTTCTAAAAACAGTTTTTACTTTGTAGATGATGTACTTCATTTCTCTCTTTAAATACTGTATTTAATTGATCCAGTGTTGTCGGAAATGAGAAAAGTGTTTAGACTTCCACCAAGTGTCTTCGGCAGTTGGCTGTTGGTCAGCGGAGCAGAGACCACCCCGTAGTTAGCAACGGGACCTCCGGAAAAGTAGCTGAATTTTCTTCCCTGGTTCTGAATTTTGAAGCTTTGAAATATCTACCTATCTGAACTTACGTAATCTTCAAGTTGACGAACAGTGATGGGAGTGGCGCCATTTTTCTCACCGATGATGGTAACAGCGCCAGGCGTCTTCCATCCATTGGCAGTAGCATAACTAACGGAAGAACTCGAACCCACGGGAACGTACTGCACGTTGTAATCGTAAAATCCCTTGACATCTGAAACATCGCCTTGGACCGTCTAAACAGATCACTTACTCTCGTAATCAGTGACCAAAATGGCTCCCAGAAGATTCGCCGATTCAGCGAGGTAGAGCGTCATTTGGTTGCTTTTGGAAACACATATGTGAGAAGTGCAGGGGAAAATACTGCAATGGAATGGTATTCCTGATGGCGAAAGGGTATATCTTACCTTCCTGTGTTGACACCTCCCTCTGTCTTGAAGACGTTGGCAAGGCTGGATAGCTCATCAATTGTATAATGGACGAATGCTGGATCAACAGCTACAGCAATCTAAACTTCTGTCGATCAAATTTCGTTTTTGGTAACTGCCATGCTTGCGCACCAGAAAAATGAATAGGCTTGCTCGTATCTCTCGACCACTTAAAGGGACAGTCAGGCGGCTTTTGCAACTTTGTCTCATATGAAAGAGAAAATTCAGCTGTACAAAAAACTTTTTGGGACCTTATGTCGGAAATCCCTAGTTTTTGAGATATTCAACCTCAAAGTAGCCGATTTCGGGTTTCCATCCGCAGAAAGTGCGGATGGCCCGGACGGTCAATGTGTCCTGCGTTTAGTGGCATTCAAATTTGAATGATACATTGAGGGAAATGAGGAGTGCGCGAGACAATCTAGCATTTTTGAATATGCAAAATGGACGACCGTATCCTATCATAATGAAATGAAAAGGCCCCTGACTGTCCCTTTAATTGTTTGGTCTCATATGTTATGTCCAAAATAACAGCAGATTATGGTCATCGTGCGCCAGAAAATTTCAAAACAAAACAATCAAATCAATAAGTCATATCAATCGATAGCTAGAGGTTTTGTGAAATCAATCATTATCCACAGGATTTAGCGGGTTTCAAGGCAAGCGCGAAGCAAAAAGTTTCAGGATAGACCTGCTCTTTGGCTTGACCAACCGAATACGTCCTTTGCCCAAAAAGGGCATCCAACTAACCTTGGAAGTATTTGACTTAGAAGTGAAAGAGTAGGAAGTTCCGGCCACCCAGTCCTTAAGGTAGATGACAGTCGGCTGTTTGTTGGCGTTGGTTGTGACTTGAGTCACACTTGGAGACTGTGCCACTGAACAACCGAGTATTCCTCACTTCAAATTGAACTTACGTTGTCTGGCAGTGACAGTAATCTCCACATTCATGGTATTCATTACGTTATATACGCGAACATAGAAGTTGGAGGGGAAGTTGATGGAGGTAGCCGTCAGATTCTTCAATGTTACCGGTTCCCCACTGCCGATTCGCATACTAAGATGGGATAAAGGAAGGAACGCATTCGATACTCACTCAAATGAAGTTCCAAAGCTGTCAAAGATAACAACACTGTCTTGACCCGTTGCGTTAATGGCATTGAAATATATGTTTCCGTAGGAGTTGGAGGGAATTTCGAAAAAGTAGTAGTAGATGCAGCCATTGGTAGCAGGGGTGGGGGTTGATGCCAAGAAGTAGTTACTGTTACGTTCTGCTGAGGAGGGCAGCCTGAAATCAATCAATCTGAAGAAGCAGGAAAGGTCAAACCAAGTGGAGCGGCGAAAGTCCCAATGGCCAAGGCCAGGAAGTAGACAAACGACTGCATGTCTGAATGGTGGTGTCCGAAACAAACGGGCACTTTATATAGGAGAAGCTACGTGAGACTACAATTCTAGTCTTTCTTATCTGGACACCCGAAAATTATCAGTAGACCAGGTACTATTTGACTACGGAGTAATCTCACTTTATATAGATCCCTAGAATTAGAGGATATTAGCCCTTATGGAAATAGTGACATGATGTGTCAATAACACTAAAACAAAGTATATGAACAAAGAGTGTATTTTAAACTATTATATTTTTAAAACACTTACTAATTCCAACATCCTTGCCTGACAGTACAGTTGAATAATTAGGCATTCGTTTCCTATGATTTGTTATTGGTCCACCCTCTGTTTCTTTCTTTCTCTTTCTCTTTTTCTTCCTCCTCTCCCTTATGTGTAGATTACCCCACCCGTGCCCTATCTTCCCTCGATCGCTTCCCGTCGCCTCCTTTGTTTAATGGAATCCCGGTCTTTTGGTCTCTGACTAAGTGCCCCGACATTCAACCGACGATCAGCACCGATTGGCACGGTCCTTCTTTTTCTGCTGAGTAGGCAACAAAGGGTAGCCGTCATTGAGAACAGGAGCAATGTTTACGTTGCAAGGTTGCAATGTAGGTTTCCAGTGACGGACAACTAATCTCAGGCCATAGGCTTCCTCAGGAAACCTTTCATTCAAGAAAATATTGACGGGTTCTAGAAAAAACAAACACCTAAAATTTAGGTGTTTAGGTCCTAAATTGTGGATTTCACACGGGAATGTCATCAACGACTAAGGTAGTTGGGTTATTCCGTGTGATTTAGAGTGTATAAGAGCTTTGCGTGGCTAAGACTATTAGCACATCACTAAGTTGCGCAGGAGCGATGATCAATGAAATACACAATAAAGGACCTTTGTCCATCGCAGGTCAACATCCATTGCTAATTGCCAGAGATTATTTCCGCATAAAGCGACAGTTAAAGGAAAAATGTTTAAAATAATTCAGTAAACTTTAAATCTTTATTCGTGATTTCATATCAATACATCACACAGGGTTAATAAAATCTGACACTTTATCCAATTGCATATAATCCACTTTAAAAGGGACGCTGCTTAGTTCCTACTCTGTATCTGGTCACCCGTGAGCGAGACCAATGTAATCGTTATTATCATCTACGCATAAACAGGGAAACGAGGGGAAGGAGGGAGGGAGGAGAGTTAATAAGATATCACAAAACACACCGGATATATTGGGGAGGGGGTACCCGCGGGGTTGGGGCTAATTCCAGACGCCTGGGTTGCTGCCGTTCATATCGGCGCCAAGGTGGAAACTGCTAGTGTCGAAGCTCGTTCCAGCGGTTTGGTAGTCCTAAAATGAGAATGTTATAGAGATAACAAGGGGGATAGAGACAGAGAGACAGAGTCAGAGAGAGAGAGAGAGAGAGAGAGAGAGAGAGAGAGAGATCTCATTTGCTTACCGAAGTAAAGGTCTGCTGCATAAACGGAGGCATGTAGCCGGCAGGAGGCATTCCACCGTTTGTCCAGTCCAGGTCGTAGGGCGGCGAATGTTTCAAATAACTTCCCCCGGTTCCCAACTGAAAATTCTCTATTTTCTTTAGGTCCAAAGTGGAAAATACCTGATGGTAAGTTGGAGAAGAGTTCTTGTTCGAGCTTCCTTCGCTTGAGGGAGAGTCGACGCCTGTCGTGTAGAGCAATGGGCGGCCGAGATGGAAGGCTTCGGGCGGTGTAGAGGTTCCATCCGAGTGAGGAGGCGTAAGAGGCTGCTGGGGCTTGCGCTTCTGTCCCACTTTCTGAAAATTAAGGCATCAGATAACTACTAGTCATCCTTCTTACCTTAACTGGGACCTTAACGGGTCTACTCTCGACAAGCGGTACCTCTCCGTAAGTCTTCCTTCCCTTGTCCAATATCTCCAGAATCTCGCCCAGATTCATTGCCTTTGCCAGCGTCCGCGGCGTGTTGTCCGTCTGATCCGAAATGTCCTGGCTCGCTCCGGCCGCCACCAGCATAGTCACTACATCAATTTGGCCTGCCTTCACCGCCAGAATCAGCGGAGTGCACTCCTCCAAGTCCTGGCCGTCCTTATTTGCACCCTTCTCCAGAAGGAACCTCAACATCTTCAAGTTTCCGTGAAGTGCGGCGTAGTGGACCGCGGAGCGACCTCTATAGCTCAGGGCTCCCTGAACATGGGTCTTTAGATGGATTCCATCAGAATTCTACCTTATCTCCTTGGAAGGAGGGATCCGCGCCGGATTCGATCAGCGCTGCAGCCACCTCTGTACCGAAGAAGTCATTGAAGGCACTGGCCATCAGGGCCGTCTTTCCAGCGTTGTCCACTTCGTTTATCTAAAAGAAGATATTTTAGAATTGTGTCCGGGTTACTGTACCTCATTCCTGACAGCCTCCATCTTGAGAAGTTCCCTCACGATGGCAATGTCTCCATTGCTCGCCGCCTGGTGGAGAGGAGTGCTGTCCATCTTGTCCATTTTACAGGGGTCTGCTCCCAGCTCCAGAAGGCGTGTGACCACCTCTTTCCTTCCATTTAGGCAGGCGATGAACAGCGCTGTCTGTTCATCTTCATTCTGTGCATCCAGGTTCGCTCCGGCACGGTAAAGATTTTCCACATCCGTCAGGATGTCTTCGGTGGTTTTGTCTTGAGATCTGACGACGAGCAGGAGCGGAGTGACACCTCCGGGGCCATTTCTCTCGTTCACTTTGAGGGGTTCGATGGGGAGGGGGATTGTGCCGAAGGAAGAGGCAGCCTTGTGCAAATCGGAGAAGTCGGGGAACACGGGGGGCTGCTGAGGCTGCACGAAGACTCTGAAAACAATGATTAACATGATTTAGTAAACAACTACAGTATGCCTCGTGATGTTTCGCTCAATAGAGAAAGAGAAAGAGTGAGAGCAAGATAGAGAGAGAGAGAAACTTACTGGTTGGAATAGGCTTGTGGCTGCTGGAAGGGGTCAGCGTAGGACGCAAACGGAGGAATCATAGAAGGCGCGTCGATGCGAGAGCGCTTGATGCTACTGGAAATATGAAAATCAATAAACTATTTATCATAAACTAAATAAACCATTTAAGGCATGGTACTCTTTTTAGTGGAGGTTATATATAGTAATCGGGTAACAAGAATTTACCCCTAAGAATTTAATGACGTCATATTTCTCACGGGGACATAGACCACACAGAAAAAGCGATTCAGCCAGTCAACTTTCACGTCAACTCTCATTTATTGAGAGCCACATGGAAGCTAGTAGACGACCCAGAAGCAAAAGACGTCAATTACTTCCTCAAACGGCAGGAAAATTACATCACTTTAGTGACACCCGCGCGGCGGGGACTACTGTAGACCACCCAGAAAGTGACGCCATTTTTCAGTTTTTATTGACAGTCGTCTGCTCACTGTTACAGTACCTGTAGATGTCCTCTCCATTGTACAGACTATGCATGCTCTGATTCCTACTGAATTCTGCCGCCTGGTGCTGCATCATCTTGTCTGAAACATTGGCTGTCATCCTCATTTTCCCTAATTCAACTCACACTGCGTGTCAGTGGGTGGAAACCACGCGGGTGCGTTGATGATCTTCCTCTTCCTGCTCCTCTCCCTCGCGTTGTGGAGCACTGTAGCTACCACCAGGACTACCACTAGGCCAGCCACCACTGCACCGGCGGTCTGCATCATGGGCGAGGCTGTTACATCGGAAGGTGGGCGGGCCACACGAGCCTCCTTGATCGGCATTCCCAGCTCCTGCAACTCCTGAAAACGACGGAATCTCAATATTCAAATAGACGGTACCTGTTTGGCTTCGGTGCGGCCAAGAAAATCGGCGACGGTGGATATGTCACTGAAACAGTCGCGGCGGCAGTTGGTCACGTCGATAGTGAGCCAGACGATGACTCCCAGCTCAGAGGGATTCCTTTTCCCGCGAACCACGCCGAGGAAATTGACGGAAAGCGGCTGAAAAAGAGATTTTAAGAAAACCGTCTATTTCGGTGTTCTTGGAGATATCCAATAAACAATAAGGACAGTGGCTTTTTCCCGCCACTTTCTGCACTTCAAAGGCCCGCCTTTTTGACTCATATATGTACTTTCTCTCTCTCTCTCTCTCTCTCTCTCTCTCGTTTCAAAACTAACCTGTTGTCTGTCGAGGGCGACCCTCTCCCCTGTAACTCCATCCTTCCACTCGAAAACCATCGGTCCCTCCATGTCGCTTCTGATAGTTACAGAAGACCGGAGGGCCCCTCCCAACGTCATCAGGAATTGGTTGACCTTCCGGCGGAAGTTGGTGGGTGAGGTGAGCACCACAAGGACCACTTCTCCGCTGAGCTTCTCCTCCACTTCTTCGCAGTCTCCACCGTCAAAGCCACAGCCGGTGTTGTTGCAGAGGGGATCACAGCGGCCGTTTGCGTAATTCTTTTCGCAGAAGGAGGAGTTTTGGCATTTTGTGGCAGTGCCGAAACAGTCGAATCCGTCGAATAGACACGCTTCGTTATTACAAATCTAAAAAGTACATTATATAACTAGCCCCTCCTTTTCTATCGCGTACCTCGTCGCAATTACCATCGTGGAAGACCCGAGTGCAGTAGCTGGCGGTGGGGCATCTCTCGTAGGGCCTGGCCTTGGCCGAGCAGTCTCCTCCATCGTATCCACAGGCAAAAAGGTTGCACTGGTGGTCACACCGGCCGTTGCCTGCCAAAGCGCCACATCCTCGCTTTTGACACAACTCTTTGTCTTTCCTGAAACTAGGTCTTACAAAGAAACAATTGGCCAATCTCACATTTCCGTGCGGTTGAAGTTCTCCAGATCGATTTTCTGCTCACAGTGACGACCTGTGTATCCTCGCTTGCAGGAGCAGGTGTAGGCGTTCTCTCCGTCGATGCACACTCCGGAATCCCCGCAGATCCTGCAAAGCAAATGTACCGTAATCTATGTATATTCTCTCCCTCTCTACAGTAAAGCTGTTGTGTCGCGGAAGGATTATCCCTCGGTAAACATCACACCCACTACGGTAACCCCCACTTGAGAGTGTCAAAAGACTCGTCGCAGAGCTATAATTATCCACGCGTCAAGGGGTCATTTGCATATGAAAAAGCAAGATTTTCAAGCAGAAGAACAATGTAACGGACGAAATCACGGATTTTACAGCAATTTAGGATCCCTGGTCCGGTCTTGAGGAATGAATCTACCTTGGAACATTCCCTCCTGTTAAACTTATCTTAGCCCCCTTACCACAGACATCCCATCTCTTGATCTAATAGGCTGTCAATTATCTTTCGCGCACATTCCCATGATGATGCGCCACTGCGGGCAGGCAGGTGGTGGCACGCGTCGCCCATGACAAGGCTGGGAGCGCAGGGCCGATGGACGCCCCTGCTGCGTCTGACCCCAGATTCAACACTGGGCAGAGGAATGACAAGTGGCGCAATGGAATGGGAGACAGTCGCTTCCTTGAAAAGCTGTAGCTTTGACAATGCCGTAACAAATTTTGGCAGAGTCATAATTGTTCTAGGAAAAAAGACTCGCTACCGTAATTCAATGACCTCCAGGTCTAATCGAAATCTACTGTAAGCCAATCACTTGCAATGTAAGTGCCTGCCTACCCCCGTTACCACGGGGTCAATAGCCTCTTTACCGAACGAGTCTTCCGATAAGGCATCACTATCACCCTAATTGGCTGGTTCAAGCACTGCGCTCCCATGACCACTGCTTATCAGCTCGGAGGGTTCGCGCTGTTTTTTGCTACGCGCACATTTATGAGACAAGCGGTGTGTGTTGTCAGTAGCTGTTTACAGCCCTGGGAACGGCACAGCCGTTGCGCAATCAGTGATGCAACAGGTAGCCGCTGATTTAGTGTCTCTCTTTTTCTCTCGTTCTCCTTCTCTTTCTGGATACTTACCCTGGCTTGCATTCATCCACATCCGTTTGGCAGTTGCGACCTGTGAAGCCCGGGTGACAGTGGCAGCGGTAGTCGTTTTCCTCGCGCAGTTCTTCACAGAAGCCGTGTTGACAGAGGTTAGAGCGGCAATGGAGAGGACTGTTGCGCTGGGAACAGGTAGGACCATGGAAGCCCTGAAAGGAGATGATTTGGTAGACAAACAGGGAAGAATATAATGAAGCAGAGTCAGAGAAAGAGAGTCCTACCTCTGCACAGACGCAGCGTCTAGCCTTGCAGTGACCTCCGTTGTGGCACTCCTCCTGTCTGCAGATGAGAACCTTTGGCTCCTTCCTCTCACAGTGCCTTCCACCGTATCCATCCGGACAGCGGCAGAGGTAGGACGCAACCAAATCCACGCAATGACCCCCGTTTTGGCACAGATTTGGCTTGCAGTTTGGAATAATCTCATCGCAAAAAGGACCGCCATATGCTGAAAATAGGGTAATTGGGGCGGCGTAAGAAGGGTCGTTACGTTTGGGACAAGAACATTTGTAGGAGCCTGGGGTGTTGACACAGGAGCCATTGTTGTAGCAGAATGCTGAGCCATCGGCACATTCATCCACGTCTTCGTGACAGAAACGACCCTGAACGTAAGATGTCTTTATCTATCTTCTCTATCTCTCTGCCTCACTCTTTCAGACTGGGTCTCTTTATTCTACAGTACCTTGTATCCACGTGGACACTGGCACGAGAACTTTCCACTCGTCGCGTTGACGCTGCAGGTGCCTCCGTTCCGACACGGGCTGTCCAATAGACAGACGTTCTCCAACTCGCAGAATTGACCTGAAACTTGTATGTTGTCGAAAAGTTAAACCCAAAAACCAACCGATTCTTCCAGGAGGACAGTGGCAGGCGGTGGGGTTTCCGGCAACGCAGTGACCCCCTCCCTGGCATGGGTCCGGGTCGCAGATTTGCTTCACTTCGCAGTACTCTCCTTCAAATCCCATAGGACAAATGCAGTGGAATCCGCCGGCGAAGTTGTTGCAAGTGCCTCCGTTCATGCAAGTGTTGCTGCTTTGGCACTCGTCTACGTCCAGTTCACATCGAGCTCCTGAAGATTGGGTTGGACAACTTCGTCGCTCAAGAAAAAAACCAACATTTCCTCCCCTACAATCACATATTTTTGACCTTGCTGGCACCTTGCCTAATCCGTATGTGCACCGGAAGTGACGCCACACCCCGGAAACAAGAAACTGTCCTCGATTATGCATCCACCGGGGAGCCCTCATCCCGTGAGCAAACACCCACGGGATACGGTATCCCTCCGAGGTCAGAGTTTTCGAATTACCTTGGTACATGGGAGGACAGTGGCAACTGCTGGTAGAAGAAAGGACATCCAGACGACAGACTCCCCCGTGGAGACAGATCTCCTCTCCATCCGTAGCGCAGTCCTTATCAGATGCCCTCAGGAGACTGGCGTTGAATTCACAGCGGAGGCCGAAGAAGTTGGGAGAACAGTGGCATTCGAAGTCTCCTATCTGAAAACTCTGGTTTGCGCAGGGAATGATTTCCGCTTCTCATATTCTCACTTTTCGCCTCAAAACAAACCGCGGCACCGAATCGGGTCACCCAATATGTGACACCTCTTTGAAGTTTTTGCGGCCGGCGGCCGTTTGGGTTAAACGAGCTCAGTCAAACGACCTGTGGGAGACTGATTGGGTGAGAAAGGGGAAAGAGAGAAGAAAGAGAGGGAAGAGAGCAAAAGAGATGGAAAGAAAGAGGAACATACATTGTTGACACAGAATCCTCCGTTGTGGCAGGGGTTCATCTGGCATTCGTCGACGTCGTGTTGACAGTGGTCTCCGGAGAAATTGGGAGGACAGATGCATTCAGGACGGCCACTCTCGTCGGAGCACGTTCCACGACCACAGTAACCGGCGGGACAGAGGGACTTGACAGAACAGTTCTCGCCTGAAGTGGATAATGAAAAAAATCCCTTGCCTTATCTTCGTTTCTCTTTCTCTCTTTCTCTAATTATCTTCATCTGTTTACCATAATTCTTGCTATGCCAGTTTTGGGGTTGTTCAAAACCTATTCCCTTGTTTCTCGTTCTGCTGCCCTTCTACCGTACTCCTCAATTCAAATTTGGCAACCTCTACCTGAGTTTCTCCGTTACCTGGAGTTGTTCTGAGGCGCCTCTGCTGACAAATTGCCGTTCCGCAAGGCCACTTTTGATGACAAGAAGAAAAGTGTGGGAGCCTCTCCTTCCCAGAGACTACGGTAACCGATTAACCCCGCCAAATCGCCAATTAAAAGGCGCCACTAACGATGTGTGTGCGGGATAGCCAGGCGCCTGTGGCAATTGAAACCTCTTTCTTCGAATAATGGCCGCCGAGCAAATGGGCGCCTGTCGGCAAGACAAATGGCCGTTGTTTGGGCCTCTTCTGCTGATCATGAGTGATCTTCTAAACACAGAAGATTCAGATCTGGAAAAAGGTCCAGCCGGAGACCTTTGATAAAAATCGGAACGACACACTCATGTATCATTGCCTTTGCGGTGTGGGCGCCGACAACGCGTGCCGGACGGACAGCCGATGCATCAATCACGGGGTTCGTTCAAACTAGAAGCCACAAATTGGGAAGACAGGGTTCATTTGTCAAAGAGAAGGTGCAGCGGAAAGATGGGCCACGCATTTCAAATTCAAAATGGTTATTCGGAATTTGAAATTTCAACAGAAAATGATGTCCTTGAATTCATACGGGGGAAGAATTTCATGGAGACGACAGTACGATTTTTTTCGTTTTTACCAATTTCAAAACTATTTTATACATTCTTCTGCAACCAAAATTCAATTATTGCCAAGTTTCCAAACTGTGATGGTTTATTATGCTCCCTGCACTTCATTCCTTCTTCAATGTCCCATAAATCAGCCTTTGCAAGTGATTATCATTACAATTGGCGGTATCTTTCCTCGCAGCCAGCTGTTGTTCCTAGGACCTCCTTAGCACCGCCTAATTACCCTAACATAAGGAAGCGGTAAGTTTTGCGCGTGTGCGGTCGGTCCCATTGATATCTCCGCGGTCCATCGCCCCCACCAACCGGCAATTGTTAATTGCAGCCGCAAAAGGCGTGTAGTAATGGGTGGGAAACACCTTGAGTCAAAGCACCGTACTTTCACGACCTTCAGGGTACTGTAATTAGACCTTTAAAGGGGAATTTTGATTAGATTCCTGATTCGAATGATCCCTTTGCCATCAGTTCCCTCGCCTGTGGCCGGCGTTGGTTCCGTTTTTTGTGGGCGATGGGCACGTAACCGTGAGTAACAGAGCGGCCTCTGCCTGTGTGATCGCCCTCTGATACAACTTGCACTTGGGGATTTGAATGAAAGACCCACGCGATTCATAGTGAAAATAGGTTTAAAAAAGAAATCAAAAGGTGGCCCGTTTTGAGGCCATAGAGAACAAATAGCCGAATCGTTTCAATATCTCATATTGAGTACCATCTTAGGAGGAAGGAGCCTTCCAAAATCAAAAGCTCTTTTTTAACAGGCCGTCCTCTTCTAAAAACTGCTGACCACCCCTCTCCTGTAGAAAACGTTCCCGAACGCGCCGCATTCCGCCTATTCGAGTGCAGCAACCCGCTGTGAAAAGGAGCCATAGCGGTAAATCTCGCGCGTGTCGTAAAGTCCGAAATAACCAACAGTCCGGCGTTCGTCGGGCGTTCCCATGTCGAAAAAAAGCCAAAAAAATCCAGGAGAAAACTTTGAAGCCAAGCGGCCTTGCCGTTTTGATTCGACGAATACCAAAAAAAAGGATGATTCGGTCAAAACGGGTTTCTGCGAGCTACAGAATTAGGAAAAAGAGGAACTAAGAATTTCCTGGACTCTTATAGATTCTGCCACGATGACGTCGTTAGCTTTCGGGGGGAGAACCAAGAATTGGCTGGGGAATTAGATATTTGGCATTTTAAAGCTTTACTACTTAATTTACAGATCATTCGAAATTGCCTCCTGACCCCTCGCCCTTTGACGCCATCGACTGCCCTTTCTCTGCCTCTCTTGGATCCGCACCATTTGCATGCTAATACACGTAAGGCGCCCAGCACATCTTTCGAGACGCCTCTTTACAGACAGCCGGCAGAGGGAGTGTGCCAGCCGGGGAGGGCAGAGACTGTTTGTATTCAACTGATCGTGGGATAACCAAACAAGGAATGAACATGGAAGATCTGGTCCCATAAAGGGGATTGCCACATTAGGAGAGACATTGTCTAGTCTCTCTCTCTCTCTTTCTCTTTCTCTCTCTCTCTTCCTTTCTTTCTCTTTCTTTTTTGTCTTACCTTTGTATCCGTTCATACACTCGCAGCGGTAGTCATCGAGCGATTTGGTGATAATACAACGGCCGTATTCACCACAGGGTTCTTCTCGGCTACACACGGAGTCTTCAACTTCATCCTCACAGAACTGGCCCTCGAAGCCTGAAAACAACTAAATGAATACGGTTCTATTACTGAAAACTAAGTGAACTTCTCAATTAATCTCTGCATTTTGAACTTTATGGCTCAGACACCCCCCCCCCCCATTTTTATGGATAACCGTGGTTTCTACCCTTCAAAACTTCAAGTTCTGCCCTCCTTTCCTCATCTCATCTCCTAACCACCTTGTCTCCACCGCAATCGCCTAAGGTCGCGCTTCAAAGCGTCCGCCTGACAGCCGTAGTGGTACCTGGCATTCAGCGCCGTCCGCAATGGTGTTCGTCAAAACTGCGCCGACAGTAATTGGCAGTTCTGGGAATCTGCCCCGCTTTGCCGCTTCTCCGAAACATTTTCCTCATTCCGACATCGAGGAAAGAAATCTTCACAAGCTGTTAGTTACAGCGAATGAGAAGTGGCCTGGGATAACACGTGTCGCCAGGAGTCGCACATCTGGAGAACTTAACTTCCTACCACAAGTGGGCTCCGATGACGGATGGGGCGCGCTTTCGACACCTGTTGTGCGCGAGAAATGGCTCTTCAATGGAGCATTATGGGATTCAGAAGGGGAATGGGCAGGATTACGGTATGAACGCTGTAAAACTACCACATTCCATATAGGAGTGTGCTGAAATGAGCATTCTCTGGAGAAAACTATCCCCAGTAAAATAGCTAGACCTCGATATTTGTCGAGAAAAGGATTAAATCCGTCTTCTCGAGTGCTTTGAGGCCTTTCTATCGTCATTTAGATGTTATATTCTAAGTGTGACCAAAACCTAATTGATTTCATGTTGCAAATTGCATCCAAAGTCCATCTGTCGTCATTCACTCATTCGCCCTTTTGCGCTAAAAAGCCACGGCATTCAACATACAGAAAGACCCTCTTCTTTGTTTTTGTGCCCCTCTTTCCATCGCAACCCCATTCGATCGAAAAATTCACAAAGAGAAAGAAAAACGGTCATTCACACGGTGCGTACGGGCGCCGTGTGAATGAAAGGCTCTATTCATAAGTGACAGTGTCCGACTGTCTTCCATTAATTACGCGTCGCGCACTGCCCGTAGTAAATCAGACCCCCTGTCGTGGGTACCGGAGGAGGAATGAAGAATCCCTGCATGCGGTTGCTGCCACCCGGCTGTCGCCCTTAGCCGGGTGCCAAGCGGGTGACGAATCGGGGTCCACCCCGGCACGGCGACACCCACTACGCTCGTAAACAAAGCCGCAACAAAAAGTGATGAATTGCTCCGAGGCGGACGGGGGCTTAGGAGTGAAACCAGTGAAACCAAGGCTAAATGGACACGGGTCACTTGACAGCCGAGGGTTTCAGTCCAAAGCGGCTGGGAAACACCACAAGGAGTTCTTCGTATAGAAAGTGGAATCTATCTCACCTATGGGGCATTTGCAGTAGAAGTCGTTCAGTTTGCCGGTGGCCGCCCTCTCGCAGACTCCGTCATTCTCGCAAAAATCCTCCGGACATGGTTTCCGTTCACATCGGGCGCCAGAAAAGCCAGCCGGACATCTGAAACAATTGACATTACTTTCCTTGTCTTCAAGTTCTTTCAAGAAGTCTTAAAATATCTCAATACATGCTTCTCATCTCCCCCGTAAGAAGACAGAGCAAAAGAGACGATTGCCCGTGTCTCTCGTAGGCTTTGTCACCGCCACGGGCGCTTTCCCATGGCAGCCACCACAGAGACCCCACGAATCACCATCTGCCCCATTCAAATATGTTACGCGCCGACGGCGGCGGCGCTCCGGAAACGGGAATCCCACACACAGCGGACAGTTCAAAGCGAGTGACAATGGTTGCGTAGGGATTGCGCCCCGTTTTTGCGGCTTTCACGTCGGATAAAGGTGAGAAAGTGCAAGTTCAGGGTTTGAATTTGGATAGCGGCGGGGTCAAAACCATCCTTTCACTCATTTGTCTTGACGGTTGAAAGCATCGGCTGGGATCGAACACCGGACTAAGGGTTGTTGGTTTTGGTCAAAGAGAAGTTCCTTAGTTAAAGCCAAATGACCCAGACTAGGTCAGGCTTTGGTCTCAATGACCCTACAATTACCTTAAAATGTACCTTTAAATCGCTTAAAAACCATTTTTTCGCATAGTTTGCATCCAACACTTCAGATATGTTGCAAAAGAAGAAATTGAGAGATACGCAAGACCGCACGAACGGAGTTGCGCAACCGGCCATTTCCAGGTGGCGATCGATATCTACCTCTCTCCTGTCTCTATCTTATCATCAGAGGAGGTAGCCATGCGACAGCGAAACATTGGGACGCTATTCAAGGCTGGGTGTGGACAAGGTGACAAGATAATTTCCGATTCCGGCGTTGCGCTGCAGGGATAACATCGAAGGAGAGGGGGAGAGAGAGAGAGAGAGAGTGAGAGAGAGAGATAGGGGAGAGACTGCGGACCACCCAGAAATTATGAATGTTCCACCGATTTCAAAGCATTTTTGTTGAGTTTAAAATCAAAAAGAGAAATTACGCACAGACACCAGTGGTGAGGAGGTCCAGAGAATATGGCCTGCACACATTCTCCGTCATTGTCGCAGGATTTGTTGCTGCAGATTCCTGAAAAAAAGGAAAATACTTAAACATCTGTTATTTTAAACATTAGTTCTGACCTACAATTTTAGAGAAAAATATAGTTTTTTGAGCGTCAAATCGCAGCACTCAATTGACAAAACGTTCGCCATGATTAAATAATTAAAAAACAAAAACGGCCTTTTAGAATAGCACAATTTGAATCATGAGTGCCTGGAAGGCAGAATCAAACTCGATCAGGAAAGAGGAACCATTTGGATTCAAATTACAAGAACAATTGTAGTAATACAAAAGAAAACATTTCCTTGTGGAAACATAGACATTCACGTCGAAAAATGTTTTTAAAAAATTGAAAAAAAATGTTGAAGGTTTTTTTAAAGTTTTCAAACAAAAGTGTTTAAAAAACGAACCTTCAATGAATTTGCTGTGAATAGGAACAAAAACTACCGCCAGAAGAGCGAAGGAAAATAAGCGAATCTTCATAGTAAATTGTTCAGTGGAGCATAGAATCCTTGAGAGAAGGGAGCCCAACCGAAGAGGCGAATCTCGATGATCAAAGAAAGGGGAAGACTCTAAATGAATATTTGTAAATCCGGGAGATTAAAGTGGATAATAGCGTCTGTTCGTACAGAAGACAAGTGTCTCTCGGAGGAGAAGAAGGGGCGGGGCCTGAGGACCTCCCGCGCCCCGCCCCGTCGCACACACCGTATTGTGGGCTGAGATTGCGAAGAAAACGACTGGCAATTGGGCGGAGGAGAAGAGAAGGAGGATGTGGAAATGGGCAGGAAATCGAATGATTTTCACGCATTTCCAGAGAAGAGTCGTAAGGTCAACATAATACTTTGATGAAGAGTCTCTCTCTCTCTCTCTCTCTCTCTCTCTCTCTCTCTCGTAATTTTCCAGTTACAAGAAATAATTCAACGAAAATAAAAAAATAAGAAACAGAAAATTAGATACTCAGAGGTTGGATGTACAACTTCCAAGCAGATTGTAAACCTCGAGTTGTCGGAATTCGATTGATCTTTTTTAATTGAATGAGTCATTGTCGCCATAGAGAATGGTCTGGATTAGCCATGATGCACTGCGCATAAAGATGTTCAAATGCTTGCTTCGTGAGCATGCCATTCCTTGAATCTTCTCATCTCAGCCGTCTCATATTACGGTGGAATTGTCACTTGTGATTCCCAGGAGATAAGGCACTTCTGACAAAGAAAACAAAGGATCCGCGGATGCTCCTCCGATCTGATATCTCGTATCGATCACCCGTATGGGTGCAATAAACCAATTAGTAATCTAGCCCCAATTTGCCGTATCTCGTTGCCTATGGCACAAGGGTCACAGAAATAACCGGCGGATGGGAGATTAGCGCAAGCGGAGCAGAAGTGGAGGTGGTAGCTTTGCTCTTTCTTAGGAATTGGCAGCGAAGGGCCATTCACAGACGATTTGGAATCAATAGTGCCAAGTGCGCATTTAGGGTAATGGTTTTTGTGAGACTGACTACACATCAATTGCTTGTGTGAAAGGTTTATTTACATCAATTTGCACATCGCACAGCCAGGGTTAATCACAAAATGTAAGATTACGGTGTAAAGAGGCATTCACAGATAAAGATGAGGTAGGCATTCAAGCGAGCGTGGCGGCATCGACGGCCAGGTACGCCTCGAAGATTTCCGAATCCACAGAGGACGAGGAGGAGAGGAGGATACGACGATGCGTCAGAGAGGAGAGCTGCAAAATAGCCCTTTAAGTGGAAGAAATCGGAGGGAGTTCAAAAGGACTGGACGGGTTAAGAACATACCTCCTTGAAGTCAACAGCGGGAATGGCCTCATGGTCCGTCTCATCGGCGGATCCACCGCCGCGAGGGGTCTCCATAGAAGAAAGCGGAGGGGTCGTCATGTGGTGCGAGAATACCTGAAAATGAATAATCTCCAGGGGATTCAACATCTAGGTTTTTTAAACTAAACGAAAGAACGTACGTTGATGAAAGACGCGTTGGGGCTCCCCCTCCTGCCGGAAACGACTTTTGCCTTTCGGTGGTAGATCCTAGTGCACATGATGGTGACATAGCAGTCGTAGAGGCAGATCAGCCACATCACGCTCAGATGGGAGAGCGAGAGGAGGTCTAGGCCGATGGTTAGAACAATCGAAAGTGGGACTTACAGAGGTCCCAGCTCCTGTCGACGATGTACACGTGGTTGAGGCAGTAGTGGAGGTAGAGAGCGTAGGCGGCAATCTAACATAAAATAATATAAGCGAAATTGAGGAAAACCACCTGCGTGAGAGCAGACAAGGCGAAGAGCAGACGGCTTCTCAGGTAAAAGCCGAGGGAGATCACCACGAGGACGGTGCCAGAGAGGTTCAGCCAGACGGCGGCGGCGAATCCATCCTAAACAAGAAAACCATCTATTTTAAACAAAGGGGGAAAAAAGACTCACGTTCGTGTGGGCAACTGCCCAGATCCACAGGAACCACCGCGCTCCGAGGAAAGCGACGGCCATACTTTCCAAGGAGGCCAGCTCCGAGCCACTGTCGAATTGGGCCATACCTGAACAATTTCAATTTCGTTATTTTCATTTTTTTTTAAACCGCAACTCTCGACGAATGAAGGGAACGAAAACAAAAAAATATACAATAGACTTGGCAACTCAAAATCAAACTTGATCTGTTAAACACAGGGCGTAAACAACAGGTGTTGCTATGTTATTACGTTGAATTTTAAGTCGAACCAGTCAATAATTCTGAGTGCTTGGATTTAAAGCTTCACGTTATACAATGTATAAAGTTTTTGGTGCACTCTCGCTTGTCGCGATATTCATCTGCGCCAATTAGCAGTTGATGTTGACCTGTCATGGACAAAGGCACTCATTGTTTCTTACATCGATCAGCGCTCCTGTCCAACTTAATGATGAGCTAATCGCCTTAGCCACACAAATCCTATGCATACACTCTAATAAATAACTCAACTACCTTAGCCATGACATTCCGATGGGAAATCGGGGATTTAGGTGATACTATGACGAGTGGATACCTTGTTGAAAGCAGAGATTTCCTCAGGATATTTTCAGAGCGCTGTTACTGTTTCATTCCCACTCGTATGACCCTCACAAAATGGACTTTGTTCCCGTTGGCTCTCAGCTATGCCCTTTCCAGCCTAGCCGTCGAAAAAGAAGGACCGTGCCGACCGGTGCGAATCTGCTCGAATGTCAGGGCACTTAGTCAGAGACCAAAAGAGCGGGATTCCATAAAAACAAAAAAGGCGATGGGAAAGCGATCGAGGGAAAGATAGGGCGGCGGGGTACAAGGGACAATGGATAGAGTGGATGGAATGAGAAAGGGAGAGAGAGAGAGAGAGAGAGCGAGAGAGAACCTGGAGCACAAGTTCCAATCATTTCATCAGTGATCCTGCCTTCCGTTGAGTTCCTAATCCCGTGGGAACGAGTGTATTCGACCGCCGGATTAGTTGCTTTGTTCCTGCCGCCACCACCGGACCCAAGGCAAACACAGCTGAACTTCCATGGGAGGCGTTCTTTCTTTTGGCCTTCTCCCCTTGATTTATATAAGAGTGAATTATAATAAAAGGAATTAGAATATTAGCCCTCCAAGCGGCCTTTGTTTTCGTCTTTTGTGGTGAACCCATCAGTCGGGATTGCGTCGCACGAGCCAATTACCATGTGAATGGGCGGCCTCTTTCTGCCAGTTGCGGCCTCCAATGGCGCAATGGCAACAGCGCCCCGTTAGCGGAACTGTTACTTCCCAAATACACTGAGATCCGGGGAGCAAACAGGGCCTAATTGGATTAGGACAGCTTATTGACATTACACCTCCGGATGACCCTTGTCGCTTGAGACACTTGTTACTTTTTGGCATTTATTCCCCATGTTCCCTCAAAAACAAAACACAAAGGTTCCGAAACTAGGCTTCATTTTCTGATAAAACGTCCGATTTTAAAAAAAATCTCTTTAGACCTGTTAAAACGACGGGGGATTATGTATATTCAGGGTGTAGGGCGAATAACTGGGTTAAGGAACTGAATCGATAAACAAAAGGGGTCTTCTTAGGCGCAGGCGAGGATGCGGCCCAGGTTGTCCATTGAGGTGCAGACGCAGCCGTCGTTGACCACCATTCCGGAACGGGAGACGTGGACCCTCTTCATGCCGAACTTGATGAAGGACATCTCGGCGGACTGGAAGTGGGTTTGGGGAAAGGAAGGAAATAAGTCGATACCTGCACATTGATGTCGATGAAAGAGGTGCGCAGGTGGATCGCACCCTGGGCGGTGCAGGTCAGCTGGCGAGGACGCGCGTGAATGTCCAAGTCGCCGGTCCGGGAATACCGGATGGTCATTCCTGAAGTTTAACGTTTGTAAGTTCTCTGCAACGCCAGTCTTACCGTTTATCTGCATGACGAGGCTTCCATCAGCCCTGCGGTCGTAGGTCGCATCGTCGACGATCTCTTTCAGGAACTCGAAGAACTGGCTCCCGGTCTGAGACTCTCTGTAGAAATGGAGGATGGTGTACTCCTGGTCCAGCGTCGGAAGCTTCATTTTCTCAATCGGCAATGCCACCATCGGGGCTTCTAAATACTGCAACTGACTTCAAAAAAAACTAAGACTAACCCTTGTTAGCGGCGCTAACCAGGAACGATTCGCGGAGGTGCTCCATGGAGAAGAGGATGCCACCCGCACCGAAGATAACCATCTTGTCGTTCGTCGATGCTCAAATCATGCAGTTGATTCCCTAAAGAAGACGAAAACTTACTGAATCTGCTGGTGACTTGAGACTCCTGGTGGAGCACGCGGACGTTGGGATGGACGATGGAGGTGGCGCTTCCGCGATAGTTCATGTAGGCCGAGTAGTTTCCATGGCTCACTACCCGGATGCCGCGGTCGACGGTGATCTCCACGACGACTTTCGCCTCGAGGAAGATGGAGATGGAACCGGCCGGAGTGAGGTAGATCAGAGGGTACGTCACCTCTCCCTTCTGGAAAAATACTAATTTGATGGATAATTGCTGTCCGACAGTCGCTTCTGGCCCAAACTCATTCAGTAAAAAAGAGGCAGACAAGCTGCTATCCAAACAAATTAATCAACCTCCAAGTTGAAGGCAACTAGGTGTTGAAAAAAGGTAATACAATTACTCACATCATTCTTCGGGGGGCACACGGGTGCCGATCCACGTCCGAACACGGGCTTCGAGAAACGCTTCATCTGGGCAGGCGAGAAATCTGAATTACTTTATAAAAATCAAACTTTAAGCACAAACCGGGGGAAGATCGCAACGGCGACAGGGAAACCTCGGTGGACACCCCCCCGGGGGACGAGAAGGAGTCGGTATTCGGGACGCGCGGGCGCCTCAAATTGGCCATTCCGTTCCCGCGGTTGCGGTTCACTCCGAAGCCAGGCCGGAACGGTGTGGCGGGCAATTCCATTCTGAACCATAGACAAGTAGAGTAGATAAATAGACTACACACCCGATGAGAGAAGTAGGGACTGGCGGAGTCGTAGTTCCGGGGGACACTCCCTTGTTCGCAGCAGCCGGCCCTCCTTTGCGAGATCTCCCACGGTGGGAGCGACAATTTCCAGCCTTCGGAGTCTTCCTCGGAGTCACTTCCACCGTCTGCACCTGAAATGTCGAATATTGCTCCCGCGAAAATGGCTATCAAGGTCAGAAAATAAAACTACCTCGTCATCGTCGTTCTGAGTAGAGGCTATGCTCAGTGTTTCGGAACTCATACTTTTCCTAGGCGACAAGTAAAATCAGTCCTGAAACGATGTATTATTGCTGACATCAAGATGGGTGGGACACACCGTGTCACAAAATAATAACAAAGAAAGTAGTTTTGAATAGAAACAGAGGTAAAATCCTAACAAAAATGAGAGAGCACAATTGTGTAACATTTGTACAAACTTTGACATGGGCGACCGCCATGCAAACAGCCATTTCTTTAAAGGACTGGCGTCGACATTCGCTTCGAGACGAAAGCAGTACTCCTTTAAATTTATACTCAGCCATATTGCAATAGCCCTAGCCCTCCCCCAGCCTACGTATTCCAAAAAGAAAACCTGGAAATTTTAAGAAATTGAGGAAATAGGTTCGAAAATGTGTTTTTTGGCGCGGACACAGGTACCAAGTCAACCCAAATCACACGCAGCGCTTCGCGCTGCGCGCGATTTACTTTAATTATTTCATTTACATCATCTCAATAAATTAATAAATGTCGTGTTTTAGATCGTCTTCACGGGCCAGTGGACCAGACACCGTCGGAAAGAGGCTACAAAATGGTGGGTATTATTTTCAATCACCTTGTTGTGCTCATCTTTTCTGTTTTCACCGTTTATTTTCAGAGAACGAATGCTCTTACCGCCTTCGAGAGGGGGCGAAGCGAGTTAGAGGACTCCGTCACTGGCCGCCTGTCAATCCCGCTGCCTCCTCCAAACGCACCGACGCGAATCACTAGGTACGATTTTGGATAATGGCAGTCTAAAATACAATTGCAGAGCCACCCAGAAGAAGATGATGACCCGTTCGCAATCGCCGACGGTTAGAATTCCCCTGCCCACTCTCTTCAACAACAAGCAATTCGGCGCAGAAGATCCGGTCAGCTCTAGCATATCTTGTCTTGATATTTCCCATTTCAGATCCCCGACTCGGTATTCAATCGCCTGAAGAAAATGCACACGAATTGCATGAAGAAAAGTGCGACGCGCACGATGAGTGGGTCTCCCTGCATTTTCGTAAATGAAACAGTCGCTTTAGATCTGAACCACGCGGAGAGCGCAGTGCGCCGTTTCGGTCTGGACGAGGCGGTTTCGAAGGAAATCGCCTTCTTTGGTGCGGACATTCTCAGACATGTGCTTACTCACATCAACGACAGTCGTGGATGGAATCTGGGACGAGTCCACCAGCTCCTTCCCCGCATCAAAGGTTGGATCTCATACATAATACCACAAATATGTTTTGTAGATGTTCTGCATGAGCCCGAATGCGTCCATGCCTGCATGGAGGCCCTGCAGCATATTTGCGGCCAGATGATCGACAAACTGACCCACTACGCGGAGAACCAGCCCTCCATCGGGGTGGATGTGGCCGCCGAAGACAGACAGAAGAAAGCGAATGAATGTATCAAGGTAGGCTTTCAAACCCAAATTGATGATCTTTCTTTCCTTTCCTTATTAATAATACCATTCAGGTGCTCCGCCATATGTACAACTCAAGGGACGACTACTACAAGAAGCTGTCCGTCGATGACGTGGACCAGCTGCACGCCCTGATGACGCGTCTGGAGCGCCTCTGAGACACCAGGTCTCCTTTTCCCTAGACTGTATCAATCTCTTGTACCATTGTTTTACACAGCTAGGCATGCTTCTTTAAATTTGAGCATTGTGTTGTATACTTGTGATATACCAACCATGTCAGTCGATTGTACGTTGCCTTACCTAATATGAAATTTTCAATGTAAAGATTTTTGTGAACGGGTCATTCGAATCTATTTTCACGTATTCTAACATTCGGAACGTAGCGTAACTCCTATAAATCCCTCTCGCCGTTCCGTTTCCAACTTTCTCCGCGATGAGCTCGGTGCCTCCGACCGCCGCCTCCGTCTCCAAACTCGTCTTTAATGAGCCGTTGGCCAAGAAACCGTCGCAGTTCGTCCGCATCCTGAACAGTTCCTCCGGGAGGATCGCCTGGTCCGTCCGTACCTCCAGTCTCCAGCGACTGGCCGTCTCCCCCTCCTTTGGAGTCCTCGACGAAGGGGAGGCCGTCAAGCTCTCGGTCTCCTGCAAGGGCGTCGGACTGAATGACAACGTGCTGGACAAGATCTCGGTGGAGTGGGTGAGCACGCCGCCGGCGACGAAGAAGGAGTTCAACCACGAGTGGCTGCAGGGAGAGGCCATGGTCCACAGGAAGAACTTCCCCGTCGAGTACGATCTGTAGGAGAAGAGATGAAATGTGGTTGGGCAATAAACATACGGACTGAATGGGCTTTATTTGTTGTATTCCACTTGGTTGATGGGTTTCGCATTACTTTATTGCTCCCTCACTGTCTCCACTATAGTTTTTGAGATGCCTTCTTTAACTCTTCCTTTTGAACCACCTTCTGTTTTAAGCGTGATGAAGCCCTCAGTCGGGATTGCGTCGCACCAGCCAATTACCATGTGAATGGGCGGCCTCTTTCTGCCAGTTGCGCCCTCCGATTGCGCAATGGCAACAGCCCCCCCGTTAGCGGAACTGTTACTTCCCAAAGACACTGAGATCCGGGGAGCAAACAGGGCCTAATTGAATTATATGCGTGAAAAAGCGAACCGCAAAAGGAGTGGGTGATTTGGTTCCTCTTCGTATAAAAAGAGAACAATAGAAATGTTTGAACGCTATAAAAAGAGATCAATAACTGGACCAACTTTTAAAACCCCAAAACCACCTCTGGCCGGTGCATAACGTTATCTGAACAACAAACGCTTAAAGTATACGTGTACAGGTTCAGCTAAATTTGAATGGAATTATGCCAGAGGTGGTTTTGGGGTTTTAAAAGTTGGCCCAGTTAAAATCTATTGATCTCTTTTTATAGCGTTCAAACATTTCTATTGTTCTCTTTTTATACGAATAGGAACCAAACCACCCACTCCTTTTGCGGTTCGCTTTTTCACGCATATAATTGTTCTCTTTTTATAATTATTCTTTGAATAATAAAACAAATTCTCAATTACTTTACGTTAATATAAAACGGAATTACGCAACTCAACCCCAAAACTCATGCCTGTGACAGAAATTGGCCGCCGCAATGTTGCAAAATTAACCATCATCGTATCGACGGCAAGCAAAAACTATTTATATCGATAAATTTAATGGTTTTTTTTGCTTTTCATTTAAAAAATTACCATGTAATTGCTTACCCGCAGAAATATGCAATCATTTGGTATACCAGTCAAAGAAAACCAAGGTTACCGGAAATCTACAAAAAGTTAAAGGTTGAAAACAAAAAAAGAACACTTGAAACTATGTGGAAACGTTTTGTTTTGATAAGCAAAAAATATTGCCCGAAGCGGGATTCGAACCCTGGTCTCGCCTGTTTCGTTCATTTTTCAACCAAATTGATTGAAACTTGGCGCGCACCGAGCGACTAGTAGTTCCAACAACCAGCCAAAATTTGGTGAGTGTAGCGCTATCCGTTCGCTCGTAACAAAACACTAATCACCGGACGGGAGACATCGCCATTCCAGGCAGCGGAGAGGAATCAAACTACCGCGCAGCGCTACGCGCTGCGCGCAATTAGGACGGCTTATTGACATTACACCTCCGGATGACCGATACGACCTTGTATTTTTGAGATTATTTATTAACGCGGTATGGGGATATCCAACAAAACTAGATAGAAACACCGAGGGAAACAGAACAATGAACCATAGCAATAAATATGGAGGATAACAAAATGGAGGTGATCAGGGGGGCGTGGCCTACTGGGAGAACTCCTCGGCGTTTTCCGTGTCCTTCGTGTACTCGTTGGAGAAGCGGTGGAACTTCTCGATCAGTTTGTCCACCGGGATCTCACCGCGCACCTGAAAGACAATTTTGAAAATGATTGCGCGAAAGGCTTGAAACCATATAAGTCATGTTGTAATAACTGAAATGGCGTTTATGTCATCAGGCTGGTTAGTATTTTGGTAAAACTGAGTAAACTCACGGCATTATCCCTCGTGCGGACGTTGACGGTTCCATTTTCCATCTCCTTGGCTCCTACGACGAGGATGAAGTTGAACTGGGCGAGCTGGGCGTTGCGGATCTGCTTGTTCAGGGTGTCCGGGCAGCCCTCGTCGTACTCCACCTGAAATTCCACAAGTTATGGTATTTCATAAGGGTGATGTTGATCATGACGTTGAATTTCGGACAAGTATTTGGAATACAAATTACAAACTCCAAAACCAACCTCAAATCCGGCATCGAAGATACGCTTCTTGACATCCCTGGCGTATCCATTGACACTCTCGTGGACGGTGATGACCTTAGCCTGACGGGGCGACAGCCAGAAGGGCCACTTTCCACCGAAGCTCTCGGTGAGGATGGCCGTCATCCTCTCGACGGATCCGAGGACGGCACGATGAATCATCACTGGCGTCTTCTTCTCACCGTGCTCGCTGAAGAAACAAGCTTAAAGTTTTAAACGAAGGACTTACTCAAAGTAATGGAGGCCGAAGCGGAGGGGCAGCTGGAAGTCGAGCTGGATGGTGGCACACTGGTGGTTCCTTTTCAGGGCGTCCTGGATCGTGATGTCGATCTTCGGGCCGTAGAAGGCACCGTCTCCGGGGTTCAGCTTCCACGGCCTGCCACTGTCATTGAGGGCCTTCGTCAGATCGGCCTCAGCCCTGTCCCAGGTCTGAAAGTAAAAGCTGATTTCTGAATAAAAAACAATTTCTTACCTCAATTTCTCCCAGGAATCCCTCGGGGCGAGTGGAGAGGTTCAGGGTGAAGGAGAAGCCGAACACCTTCTCGTAGCAGAACTCCAGGAAGTCGAGGCAGCCCTAATTCTATTGTACACCTCACTTTTAGACGACTTACATTGATCTCGGAGATGATCTGATCGTGGCGGCAGAAGATGTGGGCGTCGTCCTGTTGGAATCGACGGACTCGGGTGAGTCCCGTCAGAGCACCGGACATCTCGTTCCTATGGAGAACTCCAAAATCAGCGTAGCGGATAGGCAGCTCGTTGTGGGTGTGCGGCTGGTGATCGAACATCAAACAGTGTCCGGGGCAGTTCATCGGCTTCAGACCGAACTGCTCCTTCTCCACCTCGATCCTGAAATGGGAATTGATATGAGATAATGTAGACGTCATCACAACCAGTCAAGACCTGACAAGTTTGATTTCACATCAAACAAAAAATGCATCCTTACTTGAACATATCGTCGGAGTAGTGCTGCCAGTGACCGGAAGTCTCCCAGAGTTTGCTGTTGTACATGTTAGGAGAAATGACCTGAATTCTGACTTGAAAAAAAAACTAAATGCGAAAACCTCGGTGAATCCGCGCTGCCTGTACTGCTTCTTGATGAACGTCTGGAGGGCGTTGTAGATGTGAGCTCCCTTCGGGAACCAGAAGGCGGATCCAGGAGACAGCGGATGGAAGAAGAAGAGCTCCTGCTCCTTGCCCAGCTTCCTGTGGTCACGCTTGGCGGCCTCCTCCTGGAACTTCTGCCATTCCTTCAGCTGTTTCGTGTCGGGGAAGGAGATTCCGTAGACGCGCTGGAGGGTCTCGGCCTGGGCATTTCCCTCCCAGTAGGAGGAGGAGGTCTTCGTCACGGCGAGGGCCTTGATCTTGCCGGTATGGCGCACGTGGGGGCCACGGCAGAGATCAATAAGAGGGCCGCAGCGATAGACGGTCGTGGTGGGGGTCTTCACCTTCTCGTTCAGGATACGGACCTGAATCAAGACTTAAATGAATTCTAAGAAAATAAATACCTTGAACTCATTGTACTTGAACATCTCCAGGAGGTCTTCCTTGCTCATCTCCAGACGCTCAAAGTTCTGCTTGTCCTAAAGGGAAAGATAGACCCTAATGAACAAAGGTGTTCCTTACCTTTACGGCGCATTTCACCAACTCCTCGATCTTGGGGAAATCATCAGGGCAGACTGTCTTATCCTGAAATGAATATGTATAATTGAAAACAAAATTATACCTACCTTGAGGAACATATCGTAGTAGAATCCCTCGGCGATCGGGGGTCCATAGCAGAGGTGTCCTCCGCAGAACCTCTCCATGGCCTCTCCCATGACGTGGGCGGAGCTGTGCCAGAACACGGCCTTGGCCTCATCGTCATCGAACTTCAGAAGATGCAGAGTGGCGTCTCCCTCGAACGGCCTGTCCAGGTCCCACACCTCTCCGTTGACTTTGGCGATCACGGTGGCGTCCGCCAGTCCCTTCGAGATCTTCTCAGCAATGTTGATGGGGGCCGTGCGCCAGGCCTCACCGTCGAACTGCTTGCCGTCGGGCAGCGTGATCTTGATAGGGGTGGGCTCCTAGAAGCAATATTTTACAAGATTATCTAAAAGCTCACCTTAGCAGCTAATTCCTCCTTGTATTTGGCCATCAGACGGTCCCACATGTCCATGCGGTCCTGGATATATTTGGGCCACGGCTTCATGTCAGCAGAGCCGGTGGCGTACTAAAATTATCACTTGCTTTATAAAACTATGAATTTACAAAAACATTAAGTAAACCATACCTTCGGGGCGGCGGGAGCCACATTCTCCTTGACTTCAGCAGCAGTCATTGTGGAACTGTACAATCTAAGAGATACTGTGCCTCGGTGAAGAGTACGCTGGAGCGTACGAACTACGAACGTCTTGAAACGACGAGTTTACCCTGCAAACAAAAAAGGTTCAAAAAGTCACACTAAAAGACCCAATCGAGAAAATTAGGTTCAACAACTACGAAAATTTCTACTGTTTTCGCCTGTCCTCCGCCGAAATCATGGTTATACACAGTTAGTATTTTAAAGCATTCATTAAATTAATGTAAACTATATTTCTAAAACATACAATTATAAAAACACGTATTTGACAAACCATATGGGTTTAAAAACGGACCAAAAAGTTAGAAAAATGGGCCCTGGGAATTGAATTGGTGACGTTGCTGCAAATACCGCACACTTTTACAACTCCATTCCATTTGGGACTTTTTTGACTTGTTCACTAACATAATTCTTGCAAATTGCCATTAAATTTATGTTTGCAGTTAAAGTTCGACTGGTTTAATGGCATTTTATGTGTCAAATTAAAAATGAGCACAATGAAAGTAAGGTTAGCATAATTAATGGAGACGTGCCCGTCCTTGTTGCCTATTTTCCGCTCCAGTTGAGTGGAATTGATGAAAGAAACCGCAGATTATGCAGAGGTAGAATCAGAATGAAAGATGGCTAATGTATGCCTTTACTCGTCAGACTACCCCAATCTGATGCAATACACCCCCCAGCGCGACTGACGTGGTTTGTGAAAACACACGTGCTTGTTGCGAAATATACCGGAACTCGAGTTTTGAAGTCATGCAAAATTAAGTGATTTCGGCGTAAAAATGAAGACATGCATTGGTGAAAGCGCTCAGTTCTTATCATATGTCACTGGACCCAAATTTGGCGTTTGTTAGTGACAGCTGACTGGTTGAAGTTCAAGTTGTTTGTCTACATATTACGTAATTTGAACTTCGAAGTCTAAAATTAATTGATCTAAGACCAACTTTAACGCGGAATCCCTTGGGAACATTCGTCTAGTTATTGGAAGATTTTGCATACTGCAGCCACGAAGATGTTTAATTCATCCCGTAGACTCCTCATTAGCCTAGCGAACGAATGATATCACATATCACTGATCAATGGGGTCGGGAGTGCTTCATTTTACAGTGCGTTTGAAATCCATTCGGAAGAAATGTCTCTTGTTTCTTTCGATTCTGTTGATCTCCTTTTTTACTCTCTTTCAAAACTACCCCATCCGGATGGGGATATCCCCCTACAATTTCCCACTTTCTCCGCCTTATTATTCCCAACCGTGATGGGGACCCTGTTATCTTTGTGACACCATCTAAACTGTCCTGTTTGTCCCGCATTCTCCCCTTGCAACAGGATGGTAAGTCTTCTTTTGTGTGTAAACCTGAATAAAACATAATAACTCCTCATCTTCAGGATAACTGGATGCCTTCCTACGTGACGTCCACATTCTCCGCCCTCCGCTACTTCAAGGACTATGCCATCGCCGCCGGAGCCTACGTCTTTGCCACCAAGGGTCATAAGTGGGTCATTTCAACGAGGGGACTGATTTTTGAAATTTAAAAACTTCTTTTATTTATAAAAGTCATTGATCTGGCTGGTTTTTGTGCCAGCCGACTGGTTCGTGTTAGCTCTATAATGGCGCGGGGTCACAAAACGCCCGTAACTTGTTGTCCGCGCCTATCTGACAAAGACATCTCGTTGTCCTTCTATCGATTCTTGTTCTATTTTCCAACTTTTCTTTTACTGTATGCACGAAATTACAATGTTGCTTAGCAAATATGATAGAAGGATTTTCTTTTAAATGATTTTGATGTTTTGTGCCATCCGGGTGAATTCGATTATCAAAGACCATCCAGTATCGTATTCTCTACCAATCCTATGCGTCTCTGATCATATGTGGTGTTGTGTCTGCGTCTCTAATCAGTTGACCCTCTGCGTCTCTAACCAACTATACTCCTGGATTTCAGAGCGATGCCCACATTGACCCATCTAGACTCGATCACCAGGCTCAGTCCGCTCGTCGTGCGAGTTCTCGGTCAGAACCCAGGACCCTTCACGCTGCAGGGAACCAACACCTACATCATAGGAAACGGAGCCAAGTGAGTCATCACACACACACACACACACACACACACACACACACACACACACCCTCGTTTCAGACGAGTGCTCATCGACACGGGCGAACCGAACATCCCCAAGTACCTCACCGAGCTGAAATCCGCCCTGGACGTGAGATCCTCTCTCCTTCTTAGAATTTCATATCCAGGGCGCCGAGATTGAATTCGTGGTGATCACCCACTGGCACCACGACCACACGGGAGGTCTCCCCTCCGTTCTGAGCGATGTGGTCGGCAAAAAGGTTCGATTTCTCCTTTAATTCCTTGGATTACGGTATTTCAGGTGCCTGTATTTAAAGTCCAGCGCACTGGGAATGGGGAGGACCCCTCGCAGTTCGAATACGTGACGGACGGCCACGAAATCAAGGTCGATGGAGCCACTCTCAGGTAGTTTTTGAAGCCTACAGTAACCTAACTTGTTAACAGGTTTGTATTCACGCCAGGTCATACAGCGGATCATTCTGGACTATGGCTCGAGGAGGAGGGCACCTTCTTCAGGTAGTTTAATCCTAAAGATGAAATAAAAGGGGAACGTTTAGTGGAGACTGCATTCTGGGAGAGGGAACTACCGTATTTGAAGACCTCCATTCGTACATGGACAGTCTTCAGAAGATCAAGGGACTCCAGCCGAAGAGGATCTATCCAGGTGGGGTGTGGAGGGATAGCCAGGCTTATTATTTATAATTCGACACTGTTTACATAATTAGAGATGCAATCCTGATTTAAAAGAAGGAAAGGCTGTTTGATACGCAGTGATTCATCTGGAACTACTCTTTTACAGGACACGGTCCGGTGATTGAGAAAACCGCGGAGAAGGTAGACGAATACATCAGCCACCGAGTGAAGCGAGAGGAGGAGATCATGGCGGTGCTGAAGGAGAAAAAGGAGTGCTCCAGCATGGACATCACAAACATTGTCTACGAGGTATCTCTCTCTCTCTCTCTCTCTCTCTCTCTCTCTCTCTCTCTCGCTTTCTCTAACTCCTCTCTTAAGGCCACTCCCCTGTCGGTTCGCATCGCCGCCTTGAACAACGTCCGTCTGGTGCTGGACAAGCTGCTCAAAGACGGAGCTGTGACTAAAACGGGATTTGAGACCTACGCCATCGTAGAGACACCAAAACCTTCGCTGTAATAGAATGTGTATTTATTGTAATAAATTTATTTAAACATTAATTTTACAACAAAAATAACAATTAATAGCCAACCCAGACCTTACACCTCTGATCGGAAGTGGGGTACATGGGTTGTCCCTGTTTGCAGTTGAAGTCCTTTGCGAAGCTGGGGATGTCCTGCATCACCTGGTTCGAACGGCAGGAGCCGGGGGCATGTGGGTTAGTCAGGAGCTGGTTGACGAGGTTTTGGTCGGTCTGTTTCATGCACCAGGAGTAGGAATAGGTGATCCAGAAGATCTGGTTGGGACTGTAACGGGACATTCCGGGGAGCCGGGCCTCCTCGTAACCCTGGTCACTGATGTACTGCTGGTAGGCAAAGTAGGCTGCCTGCTGGCCTGAAATTCAGTCTCTTTAACCCATCTATGTACTATTTCCTTCTATTTATATGGCGGTTTTCTCTCTTTCGTTCAAGAAGAAAAAGGGCACGAAACAAGTAGCCAATTGGAATAAAACCACCTGAATGAGACGAAACAGAAACGGAGAAACCAGTTTGTATGTATTTCGACGAGAGTAATCAAAATAAAGAGATAAAGAAAGAGAATGAGAGAGAAATGATGTTTCATTTTTTAAACTCAAACCTCCCAGATCAGCAATGTTTTCTCCCTGGGTGGTCGCTCCATTGGCGCAATGAACGTTTCCAGTCTTCACAGGGCAACATTGGGTACTGAAAGCAGGAATAATGTTATTTCGTCCATTTCCAATGTCACCTGTATTGGGACACCACACACTGTGCCATATCCGTAAATCCGCTGTTGGAATCGGGGTCCATCCATCCGCATTTGTTCCACGAGCATTCGGTCATCGAGCCATCCCAGTCGAATTGGACTCCTGAAGGACTATTCGTACACAAAAGTTCCCCCATCCTGATTTTTCTGTTGACAGACGAAAATTTACTGCATAACAGTACTATTCAACTTTGTCGCTCACACCCGTACCAAATCGGTGGGCGGCTGACTATGAGGGCCGTTCTTTTGGCACCTTGTTGACAGCCGCTGTGATTACAAAAACACGCCAACTCCGATGTAATGTGTGGACAGGACGAATTCTGCATGAGCGGTCTGCCTCTCTTTTTATCTCGCTCCCTTCTTTCCTTCTTCAATGCTATGTCGATTACCTTCATCGTCAAATCCATGAGTCAATTCGTGTCCTCCGGTTCCTCCTTGTCCAGCATAGTTGTAGGCCTGAGGATAGTCGACACTAAATCCATGGTTTCATTGTTCCTATTTCCCTGTTACTTGTAATAAGGAGGGTTCCAGATGGCATAGGGGAAAGTGATGGAATTCCTCTCGGGCTGGTACCAAGCGTTGACTTCAGCTGGTGAAGAGAGGAAGTTGGCCCTGAGGTTGTTTCCCCAGGCGGTGTTTCCATCGGGAGTCAAGATGCGGAAGAACTCTCGCACTTCCATTCCGGTTTTCAGCGTTTTCAGGATCTCATAGTAATCAGAGAGGTTGAGGCCAAGAATGGGCTTGTAGTCCTAAAAGGGAAAGGATACAAGATGGCTTCTGATGCCACGAACCACGTGGTAGGCGTCGAGTGCTGAGGTGTCTTTGAAATCTTTGAACATGTCAGGCCATCCGTAGTTTCTGACGAGAGAATCAGCTGAAAGGGAAAGTTTTGTCTCTTTCTCTGTCACTCTCTCTAACTCACACTTGTTCCTAGCCAAACTCTTGGTGTCATCGCTCATCCATCCTAGGGTCTGCACCATTTTCTAAACCATTTTGCGTTACCTCTTCTTTCCGTTCCTCACCTGGAAGTTGTCAATAACCAACTCCGTCTGATGAATGATATCCTTCACCACCCTATCCCTATTCTTCTCCTGAGCCTTGACGTAGACATATCCTGGTCCGTAGGGCATATAAGCCATGATCTCATCGATACAGCCGATTTCAGGAGCCTGCTGCTCGAATTTGCGATATTCACGACGGCCGATTCTAAAGGAAATCCATGAAAACTTTCAATTACAGTAACCCACCTCCTGACTCCTCTTCCGCGACGCATAGCGTATGGGATGTGGTTCTTCTGACGAACAGCTGCCTTACTCGTGGTGTCCAAATAATCGGAATCGTCCATCAAGAGCTGGACGATCATGTAGTTGGCAACGGTGTTTGAGTCGACGGTATTTCCTTGGAAGACAGAGTTCAGCCAGGCAAAGTAGGAGGGTTGGGAGAGGACCACCCCGTCGGTTGCAACGCCAGTGGGATCTTGGGTGGCGCTAAGAAGATTGTCCAGATAGCTAGTGAAGTTGATGTTGGGGTAAGTTGTCTTCAGATCAGCCAAAAAGTAGCGGTTGTACTGCAGCTTGTAGTTCCTGGAATATAAGCATCAAACTCCAGCAAACTGGTCTTTAAAGTGCACTCCCACGATTTGGGTACAAATTTGGGGTGTATTTATTGTGGCTTCTATTCAACCTCTTCTTTGCTCATAAAGTACGCACGCCTTGAAACACTTAAGCTTTTGCTAACGCCATAAGCCGCTCAAAAGATAATGATGAGGGCCAACGGTCAACTGCATTGTGCAGGTTTCAAGTACGGTTTGTCTTCAGCTGTTAAAAGGGATTTGTGATTGCCAACATAAACCGGTAGATTAGAAGATACACACAAACACTACACTCACCTCATAAGATCATCGGGCCATGAAGCCAGGGCCATCTGAACCTCAAAGTTGACCACTTTCTGGGCAGCAATGGTCAGGTCAGCATCGCTAGTGTTTCCTTTAGTAATTGACCTGTAGGACTGCATAACTTGGAAAATTCCGTTCATTTCGTCATTCAGCTTGTCAATGTACTGAGGAAGAACGAAGAAATCCCTTGGCATGTCGAGAGAGGGCTAAACGAACTGTTCAAGGAGAACATTACAGTATACCTGGGAGACATAGAGGGCGTTCCTCTCAACCTGTTGATAGTCAACTGAAGAGTAAGAGGCCAGGAGGGTTCCCAAAGCATGGGTCTGCTCCAAAGTACCAGCGATTCCGAAGAGATCGATTTTATCTTTCAGGGCTCCTCCGAGGAAGGGAACTCCTCCGAACCTAAGTCTGGAGGTATGAGGTTACTGTAATGGGTACCAAGTGTTGATCTCCGTGATGATAGGCTGGGTGAAATGGGTTCCTCCATTGTTGTTCCTGGCGAAGACACAGGAATCCAAGGCCTAAAGAACATTAAAAGGGCCTTAGAGTGTATAACCTTCTTAGTGATTCTTTCAGTTAGTGAGACTTTTGTGTCATCTGGGTTGATTCCCTTCAGAGCGTCAACGATGGCTTGGTTTACGATGACTTGGGCTTGGTCGTAGGTTCCCTCACGGTTGACTCCATTGTCTGGGTCCAGAGTGACGGAAGCTAGGTACTAAATAGGGATTGAGGGTGACGCCGAGAATAAAAGAGAGGAAAGGAATGGATATGTACCTTGTTGCAAGTGAAGGCATAGAAATCCTCGCAGGGATCGACGGACTCGTCAATTCCGCTGAGGAGGTACGAAGCGGCGTCCTGAAGAGACAAACTCAATCACTCCCTCCCTCCCTCACAGTACTTGTGGCCTCTTACTATCTCTCATTCTCTCTCTCTCTGTCTCCTACATCTCTCGTTAAGCTCACCTTCCATCCTTGAGCATTAGAAACATTGCCCATACCAGCACATGGCGTCCTAAGGTCAATATCAGCAGTTGGCTTAGATGACACTTGTTGCAAAATGTTCTAAATAGTATTTTCAGTGTTTATCCACTTCTCTCTTACATTCGTATTGGGGATGATGGTGTTGGTATTGGTGAGGATGATGATGTTCAGAACAAGAGAGGCTATAGCCACTGCCGCCGTAGCGACCACCGCAACTTAAAATGGATGTATTTATGTAAAAGAAAAAAGAAACATACAAGCGGTGAAGCCGATGAGCTTGGACATCAGGACCCTGCCGGAGTGAGCGTCCTTATCGGGGGATTCCCTTATCAGAGAAGGGCGATTCTCGGTCCGAATTCCGAAAGAGTCACCGACTTTCCTTTATTGTCATCCGATCAACCACAGCCAAGCAGAAGCAGGCAAAAACTCTATTTTTCTGATAACAGAACAGGATAAAGTGTAATGGTGACGAGAGAGAGAGCGTCCTCGTTTTGGGTAGGTGCAATTCTTAGTAATGATGATCTGCTTTTAAAATCAGCTTCTCACAGGGCGGCGGAATACTAACCATAAGGGTTTTCTGAGATTGTTTTGCACGACCACATGTTTGGCAAATTGCCGACATTGCCAGAATTTGCCAAAATTCTATTGCCACTTTTCCTGGAGATATAGTTCCCACGGCCAAGTGGAATATGCAGTTTTTATGAGCCTAATAGAGTTCGTAAGCGTGAAACAATCTGTGAACGAACAAATATCCTTTTTGTAGTTCATTAATGAAGAACCTGTTAAGGAGATTCTATTCAAATGTTCTGTTTATCCGCGTATAAAACTGGCAACAATCTGCTTTGCGATAACCGAATTTTTAAAAACACCCTAATGATGATAACTGGTAGCCGTGTTAGTAGCTATCAGCGGTCGTAAAACGACCACTGCCTATTATGAAAAGAAAGAAAGAGCAAACGATGCAAATGGACTTTGGCATTCACGCACGCACGTTCTAAAGTAAGAGATGCGTCACCCAGTCACGTAGTCACAAGAACACACGCACTGTCTTGAAACTCAGACACAAAATGTGTAAACCCGTCTTTATTAAACAATTTAATATTACAACACGAGTTTCATAACCAAGACAAGTACTTAATATCCAACCCAGACCTTACACCTCTGATCATCCATTGGGTACATGGGTTGTCCCTGTTTGCAGTTGAAATCTTTTCCGAAGCTGGGGATGTCCTGCATCACCTGGTTAGTTCTGCAGGAGCCAGGTGCATGGGGATTGGTGAGCAGCTAAAACAAGTTTTACAATCAGTTGCCAAGGTGACTTACAGAGTTAACCAAGTTGGCATCAGTCTGTTTCATGCACCAGCCGTAGGCGTAGGTGATCCAGAAGATCTGGTTGGGACTGTAACGGGACATTCCAGGTAGACGGGCCTCTTCAACACCTTTTTGCTCTTTGATATAGTCTTGGTAAGCGTTGTAGGCTGCCTGCTGGCCTGAAAGAGGAGGATCAGATTCTCTCTCTCTCTCTCTCTCTCTCTCTCCTAACCTCCAAGATCAGCGATGTTTTCTCCCTGGGTGGTCGCTCCATTGGCACAATGAACGTTTCCAGTCTTCAGTGGGCAACATTGGGTACTGTTAAATTAAGGGATAATGTTTTCTCCCCTCTGGAGTACCTATACTGTGACACGACACATTGCGCCATTGTATTGAAGCCGGTGCTTGAGTTGGAGTCCATCCAACCACACTTGTTCCAAGTGCATTCGGTCATTGAGCCATCCCAGTCGAATTGAACTCCTAAATCATTTGTAATGAGATGAATCAGTGAACCACCTACCTTCATCATCAAATCCATGAGTCAATTCGTGACCTCCCGTTCCTCCCTGTCCAGCATAGTTGTAAGCCTGAGGATAGCCAATGTTGTAGTAAGGAGGATTCCAAGTAGCATAAGGAAATGTGATGGAATTTCTCTCCGGCTGGTACCAGGCGTTGACCATTGCCGGTGACTGAAGGAAGTTGGCCCTGAGGTTGTTTCCCCACGGAGCGTTGCCATCAGGAGTCAGAAGACGGAAAGCCTCTCTAACTTCCATCCCCTTCTTTAAAACCTTCAGGATATCGTAGAAATCGGGGATTTTCAAGTCAAGGATGGATTTGTAGTCCTAAAATCAAATCCATACATCGATTACGCTAGTTCAAACTTGGTGGTAGTTGTCAATGGTGGTTGTATCCTTGAAGTCACCAAACATGTCTGGGTAACCGTAGTTCTGCAGAAGGGAATCGGCTGAAAGGGATTCTTTTGAAAAGATGCTTGCATTAGAAACTAACACTTGTTCTTAGCCAAAGCCTTGGTTCCGTCACTCATCCAGGTGAGAGTGTCAATCATTCCCTAAACCATTCTTTTGTGCACACATATATCTCTCACCTGGAAGTTCTGAATGATCAGTTTGGTCTGATGCTTCACATCAGTGATCACATCTGCCCTGTTTTGCTGGGTCTTCACGTAGACGTATCCCGGACCATAGGGCATGTAAGCCATCAACAGATCGATACATCCGATTTCTGGGCCTTCTTGATCGAACTTGCGGTGGTCACGGCGACCGATTCTGAAAAGAAGGCATAGAAACAACGAGATCCAGTAGCCGACCTGGTGACTCCTCTTCCACGGCGCATGGCATAAGGGACATGGTCGTTCTCACGGACAACTCTCTGACTGGCAGGACCCCAGAAGCCACCATCGTCCATCAAGAGCTGGACAATCATGTAGTTAGCAACAGTGTTTGGGTCGACGGTGTTTCCTTGGAAGACAGAGTTCAGCCAGGCAAAGTAGGACGGCTGGGAGAGAACCACTCCATCGGTTGCAACACCGGTGGAATCCTGGATGCCATTAAGAAGGTTGTTGAGGTAGGAAGTGAAATTGATGTTAGGGTATGTAGTACTCAATTCGGCAAGGAGGTAACGGTTGTACTGGAGCTTGTAGTTTCTGAAGAAGGAAGATGAATAATTACTTTGTCTCTCGCTCTCTCTCTCTCTCTCTCTCTCTCTCTCTCTCTCTCTCTCTTTCTCTCTTACCTCATCAGATCATCAGGCCAAGATGCAAGGGCAATCTGAACCTCAAAGTTGACGACGCCCTGAGCTGCAGCTCTAAGCTGTGTGTCGTTAGCCCCGCCACCACTGGCCAGGTTATATGCCTGCATCACTCCCAAGATTCCCTCCATCTCTCCAGTGAGTTTGTCAATGAACTGAGGCAGGACAAAGTAGTCTCTGGGCATGTCAAGAGATGGCTAAATAGTCTATGTTACAGGAAGAGGTTACAGTGTACCTGAGAGACGTAAAGGGCATTATTCTGAACTTGCTGGTAGTCAACAGATGTCCAGGAGGACATAATTGTTCCCAAAGCGTGAGTTTGCTCCAACATTCCAGCGATTCCGAAGAGATCGATTTTGTCTTTCAAAGGTTGTCCAAGGAAGGGGGCTCCTCCGAACCTAAAAGTAAGGATAGACTTGTCAGACCAAAGGATACCATTCGTTGATTTCAGTAATGATCCCCTGAGTGAAGTCACCTCCACCGTTGTTACTATTGTAGACACAGGAATCCAAGGCCTAAATGAATTTAAAAGGGTCAACAAGGACCTCACCTGTTTGGTGATTCTCTCGGTAAGAGAATCTGTGACTTTCACGTTAGCTAGGGCTGCAGCAATGGCTTTGTTGACAAGAACTTGGGCATTGTCGTAGGTTCCAACGCGGTTGATTCCCTGTGACGGGTCCAACTTAATTGATCCCAGGAACTAAAGTTCGGGTACTGTAAATGGGTAAGGATAGGCCACCTTGTTGCAGGAGAAGGCGTAGAAGTCCTCGCAGGGGTCGATTGACTCGTCCATTCCGCTAAGAAGATAGTTCGCAGCGGCCTAAATATAGAGGAAGTGACACGTTCACACATCTTAGCAAACTCACAGCCCAGCCGGACTTGTTCGACACGCTTCCCATTGCAGCACATGGCTTAACGCCATTGTTATCCGCAACCGGAGGGCTGATTTGTCCGAGGATGTTCTAAACTCTCATTTTCAGCCTTCTCCACTTCTCTCTTACATTCGTATTGGGGATGATGGTGTTGGTATTTGTAAGGATGATGATGTTCAGAACAAGAGAGGCTATCGCCACTGCCGCCGTAGCAACCACCGCAACTGAAACAAATGAATTCTAGGTAAAGAGAGAGAAACATACATGCGGTGAAGCCGATGAGCTTGGACATCAGGACCCTGCCGGAAAGAGCGTCCTTATCGGGGGTTTTCCTTATCAGAGAAGGGCGATTCACTTGAATGCCGCAAGCCGCTTGAGGCAGCTTCTCTTCGTTAGACTTTTTATCTTGGAATGACAAATGGGGGACGAAAAACGAAGGGATGATCGAACCCTTCAAAAGAAAGGAACGCAATATGAGGAGCAGAAGGGAACAAATGAAATGAGATGAGGAATCAGAGGAGATCAATCTTGACCAGGACACTCTTGTAATATGTTCAACTTATTCACTGTATTTACCTTAAAATTGAATTTCATTATCCCAGTTTTAGTTAACCTCTCAAAAACTGTCACTTTCAACTTTGCACGGCGTTATCCTGTCTGATTCACTGTTATCAGTAATGGAAGTGCAGCCAATTTGACTCCGCATCACATGACAAAAGGTGGGGGACCAGAACTCTTTATGGTCGAAGCTTCCCGAGAACACACAACTACTGATAATTAGTGTTCGCAACTATCAGCCATTATCTTGGTCGTAAATTTGCCTGCCACCGCCTTGCATAGAAAAGTGGCTCTTTTTGGAATGGGGAACACCTTTAAGTGAGAATATTTTAGTGGATCAGTGGTTAAACGATTCTGAGGTCAAAAATATCTTTGTGATCAGCAATCACGTTTCTTTTTCTTTTTGTGTTTGTATTGTATATATTCTCTGTTCAGCCACACCCGATAAGACATTCATGCAATCCTCTTAAAGTCACAATCAGAAGATCACTCATTCTAACGATTTATGCTTGGCTGTGGGAGATCAGTTGGCGACAATCAGACGTCAAAAAACCGTGAAATCGTGAATACGGGCTTCTTGAGCAGCCTGTTCAATGCCTGTTGCTTCCTCGCCCTTCCGTAGCGCTCGTACGGCTCCTGGAACCTTTCTATTCGGGCACGAGCTATTGTTTCTGAAACTTTCATTGTTAGTTGGGTGGATATATTGGGTTACCGTAACTATCCGTTTCCCTCTGCGCCACGACGGCGAGGATGACGAGGGTGCAGACTGCGAGAGACAGCCATCTCGTCTGCATCGGGGACCCTGGAGCAATTTATTTGACGGCAGAAGGAGAAGTGAGAGGTGACGGGTCAGAGATTAACAGGGGGTGCAGGAAAGCGATATTGAACAGGTAGGAAACACTGGGTATAATTCAGCAAGGGGAAGGAATAGCTGACTGGCTTCAGAAGCCAGACATGTTCCAATGGCATTCTTGGGATTTAAACATTCAGGGTGGGTGTTTTGTTCAAATACCGAGACAGAGACATGGCTGCTATATTAACGAGGGTGCAATTCAATGAAGACAATTGCAGTTACAAATTGTACACTTATCAATTGAATGCGTGGAATAATTGAGAAACCAAATACTAAAAAATTCGTCACCGAAGCTGAAACCCGTTGTTTCGTTTATTGTTCAAAAGTTCAAGTGAGCGTCCTTTGTTATCCCTGTATAGTTTGATTTTCGTTTCTCTTCTGATACTCAGGAAAGAAAGCAGAAAAGTTCAAAGGTGCCCATTCGTTTGATAGATCTTTGATTTTGAGCCAAGACAGACAGCCTGTGCAATTATATAAGATGAAATGGAGAAGGCTCCAGAAACCGAAGCAATATAAATATCTTCTTCCGACCTCAAACATTACTCAAGTCTTCAAACAAAGGGATTCCATCTTCTTTCGTATTTACTGAGTGTTTTAGCGGTGAAAACTAATTCACTGAAGCATTGATACAAAGCAATGAACAATATGAAAAGTTTTAGTTTCCGGGTGGTTGGTCAATGAGTCATTTAATATCAACCGTGTTATTGTTGAAACGTGAGTTCCATGTCCTCCTGGGGATGAATCACTCAATCGAGGTGTTTTCGCATGTTTTAGGAAGCAGTGATACGAATTAAAACATTGTTTAAACAAAAAAACTTCAAAACAAGCTACGAAACGGAATAATTCCGAAATTGGTATTGCTGCTGTGGGAGGGGGAATTTCATGTGACTGGCAGTTTTTCTGCAAGATAGTTTAGGCTTTATTAAAGGTGGTCTAGTTATATTAGCAGCTGATATGGTATGGGTGTAGAGCACATTTACAGAACGTTCTCAAACAAACTGCGACACGGCGTAACAATTGAAACGCGTAAACGGAGGGCAGGCATGGCGTAAAGACCAAATGCTGCCGGGTGCATTCTGGTTTCCTGTTTTTTCGCCTTTTTAGAATAAATAAACGATTAGGAAAACCTTCGGAAAATGACATAATAACTGATTCCATCTTGGGAAAACTACTAATGACTATAAACCAGGCAGTTCATGAGATAGAATACAGTTTGTGTACTTGTCCTTCCGAGTTCAAATATTTTACTGCGTAAACCTTGAAATATTGTAATAGAGTTTGTATGTCCTTTATAAAATGCCTTGTTTTTGTGCTCGAACAAGTACTGTGGTGGCCTCAGAATTGGAGAAACCCAGATTCCTAGACCAACTCGGAAAAAGGCGTGGTTTATCTTTTGGAAAACAGTGGATGGTTCTGCTTAACTAGTCTGATTGGGTTTCTCGAATTGATTTCGCCAAATGGTGGTGAAACGGGGGACCGGGAAAATTTGGAAGGGATAGGGCCCGGCCAGACATAATATTAAAATTGATTTTTTGCAATAGAATTCGTTTAAAACTCAAAATATATTTTGTTGTAAACACCAGTTCTCAACATGCAAATGATACTTTATTGAGAAAGATTTGACTGAATTAAAATTCGCGTTATTTTAATAGCCAAGTGTCGCGGTTGAACTGTTAAAGTACCCCCTTTTACATAACTTTCGATTTAATTGTTTCATGTAATATTCCACTGGAGGTAATTGATATTGCCCGGCCTTTGGGTACCCCTGATTGTCGAAAACAAGAACGGTTCACAAGTTAATTGTTTACGATTACTGAAAAAAATCGTTTACTGATGCAACAAAGGCTAGAAGAAAGTCCAAGCGCAATACAGGAAGAAAAATTCGATGAGGACTACATTTGTTTGAATCCTCAAAAGTATTTTTATATTGTGGCGACCGGATATTATAATTTAAAAAATTTTGTGGCGAAAAGATATTATAATAAAACGAATTTAAAGTGAAAAAAATAATGATACTTCAAAAACAAAACTAGGGTAAAACGGCGAAAGAATCCTGCTAATGTTTCCTCTTGCCACTGAACTACAATTTTATGTTTTAAAACATCAAAATGAGATTTCTGAACCAACGTGGGATAAAAATGATGAGCGCTTGCTGATCCTTGGTAAACACTCGCTGATCCAGATGGAAATAGCTTACTTCTTAGATTTGCAAGCGAAAAACATAAAGGTGTTTTTCAAGGGAGATAGAAATCAAAGAAACGAGAAGAAAACTCGTTTCTTAAAAAAAAAAGCCAATCTCTGTCTGTGGTCTCTTGGAAACAAAGCAACAGATGAAACATTGAAGAAGGCCATTGAGGGAGGTGTCCTCAGACAGAAGAGGGAAGTCTGAGGGGGAGCCATGCGAAATGGTAATTGTCTTCATCTGAAGTGGCGGATGATGTGTCTTCGAATTAAATACGACACGACACGAAATTTCCAGGTCCCCTGCATTCGGAATTTCTCCCCTGCGGTAGTTTTTGATCCGACGATTAGACATCGGCGGAATTTGTCTGAAAATCTCAAGAATCTCGGAAAAAATAACGGAGCTGTAAAACAAAAAGAGAACCGGGGGTCAGGAGAGAACATAGGAGCCAGCTGTCTATAAAAAGATTTGTTCTTTCAGAAGACTTGAACCTACTTCTTCTTGCTCAAATAGTCACCCGGAAAACCCTGGGAAAAAGTGCCGCGATCTTTTGACTGCCCCGAGTGGCACTTTAAAGGACTTCAGACGAATGGGACTCGTTGTGATCACTTTTAAGGGGGTTCTGCGAGTTCTAATAATAAAGAAAAAACGGTGCGTCGTCTAAAGAAATAGTGGAATTTCCACTAGAAAAAATAAAACTGCAATATTTTCTCACATACAGAGAGCAAACAAAAAATATAAAACAACAAAGGTAAAAAAGAATTTGTTTAAAAGGTTGAAAACAAATGTATATAGAATTTTGGATAGGAAATGTTTTGATAACTTTCTCATGCTCACACCCCCTTGCCAATATGTATTGAACTTGGAACCATTGAAAACAAGTTAAACACAAGCACTGAATCACCGATGGGTTAAAAGGAATTTTTTTCAGAAAGTTTTCAAAGCAATCAGTTTATAGAAAAATGAAATGAAAGGATATTCTAAGGCAATGCAAAGTTATAAAATAAAATAAAAAAGAGAAGGATCTAATTAAAGTCACGCTGCCACACAGAAAGGAATAAAGTAGAAGTAACAGAAGAATAAGGGCAATGCAATTAAACGGTTGGTGTCGAATGACACTAAGATTCTTAAGCTGAATTAGCGCTGGCCGAAGATATCCGGATTGCGAAGGAGACTCCGGAAAGCGATTCACGCATTACTGCGACATTTGAGATCACGGGATTGCGTCATAAGAAATAGAGAAAAGTCATGAAAGAAGGTAATCAACCGAATAGGAAGTTCTCAAATAAGCCCCATGACTTTTGTTTGTGTGAAACAGACTGAAAATAGTTTTGCACTATGTGATCAGTCAGTATTCTTCAGTTTGAGTATGATTGACATAAGTTGGAACCGAGAGAGAGAGAAAGAGAGAGAAAGAGAAAGAGAGAGAGAGAGAGAGAGAGAGAGAGAGAGAGGAAACTAAACAGAGAGGAAGCAGGAACCGCCCTGAACAATGTGGTGTCTGGTGGGCGTGCCAAATTCCAGGTGCTCTTATTCAGCCAGCCTAATTTGTGGAAAATCCGGAAGTGCGGGGTTTGGCCACCGAATGACGGCAGCTTCTCCGATCACTTTTAATAGCACAGTAGGATAAATAAAACTTCAATTTGTCTGCAAAAACAAGGTCAAAGGCTCGAAGACAAATGAGGGTACAAGCCGGGTAATGGGCTTTTAACGAGATGTTCGTCATGTCATCCGAAGGGGAGGAGGTGCAAAAGGGATGGCCTTTGGTTGTTCATCCATCTCTCTCTCTCTTTTAAAATAATCCCAAGCAGCTGTGAAAAGACGTAGGTTGTTTAGAGAATTGGCAGATGATACGTCACGCGTACTCGTTTCATTTGGTTGAGTCTTCATTTAAGCGTGCTATTTAGAATCATTTGGGAACCTACAAGAAAGATAGTTTTACTGAAGAGGCTAAAGAAAATCCTTGAAGGAGCGCATGCCTACACTTTGTTTGGAAGCCACCACAACTAATCACTTTTGCATTTATACCAAACACTTGTGAGACTATCCCATTCTATTCAGCAACTTTCCAGTGACACTTTTTATGTTTTGATTGAATTTTGATTCCGAAATGGCAAAAAACTCAAAAATAACAAGGTCTGTCACAGAAATTTTCTTTAGCAAAGCCTACTTGTGAGAATTCTGTTACAACAATGTGCACTGCCTATGGGTAAACTCTCACCGAATGCTACGTAGGAAAAGGAAAATACAGCGTTGTGCATTTAAGAGATGAAATATCAAAAAAACAGGCAAAAAGTGTGTTTATGTGTGTATGCGTGTGTCTGTGTGTGACTATACATTTGCACTATAAACGACCACCCTCGCTGATAGTGCAGTGAGGGTGGTCTCATCGTCTCAAAGAGTAAATGAGAGTTGGACGATGAGCCAGGTTTCAAGGCTGGAACTAATCGTTCCGCGCAGTGTCTATTACCCGCCACTTGTCATCTGAACGAACACAAACATGCAATCCAACAGCTACCGTAGCCCACAAATCACTGAACCACGGTGACGAGTACTTTGTGGAAAAGAGCTTTTGTGAACATGAATAACAATGCTAAGTATTAAATCTAGGATGCGGAATGACTTTGTTTACAAAAGCTGTCATCGGAAGAATTAAGTGATGAAGTAAGCAGTAGTTACATTATGGCATTGCGTTTCAATTCCCACTTGTTTTGAAAGCGGAACCGGATATTCCGCTGTTATCATGCTTTGTTTGTAAGTTTGGCAAAATTATTATTCCTTTAATAAATATCAGTTTTATGGGGGAATCTATGAAAACGACAATGAACACAGAAGAACAGTTTTCAACTGACACCCGTAGCGCGTCGACATTAAAAAGAAGGGGTCTACCTCGATATGTCTCTCATTTGCAAAACAATGGTTTTTGATTCACTTACGCAGAACAGGGTGAGAGTTTACCCACAAGCACTGTATGTTTTGCTTGAGGAATTCCGTTAGAGAAATGGTTGGCGGGGAAAGTTTCAGATGACGTCCCTGATTTCACAAATAGAGTGTGGGTGTGATAGAGAGATAGAGGGACACATAGATAGACAAAGAGAGGGGCGTTCCGTTGTGAGAACAGCAGGTGATGGTGATCATTGCAATTCTAAATTTATAGGAATCATTTTCAATTTCAATGACATTAATAAACCATATTTAGAAACGTCAAAGGTCGTCATGCGATCATAGGAAGTCGAAAATTACAGAACAAAGGCCAACCACATCTTACAAAAGTGCAATGATCATCTGAAGTGCTGGAGTTCTTCAAAATGGAAGTTTTTCTTGAAATACATGTTTTGTGAAAGCTAAAAGCGCAAACACAGTAATTTTCCGTAGTATTTGAAGAATGCAGACCCATTCTCAGCCAAAGGTGGGCGTTGAAATAGAAATGCACCTCGATGATTGGGTTAGGTTATGGAAATGAGTGGTTCTGGAACCCACCTGAACGCTGGAATTGAATTCAGAAATGATTGTTGGTCAAAGGGACTCTTTTGTTAACTTCCTCACGCACTCACTCACTGGGAGTGTGATACCTAGGAAGATAGTAATCCAAGTCGGCCGCGTTGTTTTATCCTGTCGTACTTGCGTAGGCGGAGGTAGTACAATGTTTTGTCAACAGAAGAAATCCGCACTGAAATGGCAACGTCTCCCATTTCAGGGCTCTTTTAAAGGACCGCCGATTTCCCTCCGGGATAGGTAACAGGCTTAGACGGCATCAGGCAGTCGTGACGCTTGCAGCCACCCTCGCAACGATTTGTAAAAACTTGCTTGCGTTGATTTGCTGCAATTTATCGCCATGACATCATCGTTTAGAGAAAGATACACACGTCATAAACAACAAAGATATTTGGAATCAGCTGGGTTTCAAGGCAAGAATTATGAAACCAACGGGAGAATTGAAATTACCGCACAGTTAAATCCACATGAGAACTACATTTACAGTTAACTAGTAGATCATTTGCTGGTTTGAAGGGCAACCAACAAAAATAGAATACTGAGGTGGAAAGGATAAAGCTCAGGTATGGAATAAATGGGAAAGACATTAAAACAGGTTACGATCGATGTGTCTAAAGCTTTGAATTACCAAATTCAAACATGTCTGAGAACAGGTCCGGAATGCCTTTCTTTTTTTACGGCCCCTGTCCGTCCCTCGTTTAGGTGACGCTTGCTCACATATAACAGAAGAGCTTTCCTTGAAACCCCAACTTTCAGTATCTGTCTCTAAACAGCCACACAAACTGTGTACGGAAAGACCCAGCGAAATTATCAAAAACCACTTATGCAAAAGCCAAGGAATATTCATTCAATCGATGATCTCATGAAGATGAACAAAGTCGAAAAAAACGAAATTCTTAAAATCGATATTGAAAGTAGGTTTTCTTCTTTAAAAAAAGGGCAAAATGATAATTCAGAATGTGAATTTAAGGTGATGGATGACTTCCTAAGTAAGCACCAAGTGGCTCAGGTGTCTCTTTTGTGTACAATGAATATCAGCCTTTTAGATTCTAATCGAAGTCCATGGAGATCCCTTCCAGACCCTGGAATTTCTGCAAATGGTGGCTAAGAAAGGCTACTATCTCTTCCACTATGAAATCAACGGAGCGTACCGTCAGCTGTGTGAATATGCCTTTATTCATGAGAGTGCCATTCAAAGATACGGAGGGACTGTTTTGGCTAGATATCTCGCTTGAATTCTTCAGATATATTGCTTGAAACATTGTGATCTAATTGTATATTGCTGTTCTGTGTCCCAAAAATTTTAAATAACTTAATGTATCATTCTATCAATTCATAACTAATTATAAAGGCAACAACAAAGTTTAATCTGGGGCGGATCCGAACCCTGGATGAATGTGTGCTAATCAGACCGGCCCTTCCTCGAGTGACCTCAGCATGCCCGAGTTACCAGAAGACTTCGATAGATCACAGGAGGCTCAAGCACCCAAGAACCCTGTTACTCCCATCGAACAATATCACCAAACTGCCGACGAACGAATAGATCAATAAAAATGTCTATCTTCATTTAACAATAAAACTATTAGCTCTCGTGCATAGCGAGTCTAAAGCGGCAGGCAAATAAAAGAGTGGGGGAGGGTATCACAGGACACAGGAGGTGTCGCTACCGGGATATGTGGGTAAGACGACTAGCGAAGGCCGATTAAATGATGCAAGAAGCACGCTGTTCGCTATTCCGCTTGATCCGTGTGAAATGCCGCTCGGCGGGAGCTGCCAGCTGGATGGTGGGGAGGGCAGGGGCCGAGGGGAGAGGGGTGGAGGCATAGAGCTGCAGCTGAGACCTGAAATTACAGGTTTGTTGAGGAAGCCATTTCTCTCTCTCTCTCTGTCTCTCTCTAAAGCCTCACCTGTTCAATTTCATGTGGCTGGAGACGAGTTGATCGGTGACTAGAGCTGCCATCAGCGACAGCTCCCCGGCCAAAACGGTGGCAGCAATGACTTCAGCCAGGAATTCCGCGTTCCCTCCCGGGTTTTCCACACACGGCCCAGCACACGACAACATCTAAATGTTACCATTCACACAATTTCAATCTGCATATTGCAGTTCAAAAAAGACAATATGCCACCTGTAGACACTCATTCTGTGGCCGAAGGATGGTTCCTCCGCCTACGGTGGCCACCTCCATGCAGGGCATCGTGCAGGAGACGTAGAGGTGTCCCTCAGCAGTCTCCTCCATTCGAGTACTGCACATCGATGAGGAGACGACCTGAGCCGCGTCCTGACCCGTTGCGATGAAAATGGCGGCTACGATGTTGGCCGCGTGGGCGTTGTTTCCGCCGATGCAGGCAGCCATGCTAGAGCCGTTCTGGAGCTTCGCCTGAAATTGAGTTTTTGCAGTCATAGAGCTCACGAGAGCAAAGTAATCTTGTTCTCGTAGTACAGCCAAAAGTATATGTTTTCCGACCAATCTCAAGTCAGTCTGAAACCCCTCTGCCACTGACCAAGGCAGCTGCGGCCATCTCCTTGGGCGTCGTTTTCAGCACACTGTGAACTACGTGACTGGGAATGGTGCACTCGGCGGCCACCGAACGACCACGTCCTTCGATCCTTAGCAGAAGTGTTAGAAAAGGGAAGGATAAATAGGTACCAGTTAATGGCGGAGGGCTTCTTATCGACGCAGTAGTTTCCACTGAGAGCCACGATCTCCATACGAGTGAATTGCTCACGGAGCGATTTGATCGCAGCAGAGCAGGCCCTGAAAGATAGTTTTTTCAAACTTCTTTCCACTATTGAAAAACCTAAAACTAAGAAAAGGCCGGAGGCGAAACCCACTTTGAGACCATGTTCATACCCATGGCGTCACCAGTCTTGGCCGAAAACTTCACGTAGGCCTGGTTCCCATTCAGCGCCACTTTTACCCTTTCCAGCCGGACAAATCTAAAAAAACCCTTTAAAACACAAATTGTACTTTTACCTGCTAGTAGACTCAAAAACTGTCTTAATCTGGGCGTTGTTCTCTTTATCATCCACCCAGTTCTTGAACTCCCTGAAATTTAAACTTTCAACAAACTTAATTGTTTTAAAAAAACATTCAGAACAATAAAACTGACATTGCTTCCAGAAGAGTGGGGAATTTGACGACGGGCGCCCTGGTCATCTTGGACTCGTGGACTGCGGAAAAAACGCCTCCTGCCTTCTAAAAACACCCCGTCTAAAGATTTTTAGCTGATTCTACCAGGATGGCACTGCAGCCTCGGTTGGTGCTGGCAATCAGGGCTCCTTCGGTGGTCGCCATCGGCACAAACACCGTCCTCTCGCTTTTCTTGCCTGCAATAAAGCAGATAGTTTACTGCTTTCGAGGGTATTTAAACCCTCTTTTTTGTTACTAACTTTTGATGCGAAGAGGACCGGCGACTCCCGTCGGAATGGGCATGTATCCGATGACATTCTCACAGCAAGAGTTTACCACCTCAAATAAGAAAAATAAGATATTTTAAGTGAAACCCACGTATTTGTAGTCATAATTCTTGAAAGGGAAATCGTTGAACCTGGGCTTGGGCGATACGAATTCTCTGAAAATGTGAGATAACATTTAAACGAAGAAAAATCTGACCTGCGAATGGCGATGGCTGTCTCCTGGCTGAATCGGCTCTCTAACTCGCGGGATTTGGCCTTGTCTCTGCGGAGGAGGCGGACCACGTCGCCAGGACACACGTCAACACCTGGAACGAAACGTTAAATAGGTTCAAAGCCAAACTGTAGCGATCGAGATCAATGTTTGACACATACGGTTTTAAACCGCCGCTGGAGGTGCTATTGGCCTCAAAATGGCACTAAAAAGCTCTTTTTGGGGTGCTATATGCAAATTTCGGGTGCTATTTTCAGCTAAAACTGGATCGTGTCAAACAGTGATCGAGATAGAACTCTGGTGGTTTGCTTACTAGTCTCACCTTTCTTCCAGTCGTCTCCGATGTCGTCGAGTGGCTTATCCGAATGCTCCATGTTGACAGTCTCGGGGAACTGTGTAACCGCATCCAGACACTCCCTCTTATTCCCCTCGTTCAGACAATCGCTCACCACTTCTTCTGAAATTGGTTGTATTATATTAGCAAGATAGATTAAAAGAATAAAGTACACAACAATAGAAGAAGAAAAACCCACCGACTTCATCCTCCAACTCCTCTCCGACGGAGAAAGTGGCGATCCGCTTCGGCTCCTCGCCTGCGAACTCGGACACTACGTAACTGAAACGCAAACGTATTACATGTATTTGTATTTTGCAGTCTGGCTAGCCCGAAAAACTTATAAAACCCACGAACCGTTCGATTGTCTGTCTCCAGCCGTCTGCCGACACGTCGAGGACGGCGAGAAAGTCGCGCAGCCTTTGGATCTGGGCGTTTTCGATCCCACGCATTACGTGGGCAGTGGTGGCGACGTCTGAAAATTGCATAAATTGAAAATAAAGATGAAAAAGTATTACAAAATCACAAAATGAGAGATAAGGGGAGACAAACGCCATAAATCGAGGGTCCGGCTTGGTGTGCGAGGGTGTAAAAGAATAACGAGATTTCCTTATCGCCACCGGTTTAATGTGTCGTTCCCTTGAACTATTACGTCAATATACAGTTTTAGTAGGAATTTCCTGGAAATCCAGGAAGAGAACGGAAAATTCAAAACAAAATCGAATTTCACTCATTTTAAACGGATTTTTAGGCTAATAAAAGAATAAAAACATTTTTAAATCGATTAAAACCACAAACTACAAATAACGTGAACATTAAAAATAAATTTAATAAATTTAAATTTACATGGCAATTTGGAACTACGATATGTGCCAAATTACGGCGTAAACAGCGGACAAATTCATATATAGCACACGCATTATTTTCCATTTCACAGGAAAACGGTGTATTCTTTATTTAGAAAATTAGTTTATTAGTGTTTTAATATGTTTTAGTTTATTTTATTGAGAAAGTTCAGTGAACTTACTTGTGGAACACCAAATGGGAAGGTTGTTTTCCTTGTTTCAAAGAAGTTTAAACATTGAAACGCGATGACACGGGGAAATAATATGTTTAAAAAGTGAAAAATACATAAAATAGTCACAATCGATGCATTTGAGAGGAGATGAGTCACCGGAATGCTGCAAAAACAGTATTGTGAAATCGACCATTTCATGCTTGGCTATTCCAAGGTTAAAAAGTAACAGAATCTAGGAAAAGGGCCCATGGGGTGCAAAAAAGAACCCGGGGAGTCAGGTGTCCTCTAGTGCAGCCCCGCCAGTGTCCGTGATAAGTTCCGATCGCTCGACGTGCCGTTTTGCAGCCGCAGCCAAAGGGACAAACAAACGCAAGGTCGGACAGACATCGTTTACAAACAGTATATAGTTGCAAAAAACTGTTGTATTTACTTCGTGAACATGTTTTAACATAATTAATAATGCAACGTTTGTATTTAAAGTGCGGAATATTCAAAAATCGCTCGAGAATTTGGCAAAGTTACACATACTCGCCTCTAAAACATCGACAGATTTGGATGGTATAGTTTGCTAATTATTGAATATTTCACCTTTAAGCTTTTAAAATGTGTGAAATGTCTACATTAAAACAGTGAAGTGATGTTCCAATGAAAATTGGCGAGTATAGCTGAGGCAAAGTATTCAAAAAGTGACCTTCACATGACAAAGACCGGGACGTTCTCTGATAAGAAAGGGAACACATTCCTCTTTTCCAAAATGTTCGAGTAAACAAAATAAAATGGAAAGTATAAAAAGGAGACTCTTATAAATAGAGACAATGATATCTTACGTAAAATTTGGTAGCTGAATTTAGAAGTTATCGAAGAACAAAACTGTGAAAATGAGGAATGACCTTCACTGGAACATAGAACCGAAACGAGATTGCAAGAAACGGTGGTGTGATATTCGCGTCTTTGCACTTTTGTTTGTTTGGGTTTTTCTCTTTCTCTCTTTCCGTTCAGAGACAGGAACATAACAGACGGAGGTGTAACACAGTGGGCGATGATAGAATAAAAGCGACGGGAATCAAAAGTGCCGGCGGCAAACTTCGACCCACGGCTGATCAGTTGAAAACACAGTATGGCTAGATATACTCACACCATTTGTTTAGAAGAGAGACAAAGAAAGCAAGGTGAGAATACAATAAACCATCAGCAACTTTTAAAGTTTATTTCTATCGGTTAAGTGAAATAATCACCAGTGATGGGCCAATAGTACTGATTCTTCCACCAGAAACTCGACTTCTTCGGTTTGCCAATGGGGGGTCCGTCGATCATCAGCCGGTATAGTCCGTGTCCAGGGATCCACTGCTTGGGGTCCACCTCATTGCAGTCGTTCTCCACATCGGCCAGCACAAACGCACTGTCGTCTTTGATGTTGTTCTTTCCGTCCCTGCTATCAGAAGAATTTCCAAATCCAATAATCCGGAATCGTTTGAAATGAATCGCTCCTTGTTCGTAGCGAGTTTTGGTTCCGCTGACTTCATCATACCACCTCTTTTCCCCATTTGTTTCGATCATGTCTTTGTCAAAGCCGTAGTTGATTTCGTTGTCTCCTACTAGTCCCGAGTCACGACCCCAGGCTATGAAGGCCTCAACTCCAAGATTGCCTTCTCTCATTAGGGGTAGCATATGCTGAAATTTTACTTAGTGTCTTTTCTCTGGACTCTCCCTCTCGTCTCTCCCTCTAAATCACCTTATGGAAAACTTGGAACTCTGCTCGATCCAATTCGCTTGAAGCGTCCTCGGTCAATCTAAAGAATCCGCAACGCCCGCAATTTTCGTTATCAGAAAATGACATTTTGTTTGAATAGCCTCCGTGCGTCGGACTCCAATCAAACATTCCCAGAATCTTCGGCACGGGCTCTGAGCTGTTGGTGAAGACGGTGAAGACGCGAGCCCAGGTCAATGGTCCTGGATTCCCCCGCACCCTACGACCATTGTCGTTTGCAGAGTCGGGACACAGCTCCGCAACGTAGCTCCAGTATTGTCCGTTGTACTGTATTTTGCCCTTGTCTGCATTTGCCAACTTGGGCAGAAAGCTTTCGTCGATGGTGTGGACCTTGAATCCATGGATGGAGGAGAGGAGCAGCAGAGCTGCCAGCACAGCCAGCATTCGGAAGGAGAAGGGACGAAATGAGCAGCGAGGAGAGCTTTTAAGGGGGAAAGGTGATTAGAATACCAGTTATTAAGATGATAACGCAGCTTCCAACCTTATACCATTCTTTACCTCCTTCTTTCTTTTGCCGTCTGTATTGGATTTCTGCATATTTCAATTGACAATTTCCCACTTCGTGGTTTGCTTTCTTTATTGTTCATTTCCATTATATTTTTATTATCTCATCTCTGGTCTAAAAAAAGAAAAGTTGATAGAGAAGTACATGTCGTTTTCCACGTACCGTTAACAGACCAGCTGGTTAGATCGAATTATTCAATGTTTTCATTGTGAGATATTTTTATACTACACTCTCAATTGCCTTAATCTCGATATCTCTCCTCTTCCAGCCAATATTCAAATGTTTTCATACGCACAAATGTTATCATTAAAGCCTATTAGCACATAGCAAAAAATGATGAGGACAAACGAGGGAGGTTTCAGTGAAATTAGGAATCGGCGTACTTCTGTGCTGGGTCTCTTCCTCCGTAGGTATGCCTTAACGGAGGAAGAGCTGTTCTTCCCTGCTGCGGTTGCTGAAAACGAATCCATTCGGTTCTTTCCTGTTCTACCTGTTGTTGTTCCCGTTCGCTCAAAGAAATCGTGGCGGGACCAATTGGCCTCGCCACAGAGATGGAGTATCCAGTTTCTTGAGATCTCTTGATGAAATGAGCACACCGAATTTCAGCCACCTGATTCCGTAATTATCGAAGTTCCTGTTGAACCTACAGTTATGAATATCCAGAAGAGACCACCGATAGCTGTGAAGGCAATGGCCACACACATTGAAGAAGGGTTGGAGCCTCCTTCGATCACAGCGTAGGTTTCCAATCCAACTCCGGCCAAGAAGAGGATAATCGTCACTATTCTAAATTAAAAAGTGAAACAGAAGGAATAAAAATAATAACCTGAAGAATATGTGAGGAAAGAAGAGAATCCAGCGGACACTTTTGATCGCGTAGAACATCAGGTTAACCGAGAGAATGTCTGCTATCGCTCCTGCCAGCCAGCCAACGTTGGCTTCGCAGACGCCTTGGCGGAAGGAGGAGATGAACCTGAATTCTTTCTGTATTACAAGGAAGGACAAGCATGCTGCTTTTGTACCATTTTTATTGATTTCGAGTATTCTACCTATTTCTTTTGAATTGTCGCGCCTTTGTGAAACCGAAAGGATAAAGACCTGTCCCTAATGCCTTTTTAAACAACATTCTGCGTGGCCAAAAGGACGATCAGCTCGGGCGCCTGCAGGTGTCTAATTAAAAATAGAATACACACGGATCTTGAGGAAATCCTCAGGCTTGGATGGAACCCCCTGCCCTGTTGCTGAACTTGAATGAGCGATACTGTTGAAACGTTGAGAAATCAGTTTTTTTGTGTCTAATGAACCTATGCAGAAATAAATTTTCTAAGCAAATTGCAGAAATTGTTTTCCGTGTTTGCTTCCTTATTGTCTGAATTCGATCAGCCAACACTTACAACTGTTTTTTGTAGTCTACGTTTCAGAAAACAAACTTCATCAAGTGTCTGTGTTTCAAGAGCTTGTTCATATTCTCTAATATCAGAAACTCAAACAATTGCTTGAACTTCACTTTTCATGGATCTCAAGGAATGTTCCTTTTTTGAATCTCCTGATTTTGGTATGTTGAAAAGTTAACCCACTGTTTGTACTCCTCGGTGGCATTCTCCCCCGGCAAGGGATGTTCAGTCGTCGTCGTTAAATTACTAGTTGAATTGAAGTTCACATAAGTTGCATTCTTTTTAGGATCACAAATCCTTGAATTCACATCCGGAATGACTGAAACCCTGCATTTATCCTCTCAATCGCCCACACTTACTTGCAACTAGCACAAAACAAATAGTGAAAATCTCGAGAATCCCTGTGACAATTGTGAAAGTCTTGGTGTGGCAGCAGCAGTTCCTGTACATTGGATCGTTGGGGTTGAAGCCTCCCGCGCCGACAGGCATCGTCATGTCTCTCGCGTTGCTATGGCACAGAAATCACGGCTTTTGTCTACAGGAGGCACTGGAAAACACGCAGGAAACTGAAGATGGGAGAATTTGAGAGAAGATGGGGTGCCAAAGAACGGGAGAAGGTTGTTTTCAGAGAATTTTGATTGTTTTGACGACGCTGAATGCAAAAGGCTGGGAAAATGCGACTAAAGTTTGTCAGTTGGGACAAATTATGGATCTGGAGCTATGGGAAAGAAGGGGTACTTTGAGCTGCAGAATTTTTATTTTCAGAAAAAAAAAACAGGTACGTACACGTACACGCACACGCACTCACAAACGCACAACCACACAAACAGAAACACATACGCACACTCAGGTAAATCCTGTAAGCAAACGTGAGAATAGACAGAGAGAGCAGAGAAGGTTTATTTTTCTTTTCAACGAAAATACTGATTATGGTAATTAGGAGGGGATTTTCAGTCGGGTAATTTTGAAGAGATCAGGAAAACAAACCAGAATTCAGAGATTTAAAATGTTCAGACATTGATATAAAAATAGAGGTTGACAGATTAGGGTTTCAAAAGACGGAAGATAGAGCAAAGAGGAAACGACAAAACACGGAATAAATTTTTTTAGCATAACTTGTAACCTCCCCCCATCACGTGATAATTAACGTAAAGTCCCCCTCCCCTTTCTCCAGTCATTCACAGGTCCTCCTCTCCTTGGACGGTTGGACCCTTCCCTCCCTCTCTTCAACCCCCTTCCAGATAAAATGTCTGCTGAGCCCGCCCCTGCCGACCCAGCTGCTGCCGATGGCTCCGCCAAGCCCAATCCCTCCGCCGAGCCTGATCCGGCCGGTGTCTCCTTCACCGACACGAATGCCGAGACTGGAGCCACCGGCAAAGGAACCACCGCTTCTACGATGGCCGATCTCATGGGAGCACTGAAGAAGCAAAAGACCGAGTCTTCGAACAACAACGACAAGGACAGTGCGGCCAGCAGCAAGTCCGGCGGCGAAAAGAAAAAGAAGAAGAAGGGAAAGAACAAGTACGTGAGGAGACACGACCGCTACGAGTCGGACAACTACCTCCTGCGCATCGAAGGAACCGTCTGCTGCGGAGCCATCATCTCCGGAATGTGCTTCGTGCTCTACAATGTGATTGTGCTGGTGATTGTGATCATCTGGTCTAAAGACGAGGGTCTCAAGCACATGCACAATTTGAAGAAGGTCGAGAAGGAGGAGAAGAACTGAGGAAACTGTGATCTAAGCTCGTCTGTCTTGTGAAATGAACGTTTCCACCAGCGAGAGGAATATTGTTGTTTTGTAGTGATCGATAGTGCATGTTTATAGAAAATTATGTTTTTGTTATTTTTGTAGTTCTGAGCTGCCCTGAGTGTTTCTGTAATTGGCGTCTGTGTTTGGATTCGGTTGATGGTTTCGAAGCTTTACTATTCGGATCATTTAATTTACCCAACAATTGCAAAATGAACCCCATAATGGCTTGCTAATTTAGATACACTTTGAATTGGCTTTCTCTGTAAGTTCACCAATGTCAATCGAACCGCTTTGCTTCTGGCTACACAAGGAAAACAACTCATTTCCCTTCAAGTCTAAATTGTAATGTCATTCACGGGCTAGACTCCAAATGGAAAATACCGAATCATAGAGATCTTAACTTAGTCTGATTGCTGAATTCTTTGCAATGCTATTCCATAAGTCACCCCTACAACCACCTGGTTTTTGTTGACGACACAAAGCCTACGCAAGAGATTGTTTTCCTCAGCAATGGAATTGTATGATTGTTTCGCTGCTCCCCACATTAATTCGTTGGCTAATTAATTCAATTCTACTAAGCCAGATAACAATCTCTCCAAACGACCTCTCCCCTCTCATTCCTAGGTGAACAGAGCTAAATTTCTCTGAATGGACGCATTTCCGACGAGGCGAGGTTTCTCAATCAACGGCCGGATGCTGATTGGGAAGCCTCGTTAGGCGTCGTCCTGGCAACCTGAGAAAACAGGAGAATCAAGGGGAGGATTCGAGAAATGAAGGATAATTGGGAAGAGAACTGACCTAACAACTCGAAATTATGGCTGAGGGGGTGGGAAGGGCAAATTAAGTGCGGGAAAAGAGTAATAAGTAGGTGCATATTACTTCGGGCAAGGCTGGTTATTACAGTTCAATTAGGAATTAACTAAGCTATTGGTTTCCGAACGACAATTATTTCATCTAAAGTTATTGGAGAGGAAATAAAGCAAATCAAGGCCTCATTTTGTGCTATATCGTAAAATTTTCGCGGTCAACACGACACATAAAACCTTTCTGTTCATTCGAATGTGCTTCTATTGTATTCTTGAGTATCATTCATAACTGAATAGCTTCGAGAAAAATAAAGTCGAGAAAACACCAACAACAGTGAGATCACAAAGGAACAATCATTTGGTCACATTTCTATCTAGCAACGTACGATCATTATCCAACGGTTCGTCAATTCCATTTTTTTCAATTTCGTAGTAATTCAAATTCAAGTCGGGTACTATTAGTTAAATTGAATGAATCTTTGAAAATACCGCAGTTTCTTTGAAAAAAGAGGTAAAAACCACGTTAATTACGGACCGAGAGAGCAAAAACCGAAGAGAAAGGTGAATCAGCACGTGTTTCAATGATCGTCAAAGGACATGGCGGACTATTTTTCAATTAATGCAAAGTCAAACAAAGTTCAATCCATAAATCACGAGTTTGTGAAATGTTTAACAAACTTCCAGAAAGGTAAATCATAAATCTCCCGTTTCCTCGATTTTCATGAAAAAAAGCCTTTTTTCTATACATAATTTGGGTAGAATTGGAATGATAAACATTTCATACAATTACAATTATAAGAGTTCAGATTATGAAATATATCATCATTTCAAGACCAATTCGAGAACAAAATCAATCAGTTTAAAACGGAGATACTCTGAACTTCTGAGGGAATGATGTGAAAATGGGGGAAAAGCATCCAGTTACTCAGGTTCACATAATGCGTCAAAGAAAATGGAAAATGACGCAAATACAATTGCGATTCTTTAGCGGACAGATGCAATTCACCGAAGACAAAATGACAAAAACAAGAAGAATATCAAAATAAAAGAATGATCAACCGTGTCAAAAAAGAATTGAACAAAAAGGTATAAGGTGCTAGTTTAAAAAAAAAACACTTACCTACATTCCCTGAAAAGGTACAATGAGAATGTGATAAACAAGAAAAACGGCTGGGCCTAGTTTCCAGGAGTAAATTGGGGCTGTTCCCGCCTGATTGCCACGTTGAAGGGCACCATGGCAACCACGCCGCAGATGATTTCGTCTTTCATTTCGGGAAGAGACTTTGTTCTGTGAGGAATATGAAAAAGGGGATGCAATCAGGCGTGAGATGAGTGTACCACGGATTAGGCTGATATGAAAACAATATCGAGGCGAATTGAGGTTTTTGTGAGAACATGGAGGTCAATGTTCAGCTGCACTACAGTAAGGAATTTCTCTCTCTCTCTCCCTTTCTCTCTCTCTCTCTCTCTCTCTCTAATTCTCTTTCGATATCGTTCTCCCTCCAATGTTCCCCCACTGACAAAAATGAGACTGACTGAACCATGAAACATTTATTCATCTTCATCGAAGTGGCAGTGGACGGGTCCATTTGAACGCCATTATACATCTTCATCGCTGTAGAAACATCTGGAATTTAAATTTCAATGATGTCACGCAGTTTTATAAAAAAATTGTTGTGGTCATATTAAGAAAATGACCAGATTGAATAACTATACTTTTGAGGACTACAATCTAATTGGCGCCCTAATAGTGATTTCGTATCAATTAACCTAATTACCTGTATAGCGTGATGATCAATACCAAAAGCAGAGCTACAATAAGGACGGATACTCCAATCTGAACCAGAATGTCCCAGGTGTAGAGGGCGTTGGTGTCCATGGCGCCAAAAGAATTGGTGCAGCGGGTGTCGCACAGGCGACAATCCGCAAACAAGGCCTTCCGCCGCTGACAGCTCACCCACGAAAATTGTAATATTTATTTAAATCTCTGTTTCTAAACAAAAATATTATATTATCTGATGAGCATGGCAAAAATAAGGGCGAACAAGGCGCTCAAGGCAGAGGAGGACCTGGTTGTCGCAATAACAGTTGTGGTTGTGTCAACGTTGGTCGTGGTCTGGGCAGCCGTGGACTGGCCAGGGTTGCCTTGGGTGGTCTTGGTTGTGGGTGGAGTCTTGGTAGTAGTAGTGGTTGTGCTGGGGGTAGTGCTAGCGGTAGTTGTTACAGTAGTAGTGGTAGTGGTGGCATCACCAGATTGCTGAACACATGTTATTACCGGTATTTAAGCTTTTTATAAAACACCTAGCATTGCCGAAGGAAATTTTTAAAATGCATTAGTATTATCCAAGTTTTCATTACCACATGACTCTACTTGAAATGGCAAACACCTTTTGCTTTGAATCCACTTACACTGTACTGCTGAAGAAGGGGCTGCCTGGTCAGATCGTAGGGAATGGTAGTGTTGAAGTCATCGAATCCCTTGATGAAGTTGGTAATCAACTGAAGGGCCGGTCCAGGTCTGTCAGTGGGCACAAGATGACCAGCTCCCTAAAATAATACAACCGTATTCCTTCGTCCATCCACTCTTTACCTTGACAGTGGTTAGGTAAAGGTTGAAAGACCTGTCCTGACTTCTGAACTTCTTCGTGTAACCGGCGATGTTGTTGGCGTACATCCATGCTCCTCTCTGTTGTTGGACCTGAAATAGCCTTCAGAAGATTCTCGAGGTGTATGCTACAGTGAATTGGTTGCTCTGGGCGAAGCTCTCAATCATCCATTCTGCCTCGAACATACTGCAGGCGGTGTCGGTGTCTCCATTGTAGATCAGAACCCTGGAAAAATTAAACTCCATAAAAGCCCAGAGACAAATTTATTGAGAAAGAGTGGGATGACTGAAAGAGCGAATGAGAGAGAAAGATGAAATTAGCCCTACTTGAGGTCGTATTTGCTGTTGAGAATGTCCTCGAAAATGGGAGTAGTGTCGTTGTACTGCAGAACGTAGTTGATTTCCCTAAATGTTATGTTGCGTCGTTAAGGTCTTAAAAACGTACGCGCAAAGCTCGAATGGCTGGACAAAATCAGGGATATGAAGAACATCCCTCACGTGAGACTGAGCCAAATATCTGGTTGCAGCGTCTGTCATGAAGCACTGGTAGCCCCCGAAGCCATCGGTCGACATAGGGTCGAACTGACCAGGGTTTGCCACGTTCAGTTGGCTCTGAAGATGTAGTTTCACATGACTTCTAAAGATAACAAACCATCTGGGCAGCCATCTGTCTTCTGAGATGGACACGACCGGTGTAAGATTGGAAGTCTTCGTGCATGGAATAGCTCATGGGTTGGTAGATGCCGCTAGTCTTAGCGTAGCAGTCCTGTAAGAAAATATTATCTTTGAGGGAGGGAAAACTACAGAAAGAGACTTTACACAAAAGGACTCAAATCTCACCTGGTAGAGGTTGTAGACATCGTATCCAGCAGCCCAGTTACGGTCGAAGCTCATCTGCTCAACGAGGTTGGCACACCTCTGGTTGAAGTCGTTCTTGAAAGTCTTAGCCTTGACGTTTCCTTGATCATCGATGTGCACATAATAGTCAAAGTCGCATTGCAGAGCAGTGTTGTTGTCCTGAGCCGAGGTGCAGCAAGCATGGAGGGCATCCCACTCCCTGAAATCAATTTTCGTTGATCTGTTCACCAAAAACTCACTGTTTGCCGTAGATTCCGTGGTAGTAGAGAAAGTCAGGCAGGGAGCGGATCTAAAACATTCATATTGTGTTTTTAGGTACCGTAACCCACATCCTGGATGCTACTGATCATTCCATTTCCGATGGCAATTCCCTTGAGGCTGATGTTAAAGGTCTGAGCCTGGATCTCCTTGATCAGAGACCTAGTCAACATGGGGATGTAGACTCCAGCATAGGATTCTCCAGTTATGTAGAAGTCAGACTTGGCGAAATGAGGGTAGGTGGCGAAGAAGTCCTTCAGAGCCAACACGGCATCAGAGGCGGTCTGAATGCTCCGCTACTATCTACCCCAAAGTCTATTTTACCTTGTCATCGTTCCAGTTGCCATCGGTGTTAGTGTTGTTATCCTGATAGGAGAAACCGACCATCCTGGGGCTTTCCATGTACAGTACGCTAGCTCCCTTGTTCCAGGAGTAGACATTCTCGAACAGGGTGGATCCATCGGGGTTGGCGTGGAAGGGTCCGTTCTCAGTCAGAAGACCTCCGAGGGAAGAGCAGCCGGGACCTCCGTTGAGCCAGAGGATCAGGGGGTCGCTGCCGACATCGCCCTGAGATTCGACAAGCCAGTAGTGGAGGTAGTTTCCAGCAGCGGCCTGGAGGTAGCCAGAGTGCTGGTTGAACTGGGGGACGAAGGTAGCTCCAGGGAGGTTGAAGATGCGGTCAGCCTCGCGGCGGTTGACTAAAAAGAGGTATGATGCTTCCAAGCAGTATTGTGAGTTGTGATCTAAGGAGTTGGTTTCAGTTTTAACAACAGTAGCAATGCTAACAGCTCGTGTTGCACTCTAATAACATCTACTCACCCTGAGGAGGAGCGGTTTCGAAAGCCGGCATCAAAGGCTGCCTTGCGATGCTATAAGCCAATCCAGTGCTGTAATCCTTCTTGTTCACAAAGTTGGAGATCATCTGTAGAGCAGGTCCCGGACGATCAGTAGGAACAAAGTGGCCTCCTCCCTAAGAATGCCTTAACTACCGTCTTCTCTAACCATACCTTAACAGTCAAAAGGTCGAAGGTGACCTGCGAGTTTTTGTAGTTGAAAGTCTTGAAATATCCTCCAATCTTAGGGTGGTAAGCCGCCGCTTGGGTGTAGTTCCAGGCACTCCTTTGAGTGGGAGTCATTTGGTTGTTGGCAGCGAGGGATTCTATGAACCACTCGTCTCCTAGGAACTGACAAGCCATATCGACATCTCCATTGTAGATCAAGAATCGCAGTTTGTAGCCTAAAATACAAGATAAGCCAGTAAGTTAAAGTAAGTTACCGCTAGCCAGGATATCCTGGAAGACACTGGTAGTGTCATTGTGCATCTGGACGTAGTGCTCGTTCATGTCGTCGTTACAATCAGTCCAGTAGGGCACATCAGTCGGGATATGGATGGCCGTGCGAACATCGGGCAGATTGAGGTAGTTCTGAGTGGCATCTCCGTTGTAGCAGGCAAATCCACCATTGGCGTCAGTGGACATCTTGTTGACCAGACTCTGAAGAAGATTACATTGGAGAAACTTCTTGTACTCACTCCTTGGTCGACGAACGGCTGCTTGTTGGTCAGAGGCTGGAGAGCTCTCTTCACCCTTCTGGACCTGGATTGGGCAGAGTTGAGGTTCGCAGATCCATCGGTGGGGACGTAGCAGTCTTGGAAGGTGTTGTAGACATCGTTGCTAAAATATTCAGCGAATTTATGACAAAGAGAGAGAGAGAGAGAGAGAGAGAGAGAGAGAGAGACTGAAAGCGTAGACATGTGATCGTAAACTCACTCAGTTCCCCAAACATCGTTAAATCCTTGCTGAACAACAAGGTTTCCACAGTACGTATTCAGAGAGGTATCGTTCTTAGCCCATGCATTTCCAGCAGTATCGAGCGTGATGAAAGAGGTAAAGTCACAGTAGGTCTGCGGCATGGAAGGGTCACAGCACTGGGAGAGGGCGTCGTAGTCACTGAAATTCTTTTTCATTTTTCAAACTCGCAAATTTCACCTCTTTCCGTGTTCTCCACGCCAGTAAAGGAGAGAAACGGCGGATTTGATCTGCTGAATCTCGGACATTTCTCCGTTTCCGATTCCAACACCGACGAGGTTCACGTAGCTCATGTTAGCCGAGCCAGTCTCCTAAAGGATACCTTTGTACTCAATACATACATTTCTAACCTGAATCTTCTTGATCAAAGCAGCGGTGAGGGTGGGAACGTAGACTCCACCATAGGACTCTCCAGTAATGTAGAAGTCACGGTCCTTGTACTCGGGGAAGCGGGCGAAGAACGAAGCGAGGGCGAGGACGTTGTCGTTGGCGGTCTGAAACCCAGTTTTTGTTTAGAAAAAAGCAGAAAAAAGATAAAACTAGGCTCCTCCCATTTTTGGGCCCGTAATACTCTTTCAACTTCCATTATGCATTTCTTCTTTATTAAAAGTCTCTGGCTCTCAATCTTTCTTTGTGTGCTTAGACACCGATTCAAGATCCGAGAGGCGCAGCACCCGTATCACATCGGCAAAGATTTTTGGTTGTAATTGTCTTACTTACATAGGTATCGTTGTACATTCCATCAGCTCCGACGTCGTTGGATCTGTAAGAGAATCCGACATCACGAGGAGCCTCCATGAAAAGCACGTTTCCGACCTGAATTTAATTTTTAGTATCAATCTGTCTCGCGCGTACCTTATTCCAAGAGTAAACGTTCTCAAAGAGAGTGGTCCCGTCTTGGTTTACATGGAAGGGTCCCAATTCTTCGAAGAATCCTCCGAGGGAAGAGCAACCAGGGCCGCCGTTGAGCCACAGGATCAAGGGGTCGGTAGCTGGGTTGCCTTGAGACTCAACCAGCCAGTAATGAAGGTTGTTTCCAGGAGAAGCTTGGAGATAGCCGGAATATTGATTGAAAGTGGGCGTGAAGGTAAGACCAGGGAGGCTGGTAATTTGATCGGCAGCCTTGGTGCCAGCCGGGGGAGGGTTGGGTGGTCCAGCGGGGGTCTCTCTCTTCACCCTCCTGGGGTCTTCAGCAAGTCTTCCCTGAGCCTTCAGGATGGCCCTCTTCTTTATAAACCTCCTTGTCGGAGGAGCGGCAAACTTCTTTACTTCATTGGGAGAAACAACAGGAGCAGAGTTGATCACTCCAGCCTTCTGAGCCACTTGGTAGGTGTTAGTCAAAGGAGCGGAGTCGGTGATGAACGGAATAGGGTTGGAGAAGTCCTGGTTCCTCAGGAAGTTCTCAAGCATCTGAAGGGCAGGTCCAGGTCTATCGGTGGGGACGAGATGACCAGCTCCCTTGACGGTCACCAGGTCAATTGTTCCAGATCCATAGGAGAACTTCTTTGCGTAACCAGCAATCTGGGACATGTAGCGCCATTCTCCAAAGTCTTTGGAGACGGGCATCGACCACCTCTTGGCCAGGGCTTCGATGAACCATTGGTCTCCGAGGAAATTGCAGGCCATGTCTACATCTCCGTTGTAGATCATCATGCGGAGAGGGTAGCCCGAAGTGACGATGTGGTCGAACACTTTGCCTGTGTCGTTGTGTTGCTGGATGTAGATTTCGTTGATATTATCACTGAAATAGTCCAGTGATTAGTACGGAAATGTAGATCAACATGTGGAAAAGCGAAGAAATTTGGGTAATTAACTCACTTGCAAGAGCTCCAGGTGCCAGCGGCAGGGTTGATATGGAGGGCAGTACGGACGTCCTAAAACAGACCAATGTCACAGTTTAGCTAAATATCTTACGTTTGAGTTAAGGTAAGCGGCAGCGGCGTCACTGGAGTAGCAGTCAAATCCACCCTGGTTGTCAGTGGACACACTGGAGATTTGCGACTGAAAATTAGGGAGTGAGTAATGAGAGTAAGATCTTGAACAAGAAAACAGTATATATTAACTTACTCCCTGGTCAACGAAAGAAGCAGCAAAGAGTGATCGCTTGAACCTGGACTTGAGCTGAGCATGAGAGTGCTTAGCCATCGATCCGAAGACATCGCTAGTCTGCTGGTAGCAGTCCTGGTAGATGTTGTAGACATCATTGATCGAGTTCCAGACACGGGTCTGTCCCATGGAAACAACCAAAGGACCACACAAACTGTTGTTGTCGCGAGGCCAGGCATTTCCGGCAGAGTCTAGCTGGATCCACTGGGTGAAGTCACAGTACTCGAACCACGTAGGGCTAGTGGAACCGGTAGCATTGCAGCACTGCTGGAGCTGATCCCATTCCTGCTTTCCGTAGAGACCGTGGAAGTAGAGCATGTGGATGACAGAGTTGATCTGCTGAAGGGCGGAGAGTTCTCCGTTTCCGACGGCCATTCCGACGAGGTTGAGCTGAGGGAAGCGACCGGCCTGGATCTCATCGATGAGCAGAGAAGTGAGGGTGGGGACGTATACTCCACCGTAGGATTCTCCTGTAAAACACATTTTATGTTTCTATTTCTGTTTAAATATATTGTATTCTATCTCTCTATTTTACCTGTGACGTAGAACTGACGACCGATGTACTCGGGATAGGCAGTCATGAAGTCCTTCAGTGCCAAGTAAACATCCTTAGCCGTCTTTTCATCATTGTAAACATTATCACTGTTGATGTTGGTGTCCTGGACAGAGAATCCGACGTTCCTGGGGCTCTCAATGAAGAGAATGTTGGCTCCCTTGTTCCACGAGTAAGTGTTCTCATAAAGAGTCTTTCCATCAGGGTTTGGGTGGAAGGGTCCCAACTCAGAGAGCATTCCCATAAGAGAGGAACATCCAGGGCCTCCATTGAGCCAAAGAACAAGAGGGTCAGAGACAGGGTTCGTCTGAGACTCAATCAGCCAATAGTGAAGGCTGTTTCCAGGGACTCCAGAGAGATATCCAGAATACTGACGGAAATTGAGGTTGTAGGTAAGACCGGGGAGAGTCCAAATGCGGTCGTTCTGCTTCCTGCTATAAGGGATGGCCTGAGGAGCAGCGTAGTCGTTCTTAACCGGCTGGGGAGCCAGACTAATCGACAGAGAGACGTTGTAGTTAATGTTGTTCATGAAGTTGGAGATCATCTGGAGAGCGGGGGCGGGGCGATCGGTGGGCACAAAGTGGCCTCCTCCCTTGACAGTCAGCTGGTCAATCGTTTGCTGGGCGATGCTCCAGCTCTGGACGTAACCGGCGACGACGGGGTCAAAGCCGGGACGGGTGTAATTCCACGAGGTACGGTCACCAAGGGAGGTGAAGTTCATCTGGGTGGCGAGGGCATCGATGAACCATTCGTCTCCCTGGAAGTTGCAAGCCATGTCGACGTCTCCGTTGTAGATCAGCATTCGCAGAGGGTAGTCTGGAAATGATTTCTGTTATGACGATGGAGTTGGCTCATTTAGTGAGATGTTCGAGAGACGAAATTTTAATGCTACGCGCTTTGAAAAAATAACTTTGCCATTTGGCGCTCTTCACTGCAAAAACCATTACTATGAAAACTGCGACTTCGCTTCACACTTACCAAATAAACCACTAGGGCTCTAGGGAAGGTTTCTTTTTCTCTTGAATCTAATGACCTAAACTCACTTGAGTTGATGATGCTCTGGAAGACAGGGGTGGTGTCGTGGTTTTGCTGGATGTAGTACTGCTCATTGATAGGAGTGCTAAAATTGCCCTAGTCTTTTTCTAAGGTACGCAACTCACTTGCAATCCGTCCAGTAGGGAGCCACAGCGGGGATATGGAGGGCCTTGCGAACTTCCGGGCGGTTGAGATATGCCTCGGTGGCGTCATCCATATAGCAAGGGAAGGACTGAGTAGCATCAGTTGAGTTCTGGTTCAACTTGGCCTGAAACTTCATTTTAGACAAGATAGATGTAAACCTACTCCGTAATCAATGAAGTTGGGAGCGCTGAAGATGGCAGCGGCCTGGCTGGACTTGATGACAGCTCGGCTGGTCTTGGAGCCCATCATCGTCTTCCAAGTCCTCTTTCCAGCAGCACCAGAGAGACCGTTTTCAAGAGGAGAATAGTTGTAGCAATCCTGGTAGGAGTTGTAGACATCGTTCCTAAAACAGTCTCATTGAAGTTTGGAACTTTTCTTACGTTGAGTCCCAGACTGCGTTCTGAGCGTAGTTGGAGACCTTCTTGGCGCAGTTGTTGTGCACGGCGTCATTGGTATACGCGGGATTGATGTTTCCAAAGTCATCGACGGTGACGAATTGGGCGAAGTTGCAGTAGGTGAGGGACTGGCCGTATTTGTCTTGGCAGCATGCCTTCAGATCGGTAAACTCTCTGGAAGAAAATAGGATAACGTTGGGAAATGTCACTCAATCACTGACATGCTCACACATTGTATTATTTTGAAAACTCACTCTTGTCCCAGCATTCCCCTGAAGTAAAGGAGATCGATAGCAGAGTTGATCTGCTGGTAAGCGCTGAGTTCTCCATTTCCAACAGCCATTCCAACTAGTTTCACATTAGGAAGAGAACCGTTCTAAATCAGTTTACACTTCATCTTCAACATTTGCTGATACCTGGATCATGGCAATGACGAGGTTAGTGAGGGTGGGAACGTAGACTCCTCCATAGGACTCTCCAGAGATGAAGAAAGGCCTGTTCTGATACTCAGGGAAGCGAGTAAAGAAGTTAGCCAAGGCCAGGGCGTTGTCAGTGGCAGTCTGCAGGTGGTCATCAGAGCCGCTTTAAAAGAAATCTCACTTTATCGTCGTTGTAAACGGTGTCATTTCCAAAATTAGCCACATCTCTGTAAGAGAAACCGACATCGCGGGGAGCCTCGAGGAAGAGGACGTTGGCGGCCTAAGGTTCTATTTAAGGGTACTTATAAACTAAAGTACCTTATTCCAAGAGTGGACATTCTCCACAAGGTTTGCTCCATCGGCAGTAGGGCGGAAGGGTCCCAACTCGGTGAAGAAGCCTCCGAGGGAGGAGCATCCAGGGCCTCCGTTCAGCCACAGCAGCAGAGGATCGGTAGAGGGGTTGCCTTGGGACTCTACGAGCCTGAAAGGTTTCAAATGATACAAAAATACAACTTTTGGGTTGAAATCATGTCCTTTCGTGCTCCCCCCAATCAGTCGTCTATGGTCCGAAAGTCTCCGGCGCCACCTTTATCGCCGCCGGTTACTTTTATCAGCGCCACGTAGATTGGATTACAGAGCTTACAAGTCGAAGGACAAGGATTAGGTGTAGGAGACAGACTACCGGTGGATAGTCATCCCATAAAATAAACATAGCCGTTAATTATCGAGTTATTATTTTGGTGTCCGAGACAATAAGTTAGTAATGGTATCCAAATTGACCACTGTCGTACTTGCTGTTATCGGTGAAAACTTGGGGAGTAGGTAGGAACCGATTGGTACCAAACAGTGACTCTTTTCTAGTCCTGGCCACTAGCGACTATTGTTTCTAATTTTACCTGCTACAGTATTCAGACTTTTCCCTAAGACTATATTCGCTTAAGCAGCATACATGGCGTTTGAAACTTAACAATGTTTAGATAAACTTTGGTATAATCTGGTTGTTGATACCATACACCGTCCTCCATATTTGTTGCTTCGGAATATTAAGTTCAGGGAGAAAATCTAATCGTTAAACCCTGTCGATAATTTAAATTCACGCCATTTATAATCCGTGGCAGTTAAAAAATACCCAGCCAAGGGCTAGAATTGTGTGAACGGCAAAAAATCTAGCGTGTTCTTTTGAGTCAACCACAAAACATTTTCTTTACCATATTTAATCGTTGCGAGGTACTTGTGGTTACTCAGCACATGTGAAATAGGCCATTAGGTGTTAATGTAAACTTTCAGGATTTGAATTTTAAAAAAGGAAATAGAATATAAAAAAGAACTGACCAGTAGTGAAGATTATTTCCAGAGGTGGCCTCAAGGTATCCGGAATACTGATTGAAGTTAGGCTTATAGGTAAGTCCTGGGAGATCTGTGATGAGATCATCTTGCTTTGTGGCGAAGACTGCCGTCAGAGCCAGGAGCGGCAGCAGCAGCCGCTTGAAGGCGCCCATGCCGACACTGGCTTATCGGTAGCCAGAAGACAGAGATTGTCCTTCAAAGGACTACACCTTTATCAGAAGATGACCACAGGGATACAGGTAAAGCGTCATGTTTGTACCGATTGATACACACACTCTGTCTCTGTCAATATTTCTCTCATTTTCTCTATCTCAAACGCACTCTCATCTCTCCTCCTCTCTCTCTTTCTCTCTCTCTGTCTATTTATTTCTCTCTCTCTCTCTCTATCCCTCTCCCTCTCCCTTTCTTTCTCTTTCTCTCTTTTTATCTCAAAACACGCAAATGTTTACCTGTTCTGGAAAAAGACAAAACCATCCGCTGGCTAAACCATTTACAATCCATTGTCAATTCCCCCATTCGAAACCAATTATATCGTGGAATGGGAAAATTTTATCGACTTTGATCCGACAATTGGGATGCTGGCATGAACAGTTAGAATCCCACAATTAATTTTTCAAGTAAAGTATGTCAAGGAAAATTTGAGCTGCCTCATTCTTTGAAAACAAACAGGGTTTTGTTTAATTTTGCTGTTATATTTTGCTCCTTTCATTTGTTGCGCTCTCAAAGTGCAAAATAGGGAGAATGTAGATAAGGCGAGTACTTCATTTGAAGTGAAACCATTGCACGCAACTTTAATCCGCTGAGAGTTCATATCATCAAATTCCTGTTTTATTGACCATTGATAGATTCTCTTGTGAGGGCAGCACTCTCTTCTTCTAAAACCAAACGCGAAAAAAACCAACTTTGAGAGACCAATACACACGAATGACGGTTGTGGTTAAAAGAGAGACTGCTAGCCCGCAACTTTATTTATATAGCAAGAGTTAAATAACAATAGAAATACCGCTCATATTCATTGCGTTTTTTTCTTTTCATTGCGTTTTTTGGTTGCTGCGGTGTCTGGATTTCGAAAATGCAAATTCTTGGTCAACGCGCAATTTTTAAGCATTTATATGTGTTTGCCGTTGTGTGTGAAATTTAGATAGAATTCAAGAATCCAATATTTTAGTCAGAACAGAATTGTAGGTTGACGTCTCTTTGCTATTACCAAGTACCATCTAACTCGTAGCTATTTGTGTTCATTCCGTAGGCACAAATCGTATCTCTCGCCAATGGCACCTTTGGAGTTCTGATGTTCGTTGCAAGCCTATCGGTGTCATTTATGGCCCATTTTCATTATCAAGCGGTGGTTTCAGCAGTATTTCTGGCACTTAGGGTGAAGTTTTGATGACATTTAAAGAGGTAGGAAGCGCGAACTTTTCAGAAACATTGAGTAAAAAGGTGGTCCTATTCGTCATCAGATAGTCATAAAATAACAATTAGTTTTCCAGTGCATATCCAGTTTTAAGACTATTGGTTCTGCTGCGATACCGTCCCCCACACTAGTGACAATTCTCGTGCGACAGATCATTGAAAACGAATCATACAAATAGTACAGTGTGGTTTCAGATAATTGTGACAAAGACTGATGCAATTGTTCCCACGTGGCTAAAGACTAGACTGTCCCATGAATCACTGCTTCAACGAAACTTTCGTTAATGCGATTTTCTACCAGAAGATAACAAACGGAACAGGATGCTGAGAAGTCATGTACAATAGATTAGTGAGAGGAGGGAGGGAGAGACAGAAGCATTGGGAAAGGAGGGTCACCCGCAATTCTCCGTACCATTATGTTACGTGACGTCCACCCGTGACGTTTCGCACGTGAAAATCAATCCGCTCGTTTGCCGTCATTCCTGTTCATTGTGTCTACTCGTCTCCTCCCCTGCGGTCATGTATCCCTACGGCAACGGCTATGGCTACGGTGGCTACCTCTCCCAAGGCCACGGTGCCTACCCTGCTGCCTATCCGATGGGAGTTCCTCCGGTCGTCGCCACTCCCATGTTCTCCTCTCCGATGGTCGGCACTCCGATGGTCGGTGCTGCTCCCGGCGTCATGCCCGGAATGTGCCCTGGAATGATGTTCTGCACTAACCCCTTCTGCCACCACATGTGCTGAGAAATACTAACAGTAAAGATGGCAGGGTGTGATGTTTAATGGTATTATATTGTTTCTATGTGTGACCTTTATGACCTCACAATTTCTTCGCTTCTTTGTCTTGCGTATTGCTTTGTTTTTATTATTTGCAGCTGCGTACTTCTTTTATCACCTCTGGTTCTTACTTTTCAATTACTTTCCTCAGACGAATAAGAAATATTTAATACTCTTTTTCGTGTCCCATTTGTCTCGATGTCCAGTGTTTGTTTGAATGGCTATATGAAAGAACTTTAAGAATCATGTGTTTTTATTTTTATCTGTCCAATCTTTGTTTCATTAGTATCCCATTTTGTGCAGTCTTACATAATCGTCTTGCGCTTATTATTACTCGAATCCTACCGTGCTTGAGCTACCTCGCCACCTTGTTTGTTGTACGTTGCTTTCGTTAAACACCAACCATATCACATAAGTGCTGTAGTTGACATACAAGTGTATATGTCACAATTTTTCAGTACTTTCATTGGATGACAGATGACTGAATGTGTCTGCATGCGTATTCCAATGACTGAGAGGTGGACGAGAGTTCTTTTGGTCTCTTATTACCACGTGTAAATCTAGGGATGCTTGAAACGCTGAGCAGTGTTTTAAAAGAAAAATAAAGATATCAGAGCCAGTGTTTCTTATTTCACTAATAAAACTAATTGAAACCGTTTAATTGATGTGTCACAAAGAAATATGTCGTCTATTCTATCACAGCCACATGCGATATCCAGGGTATTTACAGAGAAGTGAATCCTTTGGCCTCTTCAGAGGTGGTACTCATCGAATGTCTCGATATGCGTCGCATCGAAGCCAGGAGTGTTGTATCCAGACTCTACCTCACTACAAAAGAGATATGAGTAGTTGTAAAGATAAGTCACCACTTTTCATCACTTCCATTCGAAGGCAGGCGACTGGGTGTGTCCTGGGGTTGCTTACGGGTGACGTCGGGGGTGTGGTCTCCCGGTCTCTCGCGGTCCCGGGCCACTGACTCAAGCTCCTGGTGCTTGAAACGATACACGTCCCATCTGAAAAATAACACATTGCATGTATAGTCATTGCCAAAATGAAATCGGCGGGAAATTTTTTGCACATTAGTTCGAATATCTGAATCTCCTCATTCAACATTGTCTCTCGGAATGCGTATCTGGTTTCCGCTGCACTAAGGGTAATTTTGGCATGATTCCAGCTTGGCGAAATATATGTATTTGATCGTGAGAGTGTGTACATGTGTAAAAACCAACTTTTTGTTCTCCGCATGAGGCTTCCTCAGCGATCCTCGATTCGTCCTGTCAAAAACAGCTGCTGAGAATGGCCGTTCGACGGAGAAGACAATATCTTTCTTGGCCGAAAGAAGTCGCACATTCGGCATGTACATGGAAGCGAGGAGGTTTCCATTGACTGCCAATCGGATCTCAATTAGATCCTCTCCAAAACCGATGATGAAAGGGAAACGGAAACCTGAATTTAGGCTTTGATTTGCCTTGTTGGATGGCCTTACAGAAATCGTTAAGAGAGGTAGACCAGAAAGTTTTCTCCGGTTGCCAAATGCCATCGGTGTGATCAAATAGAAGGGTTTCATCTGAAACCAGAACATTTTTATCACTGGGACTTCATCCTTCCTCCCTCATCTTTCTTTTTCTTGTGTAAAACAAAAAGACATGACGCTTTTGTGTGAACCTAAGAACATACGGAGACGGGCATCAAGGAGACACAAACAACTGGCTCTTCCTAAGCCTCCTGGAAAACTCACTCTGTTGAAGTAAGATAAACTCGTCGCTGTCTCCATCCGAGGCACTCCTCAAAACAGCCTTGTCGATTTTGTTCAAATCCGCGTTTACCACATCTTCCGTTCCTTCCCTCAATCTCTATTTGTTTTTAAATGAACCTAATTCCTACGTTAGGTTAACGACGTAAATGTGATTCTTGGCTAGGGCTATCACCTTGACCACACTCTGATAAGAGCCCTTTTCGTAAACGCAAATGTTCACCGGCTCCTCTGGCAGTTGGTGCGACTGAAACACTGATTGCTGACGCAACACGTCGTAAAACAAACCGTTAGCATCGTAAAATTGTTGGTCAGATCCGTTCCCAGCGAAATTCTTCCGAGGGGACCGAGAGCCCATCGGAGAAGCAGAAGACGTTTGCCCACACAGGCCACAATGTTCAGACGGAGACCGGATTCATCGGAAGGAGCGAAGAAGTGGCAGCCCTTGGTTCCAGGGATCTTCCTCTGCTGACAGAGCTTCTTCTGCACGGGATTTCCTGTCTGGAGGGCAGCCCTTAGTTCAGCCAAGGCGAAGACGATCAAGCAGGAGTCTTTTCCTTTGTCCATTCGAGCGATGAAAAGGCCAAAGTGCTCCAGAACGGAGAGTTGAGATATTCTGAAAAACAAAGGTCAGATAAGCATAATGTTTGGTATTATCTGAACTTGTTCGCTTTGTGGAATTTTGGCACAAAATGAGATAGATTGCTATATGCGTCGCTTCCTTACCTGACTTCCTTATCGAACAAGGGTGATGTCCTTTCATCATTGACAAACACCACTCCATGTTCTTCACTCGAAATCAGCAGAGATGCGGGTCCCCAGCTGTCAGAAGCAATCACCTCGAATGATGAAATGTTCCTCAGAACCTGCTCTTTCTCCCAAGGCTGAAAACTTCTCTCTGATTAATATCGAGGCTTTAGTTCAACCTGCTTCCTGCAGATACTCGTCATTTTGACAGAATCATGTACATCTCCACTCAACATCTTCTCCAGTTTGATGAGTTCTCCCAGTTTACAAAAGTCCACCGTCTCCTTTGGATGATCTTTTCTTACTGGAGACCGCAAATGGCGGATTACTGTATCCGTCACTTTGTTGATGCCCTGGAATGACGCAGAATGACGAGGAATCGGGGAATGAACTGACCGACTGACAGTCCTTCATGTATTCCATGTACATGTCCTTCAGGAGAGTGTCGTTTGTCCTTTGGCGCTTCTCCACGAAAACACGGGCGTTGAAGGCCGCTTTTTCCGCGTTTATCACTGAAGACGGGTAGTTAGACAAAATAATGCTATAAGTTATGATTTCAACAATTTCGATGAGGACGATTTGGACTACTTGCGGCAGACGATATTCAATACCAAAAAACATGCGACAAACGACACGATGCTCCGTACATCATTCCAAAACTCACATTTAGTCAAGAGAAAGTCTCTGAAGACGTGGATGTCATTGAAAGTGTTGGGGTGGGGGATTGAAGGTCCAAAGGCTGGGACACTTTCTTCGCTGTACATCCAAAGCCTCCAGAGACCCGTCGATGCTTCATAAGTAACAACTGCGAATACATCTGAAACTTTTCATTGTTGTCAATCCACAAGCCATTTAGACTTTTTAATTAAAAAAAAACAATTTAGTTCTTACGATTAGGACGCCAACTCGAGAGACTCACAGAGATATATTGATAAAACAGAACTTACGAGTGAAATGACTCTTCATCATAGTCGGACTGAAAGATGGATGTAGGGGATCACTCGTACTTTCGAAGACTATGTTCACAATGTCATTCCCCACGTGACGCTTCCGTTCGATCTGAAAGTTTTCTTTGCTCTTTTTGTATCCTTTTCTCTTCCAACCTGCTGATCATTTTCTTTAGAATACGGCAGCATAGTCGATACGTGGAACATTATTTCGTGTCCTCCATAAGCGGTATAAACCGACTGCCTTCCTGTCGAGTTTGCTAGAGACGCCATTTTCATTTTTTGTTGAAACGCCCAACTCACTCGTAGTATCGAGCCCTCCCCTGTAGTTGCCCCAGTTCTGGAGGTCAATCTTTTGCCCGAGGATCTTGAGGAATTTCTCAAAGTTCTCATCCCCGTGCTCTGAAAATAAACACATGAGACCCTCCGACAGGAAGGACGCCTTTCAGGCGATCAGATTACTAAAAATACACGAGGCGGCTCACAATCCGAGACAAACACGAAAACGGATGGATTAGGATTGTTTTCGTGGGATTATGGATAATCAGAGGTGTTTTGGGAAGTCAATTTATCTTGATATGAAATTGATCATTATGGGAAAGACATGAACCAAAGCTATATAGACACATTGAACCAACCGTTGCTGAACATTTGAGCATCGGTGACTTGGTCTCCCAGGGCGTAGATCACTCCTATTTTGCAGTTGACGGACCCTTCCTGGTCCTCCAGTACCACCAATTCCTTCTGGATCTTTGCATGGACCACTTCTTTCAACTGCCGGGCGTAGTCACTCATTTCAGGAAACTTTCTAAAAAAGATATTGGGTGTGGAAGAATACCGATGAACGATGAAAACGTTGCCCTCGCTACGCAACAGATTTACGCACCCCTTCAGAACTACTCTAATTTTGGAAATTTAGCAATGCATCATTGTTGTTTCCAGATTCCCCGCCATTCCCGTGACAAAATCATTGTTTTCGTTTGTCTATTTTGTGGGAAACCATTTTCTTGGCTGAGTCAGAGCCTTCGGATAATTGTGCCCGGAAGATGGCCGGAGCTACTGAAAACATTAGCCGTTTTTCAGATGTAAACACGCGGTGACACCAGAGTGAGGCATCGGAAAATTGGTGTTTTCGGGGAAACACGGAAAGAGACAACAGGAATTAGCTGATACAGCAAAGCGATGAGACATGGTTTACAAAACAAAAACAGTTGAAAAGAGTTAAAGTGAATCTTCAGGGTAAAAACTCACTGGAGGATTGCCTTTGCGGTCAGTTGCTTTCCGTTTTGAGGAACTGGGATGCACAGTCTTCTGGGACCCTGGAAAAGAGAAAAGTCATTTTTCACATAACATAGTTAAATTTTTTGCACTTGTATATTATTTTTAAATGTATACTCGTTGCCCGTAAAGTTTGGACAAAGATTGAACTAATAATTTTATTTACACTTACACAAAAGTCAGAAGTGAATTTAGACCGACAAATAAACAAACACACAATTCCTTGACAACTTAATCGTCCTGGGTTTACGCTTATTAATTTTGCTTATTTTTTGAAATTCAGATAGTGAACATAATTGAAATTCCTATTTACCCGCCCTGTCAGTTTCAAAGTCTTTCGGGAGAGACATTTCAACAATTCAAATGGGACAGGTGGAAATAACAAATTTCGTCAAGCACGGCGGTCAATATCCAAATGAAGGAAAACTTTGTCCTTTCAGGAAATAAGGGAAAAGTTATTTTTAAAACCTTCAAGTGCTCAGAAACAAAAACTAACCTTCTGAGTCCACAAAATAGCCCTGCATAGTTTGTTCGCATCAATTTCTTCTTCAATCAATATCGACATGAAGAACGGTGATTTCGTGGTGGGATCGATTCCAGAAAAGTTTTGGTGCTCTTAATAAGATTGTTACAGTATCCTGTTTTGTGACCTACCATTTCCAAGAAAATACTTCCAGTACCAACGTGTTTCTTCTTGTGGGTTTTCCAACACAATGGAGCTGGAGGTGGCTATGTGACAGTCCTAAAAATAAATTGTTTGAAGGATTATGAAAATCTTACGGAATGAAAATCGGAAGAAGGCTCCAGCCTGAATCGTCCAATGTTTCTGATTCTGCCACGGGGGTCAACAGAGACGACCAGTTCAACCGATCCGTAGTACTGCTCGCGGCGAACAGAAGAACGCATCCGACGCTCCCTCATTTCCGAAGGAGAACTGCAAATTCAAAGTTTGGGTGTGTTTGCATATTAAAACACTATTAAGACCTAGTTTAAACTATGTAAATTACAGCGTATATAAAATGCGCCTTGTTATAAAAATGAGACAAATGAAAACTCCAGGGAAACTAACTTGGTTTGGCCTCTCAAACATTTACTGTCGCTGTCTCATATGTGAAAAAAACAAATGACTTGAGACCTTTCGAATCTTTGAGCTTTTGCAACGACAAATATTTTACCTCCCCCATTCTGGAGGGAATCTCTGGCATCCCGGTATCCGCTCTCAGATTAGAGGGATCAATGTCCCTAAGCTGCGATGAGCTTCTTCCGCTCACAAATTCGTGTTTCTAGAAGGAAGAAGCGGAAATTCCTAATCAATTCCCTCCTGGACAACAGATTCCAATCGTTGATTTACGACCCAGGAGATGGAATAATAAGTGAAGTATCTCGTGCCCTTTTCACAACGGACAAAGGGGTAATCAAGCGGAGCGGCGGAGAAAAATTTATGTAATGGCATGGAATCTGCGTTCTTTGAGACTTTGTAAAGCACGCAACTCACATAAAGTGGAAGAATGCGGCACGCGAGAGTTAGAGGAAGGGATGGAGCGTGGCACTTGGGTTGAGTAAAGAAACGAGGTTCTTTGCAAGGTATTCTTTGCAAATTTGCGAAGGAAATGGGATTTGACGTGGCGATTTTAGAGAGATCACCAAGGAAAGAAATCTGCAGTTTTGTAAACGTAGTGTAGGCAAGCTGGAAAGTTTTTAAGGTCGACAGTGTGAATACATTAGATATATCTCAAACTGTTGACTACTGAAGACGATCCTTGAACAAACTGCAATCCCATGGAAAAGGTAACGTGCTAAAAACAGATAACCCCAGCGACATAGTACAAAAAACTAAACTAGGCGTCCCTAAGAAGTGTCACTTCCTCTTTTTTTAACCCCCCCCCCCTCTTTAGGGCTTCCTCCCACTCGAGCTAAACCAATCTCTCGGATTCACGCGAATGTGTGCTTTTGGCGTTTGCGCGACACGTCTAATCGAAGAAATTACTCTCGTTTAATTGACAAACGAAACGATGACGTCATCTATGCGTTTAATTCAACGCCGGCCACGCCGTGATAATTGCACGTGGAGCGATTGTTCAGCGGGCTCAGAAATTAGATTCTATCTTTACGGAATCAATCCTTTTTAACGATTTTGTTTCCTGAATTGTAATTGAAACTGGGTTTTCTAAGAAAACAACTTTATCAATGAAGAGAAATTGACAGGAATCTCTTCTGATGTTGAAACCGTTTCAATTCTTAAAGGCTAGACGAGAGGTCCACCGTCTCTTCTCAAAATTATTTATAGAATAGTTTTTTTTTGAATTGGTCGAGTTTTTAAACACATTTAACACATTAATACATTAATAAAACCAAACGAAAAACTTGATTTTATTTGCAGCTGGGTGCATCGCGTTGAAATCATGTTACTTTTGTGGTGCAGTGATAAACGACTTGCTGGACTGATGGGAGGTCCTTGTTGCATTTGGATGCCTTGATGCTTCAAACTCTTTCACAAACTTGAACTGCTTTTATGTAGCTGTCTCAATCTTTGAGATTGGTGGTCGGTGGGTATCCAGCTAATTTATCCAACCGTTTTGATTCGAACGGGATAGCAAGTGACCCATTGTGTTTATTCGATTAAAATGCAATAGAAATTGAAAATGAATGGGAAACTGAAAAATCTCTTAAAGGAGTAGTCCGGCACCTTTTCATTTCTCACGTTATTCTAATTTTTGGTCTTCATTTTACATTGCCTGTCGGCGTTTGTCGACACTTTTGGGCAAAAACGGCCTGTTTGGAAGCATTTTTCTCGAAATCTGGCCATTTTGGTTTAAAATAAAGTAACGGTTATTGTTTTCAACGCCAAGGTGAACCTTTTGAGCCAAAAAAGTGGAAATGTGAAAAAGGTGCCGGATTGACCCTTTAAATAGTCAAATCACTTTTCCAAAACAAGGCCTTTGAATAGTACCCAGCGAAAACATCTTCAGAAAAGTCAAAGGGGCTTTGACTTTCAAATCGACAAAACAAAAAGTAGGAATTTTCCAATTTCCGCCTGCTTGTCATTTCACGAGAGAGGTTGATTGAATCACAAGGGATTTATATCTTCACAGAATTCAAGTGGTTGCTCTGCCGTACCTGTTGACCCTGGGTCTGATGTTGTCTTGGTCCTCCTGTGCCTTCGGTGTCATTTCCAAGGGGAGAAATCGTAGTTGTGTGACCCTCTGATGGAGGATCCTCTGCATCCGAGGGATCACCGGACTCTTCTTTATCGGGGCCATGGCGGTGACTGTGGAGAGACGCAGGGCGGGATTATCATCTGATAGGAGGCACAGGAGAGGCCCCGCCCCCTCCACGGCTTCGGATTAGGCGCCTGACGCAGGTGGTAATCCGCGGAGACGCGCGCGACAAAGGACGCGACATTCGGAAGAAGAAGAGGAATCCGTTGTCTGGCGGTCGGAGAGCAGATGACGGAAGCCACGTGGGAGATTGGGAAGTGGAGGTTGTCTTCAGTCCTTCGATTGACGAAAACAACTTGTTTTTCAACCTTTCAAAGTGATTGACTTTCAGCAGAAAGGGACAAGACTTAAAGTGATTAGGTAATAACCACTGCAGGTTTACACTTCAGTTTGTTCACAAACCTTACAGTCTGACAGTAACCAACAAACCGCATACTGGACTAACCACGGAATATACGTTTCACGTATATTCCGTTAACTCTACCGTAGTTGCTTCACGTCCAACTGATATATCATTTAGAAAATAAATGTGGCAGTAACTGCCTGGGTCAACGAACTAGCGCGATTCAAGCATAGAAGGGAATGTCTCCACTAGATAAGATATGCTTGCAGGTGGTTCTCACAATAAAGGGGAACCCGCCTAGATAACTATTAAAATTAGCATAGTCTTTGAGCCGAGCATGAATATTTACCTGCTAGACTTGCAGTCTTTGACCAAGGCTTCTGAACATCACGCATAGTTTGCACTGCATTTACAGCATTGACTGTGCACCGACTGGAGTCGTGTAGTTAGGCAATGCTTTTACAAAATCTCAAGCCAGAAAAAACGTATTCAAACAGTAGAAAAAAGCTTGAAATGAGGCACTTCACTAACTGTTTTACTCTATCATCCGTTAACTGCCTTGTCGCGAACTCCGCAGGACCTGCCTCTGTGGCCAAACGGGAGTCCTCAGTCACGTAGCCGGAAATTGCAGGAGATCACGCCATTTTTAGCACCTGTTGTGCAGCCTCGGGAGCACTTTGAATCTAATTTCTAGAAGCTGCAAGTTAAATTGGCATGAACATGGAAATTACTTGCAACCTTCACAAATTGTTTGTTCACGTGCCTGATTGTTGACTTTGATTCAAAAGTTTTCTGCTGCAGCACGTCTCACTTAATAAGTGGAAGTGACAATTTGAAGAGAGCGAAAACTAAGGGGAAATGAAAATCTCACTTTTTACGCATGTGTAACTATCTATTCCGTTTTCTTACGCTTCAACGACCGAAAAATTTCCTCGATCAAAGCAGGAAGCGAGTCATGATTAGGCCAGACAGATGATACACGGGAAAACACAATATTAGTATAGAAGCAGTCAGAGAACACTCTGGCAGACAGACCGTGAGGGAGTGAGGGTGTGAGGGTGTAAACCAATGAGTTACATTCACATCGGTTCATAAACTTAGTAATCTGCCGACCGAAATGAGACCCGAAACGGAAGAGGAGGCCCAAACGACAATCGGGTTCATTTGCCCGATTCCATTCTAATCCGGGTCGTTTTAGTTTCATTAAGGCCTAATGAAGCATGACGCAACACGCGCACAATTCTGGGAAGAGGAACTAGTTTGACCCGTTTTCTAAAAAGGCTAACAATTCTATTCTATATTTATAATAAATGTCTGACGTTCACGGCTCTCAAAATTCAGTAGATCTGCACCAACTCTTAGTGTATTTCTAATCCAAGTAAAACGGAGATCCGACTAAACTCAGATTAGAACACGGGTCAGTCCGTTCTTGTTATCTGGAATGCTCCGAAAAATCTCCTTTAGCTGTCCAAAGTGCAAGAAGAGTTAGCCCTGACATAGTAGAGATCAAGAAAGATTTTCGAAATACCCGTCATGTATTTCTATATTGGTTTTCGGGTTTGTGTATTCCGTCCGGCCCATCAAATTTCTGTGACAACCAGACTGCACCATAGATCCATCCCTGGAAACCCGTCGTGTCTGTGATTCTACCCGTCGGTCTTATCTCAGAGACAGCAATTACAATTCCCTCCCGGCTAACGTTAATAGCAGTGACAGCTTCGTTTCGGAGAGCGCACGTATCACACGTTTTCATGGAAATCGGGCCTGACACTTTTGGAAATCGACCACAAAGGAAAGTAACGTCAGCTTGAAGACTCAGTGAGAGACCTTGCGAAAAAACCAACGCATGAAGCGCTTTAGATTTAGTTCATTTTAAGCATTGAGCTTGTTACACCTTTAGAGGCCTGATTTGTGAAATGACGTTTGCAAGAAATATGACCATTGTGCATTGTTTTTAAAAATGAGGCCAAAGGGCGTTCTTTGTTATGTCCTTCACATGGGACAAACACAAAAGGGTTGTTTTCGGTGATCACAAGTGGAAGAGTTCGGGTTTTCAGCTCTTACACCACAAATTCAAATATAAACTGTTCGAAGGTGGTATTCCTGGGGGGGGGGGGATAGGCTCTTTTCTTACTTCTAGTTAACCGATTCCTTGGAATCCCAGTTTCCATTTCTAAAGGGCCCTTCGAACGTTCCTTGGGACTGGAGAAAACAATGACTTTTAGGTCGGTGGTTCTGCTAATGGTTTACTTCGGCAGGCTAATGTGCATTTTGCAACATGACGTAAATATTTTCCAGCAAAAGGGCGTTCTTTCTTTTCCCAAAAATAGACGAATAGTGCATTGCACAAAGGGAGTTGTTTTCGGTGCAGGCATAAACGAGCATGCACCCCTGAACGAGGCTTCTGATGAGTTTATATGCATCGAGGAATGTGGGGAAGGGGTTACCACATCACTCTAATGTTTCAAAGTAACACAACAAGTTTTATTTCGTGAAAAGTCGCTGTTGGGGAAAAGCCAATTTTTATTGTAATGGGGAGGCCTTAGACTTCCTCTCTGGGACAGACATTGTCTACTTTTTAGTTTTCGTTCTTCTTTATGCCCTTTCCACCCCACGACCTAAAAAGAGTCTCTTGAGAGGGTCTCTTCAAGTTGAAAATTCTGAAAAAGTTCGCCCACGGGGTTGTCCTTTAAGTCTCGTTAGGTGGGGATAGGAAGGATTCACGACCACCTGGGAACAATTATTGGTAACTGCTTCCTATTAATCACATTTCCCATTAACATAACTTCCGACTGTTGCCTCGAATGGCTCAACGGAAGTGTCTTTCTTGACAATAAATGATAATCAGGGGATGAGGGATAGGGAAACGTGGGGAAAGATTTAGTTTTCGACGAAAAACATAAAAATAAGGGACTTTTAGTTAGTCAAGTGCTCAAGAAAGAAATCCGATTAATAGTTGCTTTGAGTGATCAGCTCCACTACGATGCTTAATCGGAGTATTCATACCTCAAATCCTCTCGTAAACATGATTTATGAGGACATCTTAACATGCGATTTCAGAAAGCCAAAAACAACATTTAGGTGAGCTAACTTTCAAAACACAAATCAAAGAGAGAGAGAGATAGAGAGAGAGAGAGAAAACCAATAATCATCCCAATATATCTATGAGTAGTTAAAGCCAGGACTTTGAGAGAAGTACCATTAGTAACAAACAAACTAGAAATGCCATTTTTCAGATTAATCACTGCAACACGACATTTCTAAATGAACAAACTTAGAATACCAATCTCAGCTAATCTTATTTAAATGTTTTAGAAAGGTTGTTTTAGGTAATAGATGGGTGCATTCTGAATAGAACCTTGAAATAAACATGTACTGATAGAATCTGTAAACAGAATGAGTAAAACTATAAAAGGGGCAAAATCACAAAAGTGGAATAGTTGAAAAAAATATATGTCATTAACTATGTTGCGCAAACCAGGTAAAAATTATAGCAATTTCGTATGATCTTATGTGTTGGTTTATTTTGGTCAGTAGATCTTCATGCAAATTCTGCGGGCGAGGAGAAAAGGATATCGACTTGCCAAAATTATAACTTCCCAAAGTATGCCTTTCTAGCTCTCAGGGTGGGCCAAATTGCTGTCAACCGGAACTTTTAAACCAACCGAGACCAATCATAATAAACATTACCGAAAACATCTGTCAGAAAAACACTGGCTGGCAGCAGCAAATAAACGGTTTCGCCGAGTGGCGGGAATATTTTCAATAGAAAAACAACGTGGGAACTTACATGTCTAGATCGAACCAGGCGCATAGAAGTCGCATTCTGGAATCGGACATTTCTCAAGGAACAAATCAAGAAGTTTTAAAAAGGCAAGAAGAGACCTGGCGGATGGTTCCTCGAGGGTGATGATTGGACAGACGATGCCGTCCATGTCTCCAGAAGTCGGCGGTTAGACGGCGAAGATCCCCCGCATTAAGTGAGGAAGCCTGGGAGCCGGGGCCGATTCGGATTAGTCCGATTGATGTGGCGCGGCCACAGGCTAGCAGCAACTTCACAGATTAAAAGTAGAGGGAGCCGGTAATAGGAGATGACGCAGGGGGTAATGGCAGCTGAGGAGAATTACGAGGAGGGAGGCGTTGTTTCAGTTAAGAAGACCACTCGCTATTTAACACATTGCAACGTTTTGGTTGAGGAGTTTTCTTCGGGAAAACGGAGAATCCCTTATGAAGACTTTATTCGAGACAAGACTCTTGGAATGTGTCAAAGGGAGTTTTATCGAACGAGCCAAAACAAGCCTTACGTTGTCCCGTTATTCCTAGACTTTTAAAAAAGTTCAATTGCATTGTGACAACGTTCTAGTTTTGTAGTTTTAGAACACACAAATTTTTTGTTTTGGTTACCGTGTTCAAGGAGGACTAGATTTCTTGGCGGCCAATGAAATACTAAAAGAAAAAAGAAAACCGGTTCGCAGAATAGCATCGAAAACTAATTTTTGATCAACTGTTCTATGCTTTGCAGCTGAGATCAGTGTGTGAATTCAAATACGATATGCAACAAGCAGAATATAAATAAAAATTGGACCAGTCTGATTTCTTCGTTTTCGTGGTAATTGCATGAGAAATGGCTGATAATTTATTGGGAAAACTCCAGAGTGAATCGACAAAGAATGGTGTCCGTTCCGGCAAAGGGTTCATTTCAAAAATGTGCTTATCTGAAGCTTCAATTCAAAGAATACAGTAGTCCCATAGTTCATAGGTTCCACGTGGTTTTCTACTTTTATGGTCCTATTATACTGTATTCAAATGCTACTCGCCAAAGCGTTTCAAGTGAAATAATTGATAATTCCAAGTTAGATTTACCCAATATTCTTTAATGAATATGTTGGATGAGTTTGCCGTACTCAAAGTACAGTTGCACAGAAAACAAACGTAGTTCGTAACCAAGCAAAGTACAATGCTACAAACTGCCATTGAGGAACGCTTTTTTGCCATAAACACAACTAATGAATACCGGAAAAGTTGGCTAAGTGAAACTTATGAAGTGAGTTTGGTTCTGTTCAAAACACGACATAAATTATTCACCTCCAGCGTCAAAACTCAAAACACTTGGCTATTAAACGTCCGAAACTTTTAAAACATATGGCAACATCTCTGAAATTGTTTTGATCTTCTCATTTTCAAAGTTACTCTCAATTGTAGATTCATAACTAAAAAGTGAAAAAGTGTTCATAACTAAAAAGTGAAAAAGTGTTCATAACTAAAAAGTGAAAAAGTGAAGTTGGCCAAAAGACGGAGGCCGTTGGTTTCGCGGCCGGCGACATATTGGATGCCGTATAATGAGGGCGTAATGTCACCGGAAGGGCACCAGCCTCGTCAAAAACAAGCACTCCGAAAACGATTGCTTCGGAAATCTGTCTCTGGCTCATTCTCTCTCTCTCTCTCTCTCTCTCTCTCTCTCCCTCTCTCTATTTCTCTCTCCCCCTAAGACTTTTCATTCTCTAACCTTTGACTCCCTAGAATGAACCTTTATTTATCGTTCATGCTACGCTGAACTCTCTTGCCAAAGTCCAATTAGTGTGCGTAAATTGGGACACGGCCCAGTGGTTCAGTAAGGAAGTGGGAGACTGGAATGGCAACGATTCCCGTTATTCATATAGCTTGAGAAAAGACTTGATCATAAGCCGAGGAGTACCTAGATAAACAGGATGAGTGTCTCTTGCAAAACGGCGTCATTCCAGGTAAAAACAAAAAAGGTATTGGGTTGCTGGCTGAATTGTTTGCGTTGGAGCAGAGAACAGGCCAGAGGGGAATTCCTCCAAGGGCGCACGTTCAGAGACAGTTAGTCTAATTCCATTTAGCTCTGCATATCCTCTCCCCTCAGAAAATGAGTCTCAGGCAAGGTTTGTCAGCCAAATTAAGAAACACAATGAGAACCATAGGCGTTCTCATCACGGAAACAGAAACTGGAAATAGAGGAATCGAGTTGTTATGGCGGGGGTTTGATGAATCGAATTGTCTGTGCTCAACCGAGAAAAATGCGGTAATCTCTCACTCGGCTGAACGTTAATTGAGGGGAAACAGAAGACCAGAAAACAAAAATGTCCCTTTGTCTCTCACTAGTAAATGGATGTTTCTCAGGCGGACATTCTCTCTACCTCAGCGTTTCTCAGGCGGACATTCTCTCTACCTCAGCGTTTTAGATGAAACAGCTGGCAACCCCGTTAAAGTTTAAAATGCGATGTTGAAGTAAACTGACTGTGTGAGTTGTTGTTCAACCGAAACTGAAATTACAAAACGCGGCAGCCATAAAGGACTTAAAACCTTATGATTACTTAAAACATTGAAGTGGAAAATTCAACCTGGTGTGAAATCTAGAATTCCATAAACACCCAACCCATGACACCCACCTCGTCTTCCTCGTCAGAGACCGTCTGAGCAGGTTCATTGTGCGGTCCATTCGGACGTCTTCCTGCGGCTTCCTTGAATTTTGGGTCTTTTTGAGATGTGTCATTTGCAAGAGATGAGAAGGGAGAGGGTGAGGGGAAAGAGGAGGGCACAGAGAATCATTCCGGAATTCATTCCGACCAGTCACGCCATAGCAAAACACACATATTCAAAAGAGGTATGGCAGACGATCACATTGAAAAAGAAGTAATTCTAGGTGAAGCTGATGTTAGGAACAGAAGAGAGGACAATGAGGAACGTAGGCTATAAAATGGCTAATCTGTTTTGATTACACTTGGTTTCTGATTTCTAAAGGGGAACTAACTGAAGTTTTCGGGAATAACACAGGACCTCAATGAATGAGAAGGCAATCCTAAAATTACAGTTTTAGCCAGTTGTGGAAACGAATCAGATCGAAGGGCCAGGAGACATTGTCGTTGGTCATGACTAGTCCTTAACCAATAAACTACCAAAAGGTTTAACAAAACCTTCAAGACTTGCGATGCTAGCCAGCTCCTGAAATCTTAGCACCAAATTTTCTACTTCCAAATAACTCATTGAATTTGAAATTTTAGAGACGGACTTTCAAAATTTACAATGATTACAGATTCTGATCCTGAGTTGAACTTTTTTTCAATTTGTTCAATTTCAATTTTAAACCCTCACCGAAAACATTGTTGTATGACGTTACACAGAAGAAAAAATAAACTAGAAATTATTATTTAGATGAGAAAACTCTGAAAACAGGCGTTTAGCTAGAAACATGTAGTATGTTTATGGCGAAAATTTCATTTCCATAGTGCATCCGTTAAAAATAGAAAAGAAGAAAACAATTCGATGAAGTTTCTGCCTTGGTGACCTAATTTGTAGTGCACATGTTCTTTTGCGGACGATATGCGGTAGTTAAAAATGAGGCTTCTTAATACAAAAATCCCAGTTTCCACAAATCCAAATGTTTTAGGTGTTGAATAGCCAAGCGTTGTGTGGCAAATTTAAAAAAAATTGGAGAGAAAGGGACTATACATGATGCAGAAAGAGTGTTTGTGTGTGGCTTTGGCAATATTTGTCTCAAATTAAATTATTCGCGAGTATGTCTCGGATGAATCTCTTTTGAAGAGACCAAAGAGTCAGGCGGAGGGAATCTTGAGATTCTGAAGCAAGATGTAAACATACTTCAGGAGGCTAATTGCAGGGGAACAAAGGAAGGACACATTTTGAAGAGGGTGATTGAAATCCAAACGAGAAGTGACGTGCCTTTGAAAATGTTTTTTAGGCTGAGATGTTCAATCGCTCTCTCTCTCTCTCTCTCTCTCTCTCTCTCTCTCTCTCTCTCTCTCTGCCGCCGTCTCTGAAATGGTCTGAATACACATGAAGGTAACCAAAGCTTGCCGGAATCGATCACTTCTAAATATTTCATAAGCTTCAACTAGTGCAGGGGGCCGAATGCAAAAGGAGCCTAAGTAGAAGGAGCTGAAAATCATCTGAGAGCGTGTTAGACCGGGAAAATCATCCTGAGCGATCTGATCACCCCCTGCATTAGAAATCGCATTAGATCAGACCGGAAAGTGTATTTTTCGTGCAGATGGCCTCAAATTCCCGAAGCTTGTAGTCTTCTGAAGGTACATAGAAAGGTTATGTAGTCAGAAGATGGAATTCGAGAGCGGAAAGTCACAGGTCGTGGGTTTGAGCGAAATGATGCACTTGGATAGTCACGAATGGGAGTGGACGCGCATTAGCGATAGCCATATGCGAAATGCCAATTTTAGGAGCGCCGTCATGGGAGGTGGTTTAAAGAGAGCAATGGAGGATGGAAGTTTATTATCCACTGTTTTATAGAAAAGAAGCGGAAAGTTTTAAAGAAAATGGTAACATTGAAAGGTTTGCAAGCGATTTTGAAAAACGGAAGTGGTTGGTGTTTCCCTATTTATACGACCGGAACAAAATTTGTTGCTTTGCGTGCTAGAAAAATTCAAAGACCACACAGAAGTAAAACGTTTTACAGTCTTAAAAGACTTCAAAGGACATTGTGATCAAACTCGACTTTTCTATATTTTATTTCTATTGAAAATGCCTTTTAAGGTTTTTTTCTTCGATGGTTTCATCTTTTTCTTGCGAGATAAACAAACTGTTGCGTTTAAGTGATATTTTGAAAAGAAAATAAAAACTTATCGTTAGCGATATCAGAAAAAGAAATAAATGAGAGAGAGGTAGATAGTCAGAGATAAAGAGAGAGGGTAACTGGGAGAGAGAGAGAGAGAGAGAGAAGGAGAGAGAGAGAGAGTGGAATGTGGTGCCGCCCTCATTCCCTCGACCATAGATTTTGGCTACCCTAACTGCAAATATTTGCACCCAAGTTTGCATTGGTTCAGTTTTAACCAATCGTTCAAATTTCAAATTATAAACTATCAGCTTTTCTGCAATTAGTGGGAAGAACACCGCTAAAAAATGCTTTGTCAGAATTTCAGTTAAAGGTTGCTACGATTTTCCTCCACTCGGTGTTATTCACATTGAGCTACAAACGAAATGCGGCAGAAAATACGTAAGTGAAGGGTTTGTTTACAACAACACTCGTCCGCAGAAGAGCAGTTCTTGTTAATTTTCCGAACCTACTTTGGGAAAGTGTTTACTGCAAAGAACCCGAAGAAACAAGAAAATAGCTTCAGTGCCAAGTTTTCTCACTTCGGTACAGAAAACCTACGGCAACTGAAGAAAGCCGGAAAAGAAGGGGTATAGAAGTGAAATACGAGATTGTCGGCGTCCAATTTGCGCAAAAACAAAGCCAGGCCAGGGGTGAATTAGAGGAATAATTGATGTGTGCTTTTTAGAAGGCGAAGGGAACACTTTTAATTAGACGACGTCTGGCTGAGGCCAAGGACCGAAGAAGGAAATCGTTGACTTCTGGAGAAACGAACGCTCTCCTGAGGATTTTATGGAATGAGCTCGTTTGTTGCAAAGTTTTGCAAGGAACCTGGCCCAAAGGGTTGATAGAGCGCCGAGTTCCCAGGGCACTCGATTCTTAGGTCGGAGCTCGAAGACGGCTGCCACGCAAAGATGATTTAGGTCAAAATCTAGTTGAAACATGAATGGTTTTATTCTAAATTCTAATCACTGGGCATTTCTATAGACACAGTTTCTGTATTTCACTTTCATCCATTTTACGTTTGTTAGATTTGGGTAGCTTGTGCCATCAAACATTAGTTACAAACAGGACCAGCATATAACGTAAGCTGTACTTCCGCCATTGCAACTTAGCGATTCAAGCACGTGCAGTTTAGAATTTCTCGTCAATTCTTTTGAAAAGGCTCATCAATTTTTAACAAACTTTTCTCGTTCCGGTCTTTGTTTAAAGGATGTCTGCCTCTTGACACATCGACAACACACGTGACTTTTCTCAAAACGTGACTTTGAGAAAAGACGCTTGTTGAATTTCGAGGATCCAAAACAAGAAAACTGCATTTGCTCGGGTTATTACTCTAAAAATATGAAAAGGAAGAGTTCCAAGCGATCTTTGAGAAGGACTTGGGACACTAATTGCCGTGTTTCCAGCCGTCGACGTCTACTGGCTTACAAGCTGAAAGAAGACTTCACAACAATAACACTCGGAATAAACATTGCAGCTGAAGGCTGTTGGCAGACAAAGACGGGAGAAAAGTGGACGACTGGGAGAACTCTTTCATCTGAAGCCAGGCGGGCTGATATCAGATGCTATCGACACGAAAATAGTAAACTAAGAAGGGTTTAAGTGTCTGGGCTGTTGTGAAGCGGCGTCTGAAGATCCGCGGAAGATAGGCACTCTTCTGATTAATGTTTTGAAGAGGAGGATATGCACGTGGAGGATATTTTGAGAAGAGATCCTGGGGATGGAAATACTCGGATACTGTACATGTGACTGGGGAATTCAGCAACTTAAAAATAGAAATAAATAACAAAAACAACGGAAAAGTTTTTTTACAATACGGGGGATACAGAATATTTTCGCTGTCCAAAACAACGTCCAGAACAAAGTAGACTTTGATCATTTGCGGATGGGAACACTACCGAACGTCGGTGAAATGTTCAGCCCGGCCCGTTTTCTCTTTTGCTAAAATTTGCCAAGCAAAAGATTCATTGTTCAATTCCCATCGGTGCTTTTCATGTTTTATCCACGAATATTACATTCCAGAAGACTTCCCATTTCCGAGACATCAGTCTTCGTTTACGCATATTGTATTCTTTTTTACCCGCCTCTCCAGCATGCTTGTCTTTTACATGGGATTGCAGTTACTTTCTATTTTTCCTTATGAAACGTTTAATCAAGAAAATACATTGCATAAAACCAAATAAACTTACATTAGTGATAGCCTCCTCATGAAGTCTGCCTGGTGAATGATGCCGTCGATGAGCGGCACTGCGATGGACCTCAAGGGACCGTCGGAGAGTCCGTCTTTCTCCTCCTCTTCTTCCATCTGGAATCTGATTAATTAAACACAGAATACCAAATCTTGACACGAGAAATACGAAAACAAGCAGTAATCATTGGTTATGTTTGAAAACTTCAGTGGATAAAAATTGGTTTATGAACTTGAATTTTAAGCAATGACTTAAAAGAAATTTTAAGAATTTCTATAAAAAAGGCACTTTCGATTACAGACGGGTAGAAAAAACTGACTTCTTCCGTTTCTGACTAAATTAGTCCCGATTCAGATAACAAACGTGACCGATTAACCAAAATGTGCGTGGACAAATTGAGAAATAGCTGGTTTTGTTTTGACGCCGCCCTACCAATTAATTGAATTATCTTGAGCAGAATGGGTTTGGTAGCGCTTACGAAATGAATGCTGCGTAAGCCTCGTAATGATATCTGGGAAAAGCATCAACATAACAAAAAGAGAGAGAGAGAGAGAGTGAGTGAGAGAGAGAGTGAGTGAATGAGTGAGTGAGTGAGTGAGTGAGTGAGTGAGTGAGTGAGTGAGTGAGTGAGTGAGTGAGTGAGTGAGCGAGTGAGTGAGTGAAGTGAGTGAGTGAGTGAGTGAGTGAGTGAGTGAGTGAGTGAGTGAGTGAGTGAGTGAGTGAGTGAGTGAGTGAGTGAGTGAGTGAGTGAGTGAGTGAGTGAGTGAGTGAGTGAGTGAGTGAGTGAGTGAGTGAGTGAGAGTGACTATAAAGTGGGCGAATCAAAGCAAGCTACAGCCTGGAATTGACAGATATCTGTCTCCTAGGCAATGACATCGTGGGAATGCGCGCCCAGCACAAAAAGTAGGCCCAGTGGGGAAGGAAGTCGTCCAAGTCTTCCGAGACTCAATTGGTAGGCGATGGACACGACAAGGCAAGAAGTGACTGCGAATACTGGCAGAGGAGGAAATGCGAGAGCACACACCGGTGTGAATAAGTTATGGAACACGCCAATCGCACAGATTGCTTCCTGATGGACGAGGGGGAACTGCAGCAAAGTTCCGAGAAAGTTCAATTAACGATGGAATTCATTGTTCTGCAACGGGGAATTGGTTAGTGGGAGAGAAAAACGGTAATAGAAGAATTTTTGATCAACTGCAGCGGCTTCAAGGAAAATTAGCCATATGTAGACTCAGAGACAACTAGTAAAGAATGTCCTCAGCAGCGGCCTTTTGGGAGGAGCCCTTGTTTTCAACGGAATTTCTAACGACTGGGACACAATAAACGAAGAGACTTGTTTCTCTCTATACGAACAGCGCATAAGTCAAATAATACACCTATGAAACAAGAAGCGGAAGGGATTTCATCTGTTCTTAGTTGGCATAGGCTTCTTTAAAACAATTTGTGGCCAGTGAATATTAGTAAATTCAAGTTTCGAATCGCAAACTCTAAAGCAGCTTGGTTGAAACAAAGAAACCCCAGGACTTTTTGGGTTCATGTATTTACAAAGGCAAATTTGTGTGGAGAATCCAAGTGAAATCATGCGAGCAGTTCAAGCTGAGACATTTGGAAAACACACAAGTCTCAACCGAAGGAATGCAAAACAAGAACACAGACACACGCGCACGCGAGTTTTGAGACTGCGGTTCAATTCCACGGTGGTGCAGATAATGGGCAAGCACAGCAATCTTTAAATGCATATAATGTTTAATCTAAAACGAAACTTGGTTTCTTGCCAAGTCTTCTGAGGCCGAGGCAAGGGCAAAGGTTCCCAGCAGGTGCTGCCTGAATAGTCGCTGATTCCGCGGCTGCATTGGGAAAACTCGAGTGTTTGCGGGTTTCCATGGGAAAATCAGCATTCAGCACCATCTCCCACATCTCCTCTTACGTCAAAGGCCTTCGTTGAATATTCTAGGACGGAAGATGACTCAAAGAGACAGAATGATGTCAACTAAAGGCTATTTTAAGACCAGCAGATTTTGGCACAAGCTCGCTAGTTTTCGTCCAAAGAATGGGGGGAAACTAGCGAGCTTGTGCCAAAATCTGCGTTTTTTTCGTGATGGATTGGATAAACAGAGTAGAAACCTAGTTTGCAATTCAGACAAATGGCCTAAAAATAGTGGAATAGCGAATGAGTAATAATGAGACCAGTCTAGGTAAATAGAGATATAAAACTATGTTTCTGAAGGTTTCGCATCGTAGCGAGCAAAGACCATGGGAAACTGGAGACAAGGGATTAATGTAGGCAAGGGGGCACCCCTCGGGTGATTCATTGAGGCAATTAGTGGAATGCGTTATAAGTAAGTGCTGCAAATAGTAATACTTGCGTCAAAACGGTGGAATTTCTTTCCATTCGGCGTCAATCAGATGAGTTTGGAAGATGAACAGAAAAAGTTGACCTCCTGTAGGCTCCGAAATGGAATAGATTCACTAATACCAACCAAGTGAGAGAAAAGAACAGACAGAAGGAGAAAGGAGAGAGGCTGCCTCGCAATTATCCGTACCATCCCGTTACGTGACATCTGCCCGTGACGTTCCGCACGTGAAAACCAATTCTCTCGTTTGCCGTCTCCCTTCCCCATTGTGTCTACTCGTCTCCTCCCCTGCGGTCATGTATCCCTACGGCAACGGCTATGGCTGCGGTGGCTACCCCTCTCAAGGCTACGGTGCCTACCCTGCTGCCTATCCGATGGGGGTTCCTCCGGTCGTCGCCACTCCCATGGTCGCCTCTCCGATGGTCGGCACTCCGATGGTCGGCGCTGCTCCCGGCGTCATGCCCGGAATGTGCCCTGGAATAATGTTCTGCACTAACCCCTTCTGCCACCACATGTGCTGAATGTGAGAGATACTGACAATGAAGATGTCTCGGGTGTGATGTTATCTGGCGCTTCTTTATTGTGATGATTTTCACTCATTTCTTGCACAAGTACTCACAATGAGGATGGTTATTTGGTAAAAGCCTGTTTATATTGTTTAATCGTTCGTACGTATTATTTCTATTTTCTCCATTTCTCTTTCTTTCCCTCATTGAATCCCATTATCTCTCGGTATCTCGCATAATTGTGGCCGCAGAATTCTTGTGTTGTCCGCAGGCGTGGAGGACACACGCGTAAACTGTCGCTTTCCGTCGCGCGTCCGCCACAGGAATGGGGTCACTGCGGATTCATCCGGCCCACAATCGATCCTTAAAACATCTGTGATCGTCCTTTTCTCTATAATTGCAAAACACTTTTCTATTTGTTATGTTTTCACTTGATAATATATCCTTTCTTCTTTACTAAGTCACCCATCTTCCACTTTGTTCGATTCAAAGATCCCTGCGGCGATCTTTCTCGTCGTGTTTCCTTTTGTGCCGATTCATCGAGGCGTGATGAGAGATTCCCCCAGTCGTTTTGTTGCCAAAATTCCAATGAAAGTTTACATCTTCAGACTTTATCTTTGATCTTTGGAAGAATTTAGACCACTTTTTACCCTCCCGTTTCTGCCGTTCGTTATCTTATTTGTCAATTTGGAACATCCCTGCCAACATCTTCCTTTTTGGGAAAACATTTTATGTAAATGTTGTTAAACCATCTTTTAGGCTTCTCTTTTCTAGTATCTTCTAAACCGTTTATCAATCTCTGGTGAATAAACTGGGAGCGATATGGCCAAAATGGCGGGGTGGGTCAGCAGCGCACACTTGACCTACTCTCGAACATCTAACTTTGAACTTTCACCATTGCATGTTACGGCACTTAGTGTTTAACCAATACACATAAATATTTTAAATTACAATAAGTAACCTACCCGTAATTCTCAAACGATGTATAGTAGAAACCCCATAAAGTTTTTTTCCCGCGACATTACTTCGCCTAAAAAAATTGTATGAGAAAATGGGGAGGGGCTTATCACTTCTCAAATAACCAAATGTTTGTTAGGTGCGTAGGTTATTTCTAATGAAAGCGAGGTTTTCTCCGAGATTATTTGCCGGAACTATTATTACGACTATGTTCAGCTTTCTACTTTAGGAAATGATGTAGGGAAAATGACTGGAATGCTTACATTAGGGCAGAATAGTTTTATTGATTGTTCGAATCAATGGATCTAAATTTATCCGTGTTTGATCAATAAGAGGCGCTAGGCATTTCCACACTCACTGATCAAAGACGCGCGACCCACACCCAGACGAAATCGGCTTCAAACGCTCAGCATCAAAGATCACAAAATTTGGATCAAAGGCAGAAGTTAAGTCGTTCGGATTTGCGTTATCAAGTGAAACTCTAGGTAGTTAGAAGAAAAAACAAGGAACCAATTTGATGATGTGAATTTCGCAAGATGCCTACGTGAAACTTTCCAAGATTGAAAACAATGTGAACTTGTCAAGTGCTACTGCACTTTTTGTCTGCCATGATTCCAACCTATTATATTCTCAAAAGCTACAGAGACCAATTTGTATTTCACTGTTTTTCTAAGTATCACAATTCACTCAAAAGTAACAGAATAAACAAGCAAATATTGGCATCTTAAATCAAAATCCAATCAAGTTATGTTGCCGAGTCCGTGATGCATTCCTTGGGTTTCTGTGTGTTCACTCCTCTCGCGTCACTCATACTCCAAACTTAACACCAACACAATAACCCACTGCACACATCACTCGTCCACACTGTAAACGTGTTGTAACCCGTCTTTCCACCGATTATTTCCAGAAATAGACATTTGCACGTCATTTTCAGGGTAATGTGGAAGTGCGTGAATCCTTTTGGGATTCTGCAGGACTTCCTGGCCGATTGTTTCTATAAATATGGATTATTTATATCAAAACATCCTAAATATTTTGCCCTTGGTCCTTTATGTATGACATGCATTTTCGCTTTCGGTGTTTTGAATTTGAGAATGGAGGTGGGTATTTTTTATTGAAGAAGGAGGAATCTTGGTTTAGGACGATTTGCGTTTTCTGTATTCACCGGATCATTCCAAATCTAGGGTGGAATATGATATTCATCAGCAGTTTTCTGGAGATTCTATGAATAAGTGAGTGACTTTTGAAAGCAAAGACAGTTAGGTTCAGCTCATTTGTTTCCATTACTGTAGAAGCCAGAGACGGGGATAAAAACCTTCTGACGCCCGAGAGAGGAGCCAAAATTATGGCTTTCAACAAGTTTGTGCTGAATAATATGACTATAGAAGTGGAGGGAAAACAGGTTAGTGGCGTTTGAAAGAATCCGGGCGGGGGAAATCGGATAGCTATTTGTAGCTGCTATGCGTCAGCCAAAGCGGCCTTAGGTTGCCAAGTCCTTTTTGTGAAGATGTTATATTGTTGTTAGTTTATGAAACTGAATTATGTTCGTTTTTCAGTTGAACTTTGGAAGTGAAGTTTGTCCTTCACTGAAGCAGTGCTCCCTCAGTAACACAATCATCGACATCTTCTTCAGTACTTTCTGGAGCAAACGAGTATGCTCATTTTTCTTTTTTTTCTGCGATCCCTTTCTTCTTTGCAGCTCCGATCCGAACCCCGCATCAAATTCGACTACCCCACGATGACCTTCTTCGACGCTAAACTCTTCCTCCCAACTCATTTCTATGGAGTAGAACTCGATCAATACGGGAATATGGTCTTCTCTGATATGATTCACATGATATTCCAAATGCCAGCCTATGGAGAAGTAAGAACACAAAGTTTCCAGAATAACAAGAAATTTTAGGTCACTTCTGAAAAGGTCTCGCAGGCTTTTGAGGTGGCGGTAAAAGAGATTCTGGCTAGTGAAACACAGTTTCCATTCAAAACATCTATATTCTCACTATCTATTCTGAAAGATGAAATGCAGAAAAATGCCACTTATACTGTTCCTTTTATCTCGCTCACTATTCTTCTGTTGGTCTCATTTACCGTTGGATCGTGGTACGTTTGAAAGTTCTCTCTTTCTCTTCTCTTTGCCTTGTTCTCTTCGGAACTCTCTCTTTTGTTCCTTACTGTTGCATTTCAGCATGACTGGCGACTGGGTAACCTCTAAACCAATTGAAGCGATGATAGGAGTTCTCACTTCTACTATGGCCATCATCAGTGCCTCGGGTATTCTCTTCTTCATCGGTGAACCCTACATCTATCAGGTACTTCAACAGCATTTTCTTTTAGCGTCGATCTAGGTTACTGTGATGCCGTTTATTGCTTTGGCCATCGGAGTAGACGACGTTTACGTGATGTTAGGAGCTTGGCAAGACACCAAAAGAACCCTCTCCCCTGAGAAGAGAATGGCGTTGGCTCTGGAAGAGGCGGGAAGTGCTATTACTGTAACTTCAATCACTTCTGTTCTGTCCTTCGGAATCGGAACCTTCTCATCTACGCCTGCAATTTCCATCTTCTGTAAATTCATTGCTCTGGCCATTGCTTTTGATTGGTGTTACCAGGTTAGTTTCATTTCCATCATCTGACAATTCTGTCTTTGCCGTTGCTATTCTTATTCTTTTCTGACTGATATCTTAAGTTAACCTTCTTCGCCGCTGTGATGGTGCTTGGGGCCAGAAGGGAAGCAGCCGGTTACCATTGTATCTATGTCTGGAAGAGATGCAACAGGCAGGAAATTGAAAAAGTATGTTAAGTAAATTCCTAAAGAAACGATAGTTTTTTCCTTTATTTTAAAACGCATGTTTCAGGCCAAACGTCCAGACACCATATCTCCCACTCGTCATTTCTTCGAAAATGTTTTTGCTCCGTTCCTGTGCCTTCCCCTTACAAGGATCGTTCTGGTAAATAATTGTTTGAGTTTACAAGTTTACTATTGTTTTAGTGTATATCGTACGTTGTTTACATCTTCTTTGCCTTCTATGGTTGTTCTCTTCTTCACCCGAATTTAACACCGTCGAGACTGGTTTGTTTTCAAAAAACTCGGAGATCTACCCTTATAGTTTTTATAATTCATGCAAAAATTAAGCTAAAACACCGAAGATTCAAGGGGAAAAAACTCATACCACCCACTACAAAACAGCTAGAGTTGCCTCCCTATTTTGGTAATGCAGGCTGCAAACTTGAAGGAAATTGACGGAGAAATTTTAAGACCACATTTTGGGTTTGAATACGCAAAAACACACAGATTGATATTCTACTTCACATTTTCAGGTTGTTGACGATTCTCCTCTAATTCCCTACCTCCATTTGGCTGAAACCAAAATCTGGGCTGAGGGTCTCATTGGAAGAATATACGTCAACAATGCCCCCGACTTTAGCAAGAATCCAGAAATGGTGGGTACTGTAGTTGGTAGTAGAGGTCTGAAGCAATTCATGCAAACCACACATTCTCAGCAAAATAGGTGTTTAGATTGACCGAGTGCTCTCACTGGTCAGTGAATTGGAAAGCACTCCCTACTCAATGGGCCCCAACTCTACCTCTATCTGGCTTCGAGATTTCAACAACTACCGGCAGTTCTTCTCAGAAGGCGATGAAAGGTAGATTTAAAAACTTTTAAAGTTCCAATATATTTTCAGATTCTACGAAACTTTGAAATCCTTCACCCATATTTCATTCAATAACCACTGGGAGACGGATCTTAAGTGGGCTGACAGAAATGGATCCAAAGGGGTTGGATCAGCAAAAATATTTTTGTACTTTGAGAGTTTAGCAATATGTAAAGAAGTTTGCCTTCACTACTGCTTTCAAAATAGCTAATTGGAATGGGAGGACCGAGCTTCTTTTGAGGTGGAGGAACATCACTGCCAAGTACCCAGAGCTACAGGCTTTGGTATTCGATGAGAATAATTTCTATTCTGACCAGGTGAACAGAAAAAATTCTACTGCAAAACGAAACTTGTTTAAAACATTTGACATCTGGCAACATTCTTCAAACCAACAAACATAACATAGCGTGTGTGCAAGCCATGTGCAATGAGCACCTTACTTGTCAATTTTATAGATGCTAGAGTTGCAAACCACAACCCTTCAATCTCTAGGAACCGCTATTTTGACTCTAATCACAGGTAAAAGATGCATGCAGCTTTTAGAAGTTTGATTTCCAGTTTGTATTCTATTTGTGGCAGAGTCTTCAATTGTCTTCTGGGTAGTTTTCACCTTAATCTCCATGGACATAGGAACCGCTGGCTTTTTGTCTCTATGGGGAGCAGACCTTGATCCTACGACTGTCGTCAACATTTTGGTACTGGGTTTAATGAACAAATATATAAACTACTCTTTCAGATGTCTATTGGTCAATGTATTGATTTTGCGACTCATGTAGGGTATAGGATATATCGGTCAGAGTGTAAAAACCCGGATGATCGGATACGAGATTCTTTGGGTGCCATTGCATGGCCTGTACTGCAGGCTGGAACTTCTACTTTGCTAGGTACTTTCTCTCTCTTTCTCTCGATGACATTCTTCTCTTTTCAGCCATCATCGTAATGATCTTGGTGCCTTCGAACGCCGTCCGAATGTTCGCCAGGACGTCCATCCTAGTGGTTGCCACGGGTCTCTTCCACGGTCTCCTCATCCTGCCTGTGATTATTCGCTCCTTCGCAAGTAATGCCAAAGCACACGAAGTAGTTCATAGACATTGATTTTATTCAAATTTTGAATCGATAATAAAATATTGAAATACCAAAAATGTTAACATACATAGTTATTGTTTGGGATCCGGGAGACACAAGGGAACCCTCCTGGACCATTTGTCGGCAGCGACGCAGGTCAGAACATTCTCCGCATTCAGTTTGTATTCTGGAGAAGGGCAGTAAAACACGATTTTCTCTCCAACCAAATAGTATTCCTAAAATATTACTTAATCAAGGTTTTAGCGTGAGAACCTTGGCAGGAGAGGTCGATTCTCCATTTTCCGGCCTCCCCGGATGTCTACAAAAAGGGTCACCTAAAATAAAACTAAGATTTGGCTTATCAGTTCTCACATTTGGTTAGGACTCTGCTCCAGCGGCCATCGGCCTGGCACATTGAGAAATCGCCTCCTGTTAGGATGTGGTTTGTGATGCATCCGAAGAGAACTGGAAAGATAGGAATGAAATAGGGAGAAATAGAGAAAGAAAGATAGAGAAAGAGGGCGGGAGAGAAAGGATTATGACAGAATAGAGTCTTACCGATGTCTCCTTTTTGATACTGTGGCTTTGAGGCCCCAATGATAAAGCCATTCTTCGGCGGTGTAATGTGGCCGCATTTCACAACTGGAATAAAAGGGAAAGTTTGCAATTCTCCAACTCACTTGTGCATTGCGGTATTTTGTCGCTCCAAGTTCCGTCGTTCCGACAGTGCATGTACTCTGCTCCAATCAAAGTGTAACTAAAACGGATTACTATAAACTTTCATTAGTCTTACCCTTTGGAGCACTGAAAAATAGCCACCCCTCCGAATTTGAAAGACGACACACTCAGTGACATTAGCTTTCCATCAACAGCCAGGGGCGGACATTGAGTGGCTAGAAGTGTTAAAGTTATGAGAATAATGAAGATGTATGTCACCTTGGCATCTGGGGGCTGGATGACTCCAACTGCCATCGGCTTGACAGGTTGATATCGAGGACCCGAGGATTTTATAGCCGGCTGGGCAGGAAAACTGGGCTACTGTTCCAATGAAAAGGTTTCGACTGGAGAAGTACACGTAGAGATGGGAGGAGTTTTGGAGGGCACTGCACGCGCCTTCTGAAAATGGATGGTTTCTGAGGCAAAGATAAACGAGGTAAGGCGAAGTGATTGAGTGAATAAGAGAGAGATTGCCTTGAGCAAATTACCTTCAACTTTCAGTCTCATTGTGTTCCTCTTTCCAGAAGGAGAGACACAATGCAACAATCCCGAATCTTCCTTTTGAGCCACGGCTACTGTCAGCTGAATGCCATGTTTTGTTTTTCTATAGTGTTACTCTGAGACCTGGAAAGCGTCCAAGTCAGTCCTTCCTCCGGCATCAACCGTTGTCCACTGAGTTGGGTAGGAACGATACGTCGAGGTGTGCTCCTAAAGTAATTTAGTTTGAACAACTGCTGTGAGGACTTACCCATTTCAGTTTCTTGCTGCTTTTGGGTCTCAAACAGAAGAAGGAAATTGTGGAACTTCTCGAAACAACAATGTCGCCGGTGGGAGAGATCGAGTGAGGGCCTCCTTCGACGGAGAAGTGGATTGGGGGGTAGTCACCTGGAAAACGTCTCAGTCAATCTCTCCCTGTCTTTCTCTCCACGTTTTAACAGTGTTCAAATATATGACAAACTGTCGCAAATGTCTCACGTTTGAAAGGAAGTTCCGTCTGTGACACCTCTTTTCGTTTACTTTACTTGTTATTCACCAATTTGCCAATCACTCAACTTTGTTTCATAACAAGCGTCTCGTCGATTTTCAAAAGAAGCAAACATGTTTTCCCAATCTTTCTTCTTTGAAAACGTGATTTTTAGAATACCAAAAACTTCCTATTTGAACGGAATTTGCCATATTTATAGGCTCATTGTTGGAATTCTTCCATCCTACAGTAAGAATGTCTCTCCTGGATGTTGCTTTGGCATGTCAAATGATATTCGTCGTCTTTGCTGTTTCAGCTAACATAACCTTGTTTTATTTGATTGTGAGGTTCACTCGACATAAACTGGGTTTCTATAAATGGCTGATAGCTGCGTACGCAGTGTTTGAGATGCTTTTTGCGGTTATTGTCTTTGTGGGAACGCCGGTGAGTATTTCCATAGTCGGTTTACCTCACTTCCACAACCCATATCTCGCTCGACTGTTTCTTTCTTTCAGCTCCATCTGGTATCTGACAAGTCTTGGATGGTATTCACCTACGTCGGTATTTTGAGCAACACCCGTTTCGCAATCTTAGGTCCTGGCTTCTACTGTTTCTTTTACGAATTGTGGCTCTGCTTCGTTCTGCTTTTGTTTTCCGCCCGTTACATTATGGTGTGCAGACCTTATCTTCTCCACTATCTCTATTCCCGAAACTTCAAAGTGATCTTTACTGTAATTCTGTTTTGCTCTTGTTTGGCTTGTGGTATTTGTGCGTTCTACTTCTGCCTTCAACCAGTAATTTCAGCGGTAATTATCTCAAAAGACCTTGTTTATGCATTTTAGGTGACCGTAGAGAAGCTGAGGTCTTTCTATGGAATACCACACCCTGAAGAACTGGGTTACATGATGTTGCGAATACAGGTGTGTTTATGTGAATCTGTGTATCCGTGTGTAATTTTAAACTTTTTAGGACCTAAACGGAAACCCCGTGTTTGAAGGAATCTTAGGAACGTCTGTCCATTACTTCCTAATCGTCCTCTCTACAATTGGCGTTACTTTCTTCAGTATCAACATAGCCTTAGGCATCCGAAAAATGACAAAATCTGCAAGAAACTATGACGTCACCTTGGAGAAGCAACTCTTTTTAGCCCTCATGATTCAGGTTTAATTATTATCTAAAACCAAAGATCTCTCGTCCAGACCATCGTTCCCATCTTCCTCTGTCACATCCCATCCATAATAAACTTGTCATTCCCTTTTTGGAATGAAGATGTCAACTTTGGTTCTTATTCCATCTTCTTCTCTGCGGTGACCACTCTTCAGAAGGCAACCGACCCTGTGGTGGCTATGGTTTGCATTGGGGACTACAACAAGGCTGTACGGAGGATTGTTTGTGAGTTTTGGTCAATAAAAGATTACAAGAAGTTTCAGGTGGAAGGCAACAAGTCATCAGTCCGAGCAATACAGCCAACACTGTTTCTTGAAATGTGTTTGAATTGTGTTTTTTGGTATAAAACGTTCCTTAAAAATGTATTGTATTCTGTTTGCTTAACGGACGATAATTACACATTTTTCGGAATTTTGTTTTGTAAAAAAAGCTTGAAAATTAATACGGAAAAATGTGTACCGAATTGAATGTTTTGGAATTTCAAAAACGTATTTTCACATTTTCATTTTTTGAAACATTTTCTCTTTTCTGGCACAAACACTTCCTAGTTTCACGGCACAGTTCATTTTTGGGCATCTTATTATTGGGGGACGTCAGAAACTACCGGTACAATCGGTTTCCTAGATGTTCAAATATTATTTGTATTAAAAATATAATGAGTTACTCATAAAGATCACGCGGATGACTTCTGAAAGCCACGTGTTCCCACATTAATTCTTCAGAATGAGGCATTCATGAAAAAACAATCGGTGATCAAAAGCAGTGATCCCGTCTGTAAACTAAGATGTTTTGGAGATTACGTTCATTTCGATGTGATTGCCAACAAAGCGTGGAATCGGGATAAATAGCCCGATTTTCAAAGATTTTCCAGTTTTCATTTATAAAAACACGTTGAAAACAGTTTTTGTGTTGTTTGATTCTGGGAAATCCGAAAATCAGCTGGATTTCCGAATTTGGAATCTTGTTTGTTGGAATCGGTTTACGTTTCAGCTGTCTGAACTTTACAGCCTCGTCTGGCATTCACCTGCCGCCTGGATAAAAGCGAATTAAATCCGCGTTTTCAGCCGCTTCTTGAAACAGTCACTCTCCTTCGCTATGCTTCTTCTGAACATCGTTCTCTTCTGTCAGACAGTTTTTGTGATCTGCGCGGTTACAATGAACCTCTGCCTCATCTATCTGGCAATCCGGCATTCTCAAAAGAAAATGGGGCTGTTCAAGTGGATTCTGGTTGGATACGCCGTTTTTGAGATCATGTTTGCGTTGGTTGTCTTTGCTGGAACTCCGGTAAGGGATTGTACGATTGTCAGAAAAGTTAGAAGGTCCAAGTGCAAACCCGGGAAACCAGCTCCGAAAATAAAGAGATACAATTTATGGGTTACCACAGCAAAGAATACTTACTGTGAAGGAAAAGGGGGTCGCACATCAATTGCTAGCTAGATTGCAACGTTTTTTTTTCCTAAAAAGCCGCTTGCATAACTTTCTTTAGACTGAAATAACATTTTGGCAATTGACATTCGGCTGGGTCCTATGCTGAAAGCGCGCCAGAAAAGTTAAGTTGCAATGCCGCTTGTCAAACTTTTTTAATAGTTTAAAATTTATATTCTGCTTATTGTTATTTTCTAGCTCCACCTTGTCTCTGACCGTTCCTGGATAATGTTCACCTATGTTGGTCTTCTGAACAACACTCGCTTCGCACCCCTAGGCCCTGCTCTCTATTGCTTTTTCTATGAGCTATGGCTAGTTATCCTACTGTTCATCTTCATCTACCGCTACATTTCCATCTGCTAGTAAGTGCTGCTTAAAATAAGATTCAATTTGATCTAGCCCCCTCCTACTGAAGAAAATGAATTCTTCGCTGTGTCGCTGCCTTCTTACCTCATTCTTCCTCGGCTTCTCCAGTTTCTGCATCGTTTGCATTTTCTTCTTCTGTGGGCATCCGCAGATTTCACCGGTAAGGTTTCCATCCTGTGTTTCAAAGTCGTAATTCAATCAGAGTGTGACAGAAAAACTGAGGGAAGACTACGGTATCGAACATCCGGAAACCATAGGCTATATGATGCTAAGGCTTAGGGTAATCGCGGTTCTGAGACGATAAAGCCTTAACTTTTTAGAATCTGGACGGAGATCCTTCTGTCAACGGAATCATTGCCATTTCCTTTCACTACGCAATCATTATCTGCACTTCTGTTGGGATAACCACATTCAGTGTTTTGATTTGGCGCGGGATAAGGAACATGGCAAAGATAGCTACCAAAGTGGATGTTGTGCTGGAAAAACAGATTTTCACAGTTTTAATGACTCAGGTAAATTTACGCTCGCAATGTGAGTGTGTGTATGTAAGCGCGGATGTGTCTATGCGTCAGTTGAAATATTCCCTTTTCAGACAATTGTCCCCATTTTCCTCTGCCTCCTACCCTCCTCAATCAACATCAGTTTCACTCTGCTAAACTTTGACGTTAACTTTGGAGCCTTTTCTATTTTCTTCTCGGCAATCACTACCCTTCAAAAGGCAATCGATCCAGTAGTTGCAATTATCTTTATTGGAGATTACAACAGTGCAGTGAAAAGGATCCTCTGTAAGGCTTCATCAACAAAGGAAAGACAAAAAAGTGCATTTAGGCCGACGAGTGAGTCAAGAAGAGGCGTCTCAGAGTTACGTCACTGCTACGCATCAGTGATAAGCACAGTAAATAAAAATGTATGCATGAATGGTACCTAATAGAGGCTATTTTTACTTTCTACTTTTAATAATGTTTTTAAAAATGAGTGTTTTGTTATATTCGACTTTCCAATTCTTTCCTTTCCCTTTTCCAGAATACACATAGTTCACAAACAGGTTGATATTCGATTGATTCCGTTAACCACTTGATAGTAAGCTTAAGCCAAACAAAAAAAGATTAGCCTTTTAGTCCTTTTTGTAATCATTTTCACTAATTTATGTTAAACGCAGACATCTATAATTCAAAAAACCTACAATTCAGGAAAAAATTAACATGTAAGTAGCTTATTTGTAAAAAGTGCCATCCTTTCTGTTTTCCAGGTGTGAAACCACAGAACAGTTTCTAAATCACCTGGGAAGTTCTGTGGTTCAATGTATGTTTTCTGACTAAAGTTTTGATTCCACACGTGCACAGCCAACTTCCATCTCGTTAATCCTACATCAATCTTCACTGAGCCTTCAGATGTAATGGCCCTTCTTCAGATGGCTTTGCTCTTCCAAACAGTTCTTATCATCTTAGCAGTAACAATGAATTTCTTTCTAATCTACTTGGCTGTCCGTTTTTCTCAGAAGACAATGGGGTTCTTCAAATGGATCATAGTTGGCTACTCTGTCTTTGAAATCTTGTTCGCTGGAGTTGTCTTTGCGGGAACTCCGGTGAGTTGTCGCTTAAATTACGTAGTTGGATTTCTTATGCAAAAGATTCTAAGTCAACCGCTAAATCAGCATTCATATTTAGCTTCATCTGGTATCTGACCGTTCCTGGTTGGTCTTCTCTTCCGTAGGCCTTCTAAGTCACACAACATTCGCATTCGTTGGTCCTGCTCTCTATTGCTTTTTCTACGAAATGTGGCTTGTGATTTTACTTTTGATCTTCCTTTATAGGTACCTGACTATTTGTCAGTAAGAACACCGAATAAAAATGGGGAAAAGGTCAAATTTCAGTCCATATTTTCTGCAGCGCCTGGATTCACGCTGTTGTCGTTTTGCACTATTGGTCTTTTCTATTGGATTCTTTGTGTTTTGTAATGTATGTGCTTTTTACTTGTGTGGAAAACCTAGAATCTCTCCAGTAAGTTATAATCAATTAAATAAGAAATTCTCGCGGAGGGGGCAATCCGCTTCCTGCAAGCAAGAGCTGGTCCATTGCAATTTCATTCATGTCTAAAAATCTAAGAGAATCAAACAAAAAATCTAAGAGAATCTTTCTTTTTCGAACATGCTGGAGATACTCAAGAAAGAATACGGCATCGACCGTCCAGAGGACATTGGCTATATGATGCTCCGTTTGCGGGTAAGTGTGTCTACCCACAAACTACAAATTGTTTCAGAGGCTAGATGGTACACCGGCAGCTCAAGGAATCATTGCTATTTCGTTTCATTCAATTCTAATAGTTGGTACTTCTGTCGGAATAACTGGCTTGAGTGTTGCAATTTGGCGCGGAATTCAAAAACTGAAGCAATTGACAAGTAGTAAACATGACGTCATGCTAGAGCGGCAAATCTTCAAAGTTATTGTGATTCAGGTAAGAAAGGAATCGAAAAAGAAAGGAAGATCGATCGATAGCAAGAGAGAAAAGCGTGACTGGGGAGGATTGAGGGTACAATAACTATTGAAGCCATATCTTCTAGGCCCTCATTCCCCTTTTCCTCTGCCTCTTTCCATCTATCATCAACATCATTTTCACTTTGCTGAACTTTGATGTCAACTTAGGAGCAGTCTCAATTTTCTTCTCGGCTTTCACAACTCTCCAGAAAGCAATGGATCCAGTGGTGGCTATGGTATGCATTGGAGATTACAACACCGCAGTAAGAAAACTCTTCTGTGAGTAAGATAAAAGTTTATAGCAAGCATAAGTTTCAGGTCGCAAAGTGAGTCAATCTACTGGAAACTTCAGTGTATCCAGGAAGCTTGAAACTTGAAAAGAAATGGTTATGTTTGTCATGCGAGCATAAATACCCATTCTTTCTTCAACATCAATCTCTTGGTCCCCGTCTCGCACTCTCTCTATTTTCTCCGTCTCTCTCAACCCACGATCGTCTTCTGGATCCAGCGGCAGGCAATAGGGAGTCGCCCCATTCCATCTTCCTCCCCTGCACTCCGTCTCAGTTTTTCCCCGAAGCTGCTCCATTCCAGGATTTGCACACCGGAACACTAACTTTGTGCCATCTAAAATTCTGTTTGTACCTAACCCGCCAATGAAAACCAACCTTTAAAATGTTGATTAAACAAAATAGTCTCCTTCCTAGCCTGGTCAAAAGTAACAGTTCTAGAATTCAGCTGTATTTTGTTTTCACACGATCCATCATCTAAACCAACTTAAGAAAAGTGCATTTTAGAAGCTTACGTAAAGGGCATGTGGTATTCCTCTTCCAGTGCCAATTCCCCCTTCTGCACTTGATTTCTGCGATATCTTCATCTGAGGAAATTGCGCAACCGATCTGAATTCGGTATTTAGATGGCCTTAGTTAACGAATTAACATGTAAAATAGTTCCATGGGCAAATGCGTGATCATCCTGGAGAATGTAGTTTTCCATGTTGACCACTCGCTGTCGTCGGCCGAGGACAGGCGAAGAGCACATGTCGTGGCGGGGTGGCTCTCGAAGTTCCGTTGCATTGCCGGTTACTGAAACGATGAGATAACAGAAGCACAAAAAACTTACCACATGGTAGCAAATTACTGATCCACTGTCCGTTGACACATTCGATTCCACTGGCTTCTTCTCGGTTGTCCACGCACTAAAACGGTGTTCTTATTAAAACGCAACTGGGGCTACCTTGTACTGAAAAATGGTTCCATTTGGATAGACAGTTTGAAACCTGTCCAGAAGCGTTTTCTTCATTCCGACTATGCGATAGATGACCGAAGGGGTTGTATCTCGAGGTGGGACGCAGTACGTTGAAGCTTAAACGTTTCTCTCTTTCTTTCTTTCTTTCTCTCTCTCTCTCTCTCTCTCTCTCTCTCTCTCTCTCTTTATCTCTCTCTTTCCTTTTCTTTCTCCTCTTTCTCTTTGAGTCGTTTCAAACCTACAGTTCGTCATACACGAAGGAGTTGGGGTCAAGGCTCCTTTAGAGCAAGAAATCGTCAGATTCAATCCAGGGCAGATTAGAAGGGTACTTTCCCCATCAGAAACTGCTCTCAGCGGGTCATCAAAGTGACCCACGGCCAATTTCGGTAAGGAACATTCTTCTGAACCATTGTTTGCATTGCTACACTTGGACACCTACGGGGAGAACAATGCCCAAGAGAATTGGCGATAATGCCCCTTCGACATTCCAAGACTCCATTGCCCATTAGGTTGAATCCTCTGAGACAGACCATGTTGGCTGAACCTTTGTCCTCTATGACGTCATTGGACTGGAGGATTTGGGATGTGCCTGATTTGAGGAAGAAGACGTGGAGACGGACGGGGACTCGGCAGGATTCTGAAAGAAGATTCTCACTTTGTCCTGGTCTCCAGTTTAGTTTTGGGACTCAAAACAGAATCAGAAATACATTAATGGCAATCAACTTTATTAGAACATGCAAATAGGAAAACAAAAGTGGAAAAATAGAAATCCTCTACAAAAGCAACATTGGGGACGCTGAACAAACTGCTGACATTCGGTATTCAATCTAAACTGCCGTTTGCCACTCGGCATTCTGTTGATTATACCGTTTCATGAATTGAAATAAAAGAAAATCACAAAATAGATATGATATGGTGAATTCGCAGTTGTAAATTTCATAAGTAATGCTACTCAACCAAGAAGAGAGGTTAAGTTGAGCTATAGTCGAGATGCAATAAGTTGAAACTCTATAGCTGTTTTTTTCAAAGCTGTTCCCTATTGTTTCCCTTCACTGAGTATTACAGCGGAATATACATCTGTTGAAATCGCTCACTGGGAACGCAGCGGGCGACCGGGGGACTCCATCTGCCTCCCACACAAAGCGACCGTCCGTCGAGGAAGTCAGCCGGGAACTCGAAGCCCTCCCTGCAAACCACCTGATGACGCGTGTGAGCAATCTCAGCCATCGCTGGCTTCTATCCTACCGTAATATCTCCTTCCTTGTTCAGAACAATTGTCCTCTCAGAGTTACTTTCAATTGTGGCGCAGTTTAGACTTCGTTTAAAACGCCTCTCCACTGAAGTAAATTCTTCTATTTAAAGGTTTACAACTCACTAATACTTCTTTTTCTTCGATCCCAGGAGATCCTGCCTTCGATCATTGGATGAGTCTGGGGAACGCATTTGGGTCTCAATTTTGGCATCCAGTCTCCATCTACGCAGGAGGCTTTGGGAGCTCCTGAATCAGAAGATGGTAGGCCTTAAGACTTCATCATACCTATCAAGTAGTTGCCTTTGTGACATTGGAATCCAATTGATCGACCTTGTTCAACTCTGCAAATTAACATACGGGAATAACAAAGGCTCAAACTTTTCAGTTACTTAAAACTTAATTTTAAAAAGTTGCAAAAGAAAAAAAACTTACTTTTGTATGTAGTGCGCAAAGTCATAGGATCCCATCTGCCCTTCAAGTAAGATTTGCCCTCCAATTAACGTTCCAAAAGTTTTCGACGGATGCTCGCAGCTAGCTTAATACTGTATTTTCTTATGTAATGCTCAAAGCTCACTTGGAAGGCATCTAAGTGGTGGCCCTTCTCTTGTCCACTGTCCAAAGAGACATTTGATTTTGGTTTGAGAATCCCTGCTTGGATAGAATCCACTTTTACATTCATATTTGGCAGTGGCTCCATGAGAAGACTTGGAGAAGAGGACACGGGCGTGAGGAACACGGGGAGGCCACTCGTGGCAACTCACTGAAAAAGGGTTTGTTTACTTTTATTTTTTTAAAATTTAAACTGACACGGGGTGCAGACGGGCACATGGCTCCAAGAGGCGTTGTGGCAACGGAGGGTCATTGATTCGCTGGTCTCATGACGATCATTGCAGATTACTTCTACTTTTCCTCCTGCAAGAAACATACATCAAACATTATTCTTTTGCATTTTTTGCCTCCTTTTCGACCTTTCTTGAATAACGCAAAAGGAATAACACCTACAGGATGCGCATTCTTACCTGAAGCAACAAACTGTCCTTCTTTTCTTTCTTCAATCTTGCCACTCTCAATTCTAGGAACGACACAAGATCCTAAATGAATGCAAATTTAGTTTACAGTTAAAGTAGATACCAAGACATCGGGGCATTGGATGGCTCCACATTCCTGTTTCAAGACAACGAGCTTCTGTGGCTCCTTCGTGAGTCATGGTTTCGAGACATCTGAAAAGTGGAAGGTGGACTTGAAGACCGCACTAACGCATTCATAGAATGAAAGCGGTACACAAAACAAGGGATTGCACGAGAATACACAGGTACACTGGTACACAAGCATGCGGGTACACGTTCAGTCGGATACGCAAAACATATTCTAACCTGAAAGTCGCCACAGCATCGTAGAAAGTCTCACTACCTTCTATGTATCCATTATGGAGAGATGGCAATCTTGGGCAATATATTTCTAAAAGAAAACAAATCTTCAATGTTGTAAACACGCAGACCTTCACATCTCGGCTGACTTCCGGCCCAGATGCCTTCAGCGAGGCAGATTCTCTGAACCTGGCCAACCAATCTTAAAATCTTCTTTATGACATGTTGAACTTGTTGCATACCTGTATCCTGGTTTACACTCATATGTCACAGTTGACTGATAAGTCAGAGAAGTTCCCAAAACTCGACCGTGCAGTGGGTCAGGAGGTCTGGGGCATTCAGTGGCTGTAGAAACCATTGAGCGAATTAATTGTTATAGCCTACGTTTACATATGGGCTGTTCATCCGTCCATTCCCCATTACTTTCGCATTTCCTCGTGGGTGGTCCAAACAGAAGAAAGCCAGGTTGACAGGAATAGGATACGGTATGTGGGTATTCGAACACTTCTCCCTCTCGGATTCCATTGCTCAGTTTTCCAGGGTCTGGGCAGGACCTGGCCTTGCATTTGAGGTCAGGTCCAAACCATTGAGCCACATTCTTGCGATTTAGAAGACATTTGGCCAAGGCGATTCCTTTGACATTGAAACGGTGGTAGCCAGGGACGCAACTGTAGGAGACCTAGATATTTAGAAGTAAATAATTTCAGCTTGAAAAAACCAACCTCTGCGTCTAGGTCATACTCTCCGGTGTAGGATTGGCCGTCATGGACAGCATAGGCTATTTCTGGAGGAGGACCACATTTCACTAAACAGTCTCTTTGTTGTAATTGAAACATTCGTATTTCGTTGAGCTGAAGCAAAACTGCTATCCGACTAAAATAATCGATAGTTCTGCTCTGGAACGATTTCAGTAGCTTTTAAATAGTTTCTGTGGAACTTATTTGTATGAAACATTGTTTAATTTAGTTGCAAAATAATATGTTACAAATTGTAAACTTACACTGTAGCCTGCACACAGGCTGCGCCCCACTCCACTCCCTATTTCCCTGGCAACGCCGTTGACTGGGACCAATCAAAACGAATCCTTTGTCACAGCCATACTCTGCGTTTGATCCAAATCTGGAATCAATTAAATCTTTGGCATTTTCAAACCTACCTTAACTCTCCAGATGTTCTAAAGAAGCCATTCTCAATGTCCATCAAAGGATGGCATGTGGAACTGGGATTCACACAACTCAGACCACACTCTCCATCACACATGCATCGTTTATGCTTCTTGCAGTCATCGTCAGAGCGACATTCCCTTGAATTAAAGATTTATTTATGGTGAAAGTAAGCACCTTCGGCAGTAGGGTGGCCGAGGGCCTGTGATTTCAGGACATGAAGGGTAGGAGGCAGTTATAGGCAGAAGTAGGAAGAGGAAGAACCAGAAGAGCATGAGGAGGACGCGGTGATCGATGTGATGGACATTACAACGGCGGCTGCTCACAACTCATTCGTCTTGATCACCCAGTGGTGGTCGATCAATCGAGGAGCACAACGCCCCGATAACACTATCTAAATTCTGTTTGAAATCTATCCAGATACTGACAAAGAAACTTTTGAGAAATAGAAACTTACCATTCAAAACATATACGACTCGCTTTTTCATAACATCTATTAATTCGATGTTTGTTCTTTCGTTCCCAATTCCCCAGATATTCTCATGCTGTCGATCAAGGAACCCTTTTGTGTAAGGCACGCCCTTTGACGTAGTCTTGTTCGAAAGAAGACTGAAATTCCTGTTCTCACACAGTTTTACAATGTCTACGTATCTCCTTCCCCAAATAATGAGAGAATTTCCCCAAAAAGAAAGTGACAAATATTTATTAAAGGCACATGTCATGAGCTGACTATTACCGGTACTCAAATGAGATCACACCCGCTCTACTGATTGGATATGGGCAGCGGATTCATCACAATCGACTCTTTTCTCAGGTCCTCAGCAATCTGAAACGGAACGTTCAGTAGATGTTGTTTCTAATTTCTCACACCGCTTTCACAGATGAATCACAACTCCTACCTCCTGTTTCACGTCGTGCGGCTCCTTTTCGTCCGCTTCGTCCATGATGTTCAGTCCCTTTGCATGGTACCATACGTAGATGTCTGTGATGAGGGAGATGCAGCGGATGCCTGTGTAGAGGAGATGCATCCTCATTCGGAGCCTCTGAGGGTCATAGATGGCACAGGTTCCAGTCTGATTGGCGCAGGTCTTCTCCCAAACAAGGCAGGCACTATCGACGACAAAACCCCAAAGAACGGGGCTGGGGAGGGTTCCGAAGAGAGAAACGAGGAGGCCCTGAAAATGAAGAGTTTTTAAACGTCAACTAGCGTTTACTAGCAGATTTTCTCGATGGATTTCACATTCCTTTTCAGTTTCATTGCGTATATAGTTTTTGGATGACGCACTTTTAGTTTTTTTGCATAAGAACTCAGTAAATGTTACCCGTTTGCATAGCAAACTTACTTGCAATGCGAGGGACATGGACCTCGTCGCAGGAGGGACAGATCTCAAAAGGATCATCATTCCGGGAACAACTCCCATTCCTCCAAAGAAGGCTCCCAGGAACACAGTCACAAAGAAGATGATGGTAGGCGTCCTGCAGTCATCCCTACAGTAGTCCTTCCTCACGACACCACTCTCCACGCAGTCACAGGACGAGAACTCCTGAATTGATCGATTAGCCTATGATCTCATGGTTTCTTACAATGTCGTGGGGATCGTGATCCTTGATCCGGACTTCTCTGCAACCTGCATGGCAAGGAGAGTAAAAGGGTTGACTAAAAATAAACTAGTATAAAAATGTTACAAAGCCACATTACCCAGCAACATCACAGACGGGGTACAGTTTTGCTCCTTCGCAGCCGCAGTCTGCATTGCACTCGCGGGTGAAGCTGTAGTTGTGGGCGGCGTTTCTTGCGCCGACTGAGTTGACGACAGATTCACAGGCGATGAAGGACTTGGAGAAGTAGAATGAGACATTGATGGTGGAGATGATCAAGACGAAGAGAGCGGCATGGCGACCGTTGAGCTTCAATTTACGAGTGACGAAGCCACCCAGAAGAGTACCGAGAGCGAATCCGAAGACTCCAAAGGCAGCTGAAAAATTTGTCTTCATTTCTGTCTCTTTGTTTTTCTTTATTTTCCCTAATCTTTCTTAAAACTTAACCTACCCATATACTGATGAACCTTGAAAAGAGGGATTCCAAAGTGATTCTCCAAATACTTCGGCATGAACACAATGTATCCCTTGAAGGCGAGGATGTCACACACCCTTCCCATTATGGATCCTCTGTAGATCTTTGTTGACAGGATACTTTTGTAGCAACTTGCGAATTCTGAATCATCTCTGTGTTCCTTGACCAGAAGTTGGGTTACCTTTTGCTTTCTCCTTCAAACTGATCTCTCCTTCAGCTGATTTCTCTTTATGTTTGTCATACAATTCCAGTGTTCGTTTCTTCTCCTCTCCCTCCTCCGTCTGAATTTAGAGAATTCGGTAATCAAAGAGCAAACGAACTACTTTGTTCTTTCCAGAAGGGAAGAAATACAGAGCGACGGAGGGTAAGATCAAGGCAGAACCGATGATTAGAAATCCTAGCCACCAGGCTCCAATCCAAGTGGGGTCGCTTGCTGTTAGACCGGATGGGGCTTGAAGGGTGTAGTAGAGTTTGTTGACAAAGCTTCCAATCAGATGCCCACAAATTGGTCCCAGAATGCGAATGAAAGATATCATTCCTAAAGTTTACTATAAAAATCGAAGAGGGATCAGACAAACCGAAATAAGCTGGAACATTGTGGCGCTTGATGTTGTCATCCATGAGGGGAACCCCGAGACTCCAGGGCATTGTGCGACCGATTCCGAGGGCAAAAAGAGCAGTGAAGATGATGATGAAAGGGCCGGTGTTACCTCCCTGCTGTTGACATTTCACTTCCTGAAAACTGTCAAGTTAGGTTAAAATAAGTAATATTACCTTTGTGATTTGCCTGATGTTGTTCACAATCTTTCCACAATAGGAGAAAGGAGCAGTTGCACTCCTTCTGATTCTGAAACCCAAATATTGTAACGTAAGAGTCAACTAAGTACCTTGAGAGGTCCTTTCTAGTACTATTAGGTCTGTTATGGATGTACTGCATAAGGGCGCCCATCAGACGGTCAGATTCCTTTCCCTTGATCACGTCTTCGGCTTCGTCGCAAATCTAAATGAAATACGATAAATGGAAACTTTCAGAAGAATTGTGTACCTCTTCAAGGAGCCATCCATCGATAGAGTAATAAGAGGCATTGGGGTGGTGTTTCGGAGCCTCCAAGAGTGGAATGTCTCTGGCACTCCTTTTGGGGTCCATTGATAGCAGCTGTTCTCTGATGGAGGTGGTGAGGCGATCCCTGATCAAGGGGTATTGTAGCAAATCAGCGAGGGACGCGTTATCGCCAAGTTGGGATTCAGAGGGAATCAATTCTTTCTGAAAACGAACGATTAACATACCATACGTGTACACATTAACACGCTTACACTTGCACAAGCACAGTTCATGTCGGGCCTCACCTCATTTTACCCACACGCTAATATAACTCACTTCAATCCTTGACAAATTTGCCTGAGGTGCCTTCACTGGGAATATAAAATTAGGCGAAGCAATAAGTAAGTAGGCACTGGCCATTAACAAGGCTCCTCCTCCGATCCATTTAGCTCTGTTTCCTTTGGAACCAAGATAGGCTACAATAAGCACAGATGGAATATATCCAATGTCACCTGAACAAGAACTTCATAGGCCGTATTACCAATCAAACCCACTGGCACTTATCATAAACCCAGAGACTCGAGAAGGAATCTGGAACTGCTTCTCGATGTTTTGAATGGCGGAGATGATATAGGCACCGCCGATTGACTCCAGGAAGTAGACGAGGGAGAAAAGGCCCAGAAACGCGTAGATACGGTCCATCCTCCCTGGAAAATAGTGATTTTGCTAGAGACAAGGGTCAAAAAGAGACAATCAATGCTATCATTGGTTGCTAAGAATAACAGAAAAGTGTGGAAACCGTCTGGAGACCGCAATTGTTTGGTTACAATTTTAGGCTGAAACCGCATAAGTTATGGCATCGCTGCCCCAAAAACCATAGATTGTTCTGAAGAAACTAACCATGCATTGTTCTAATGCCCATTAAAGATGTATTCGTCAGGAAAGCCGATGTGGTGTTGTGACACATTTAACCATCAGGTTAAGAGTAGTGCACCAGCATCGCGTATCGACTTTTAGGAATGTTATTGTGAAGGATGATTTCATTTCGGTGCCGCGGCTATTGTAAATTCAATTTTTGGATTTTTGGTTGCCACAAACAGGAGGCTCAAATCCTCTCGTAGCGGACAATCTTGTTTGTTTCGAACATGAAAAACAGATAATTCCAGGGTGGGGTCAAACTCTGGTCGCAAGATTTATGAGTGAGAACGCTCCCAGTTGGCTACTTAATCGTTCTGGCGTCGTATTCAAATGACCCATGGTCGAACATTCCGTGGATGTGATGAATGTGGGTTTTGGGTCAAGTTCCAACAAGAAATGCATAATACGAAGGGATTGCAAAACAGACTAAGGGAAAATGATCTTGGCGCCCTTTAACTGCGTGAGAAGTGCATATTTCCCTCCGTTCGTTGAACAATACCACCTCCGTCTGGACTGTACGAGAGAAAACATGCATCCGGTGGGCAAATACAAGGACTCCAAAACAACAATTGTACATGTGTCCCCTTTAACACGTCTCAGTTATTGGCCAAAAGTGTTTCTGCGGTGCTAGACATCAGCACCACTCCCTGGGAGACGAGAATTGTAGGGAATATTGTATAGTGCAGAAAGAATTAGACAAATAACAAATTGATTTTGCTAATTCTGCCGCGTATAATTTATCTTTCGCTGATTGTAAAGCAGTGCCATTGGAAATTCAAAATTCAGATTTGAATATTGCGAAAATCAGCATTCTCCCGAAGGGAATTTACGAGGAACATACAATTTGCGCACTTGAAAACCGCAATATTAAAATAAACTTTCAATAGCTAAAGAGAAATCTGAAAACCAAAAAGTCCAGTTGTTTTGGTTTCAAAGTCCTCAATCTGACGTAGAAACCCATTGAGACGGCACATCACTGGAACAGCCATTTGCCGAGTTCCGCGTCTGAGGTCAAGACGATCAAAGATAAAAAGTGATTTACATAACCGGCAGGTTAGTTTTCTCTGTCCTGGTTTGCCAAGGACATCGTATCAATCGAATGATGGGCCGGTTCCGGCAAACTTTACTCTACCAAAGATCATTCGGTACGGTTGATGGGTGCCACATTGACAGGTCATCACGTGAATTGCGGGGATTTCTATCCGATAAAGGTTGTGAGATCGGAAATTGGGGAAGATTAGAAGAACAAGGCGATTGGGTTGAAAAAGCTGATGTTTATTTGGGTTTCTAAGAGGATTGGAGCGATGACCGCAAACAAGAATGAAACTTAGGATTTTGGTTTTGGAGAAACTAGAAAAAGAGCTGATAGTCTCGATCAACAATCTCCAACAAAAAAACTGATGTGTTACTCGCTGTACAGTACAACACTGTCAATCACAAGATCAAGTTCATCATGATGTTCTTCATTATCGATTCATTTCCACAATAGGCCCCCTACATTAATAATAAACTTTGATGTCTTCACAAATTATATGACCCTTGGTTAGTACCAAAACAGTTCAGTTCCGTTTTTTATAGAATTCTAGCGTTCCAGCCAATTTTAAGAATAAGAAAGTAATTTTGCTAATAGTAAAACAGTACATTTACAAGGAATTGCATGAAGGTTTGAAAGCTGGTTTGAAAAAGAAACAAAATACAGTTTTGGTAATAGGAATTCCCGTCTGTCGATAGATATCAATCAAGTGATTGGCCGTGACCTTTGAGTCGCATGGTCAAACCTATTCTTTAATGGCTGCTTTACGAAAATATTGCTTTATTGGGTTTGTAGGCCTTTATCTTGGCTCCAAATGGAAGCTTAAGAATGGACGTCCTCAAACATGCTGAAGCGTGTATAAATGGGAGTGTCCTTATGTCTATAGCTGGAATATTGCAAATGCAGGCGTTAGCGTTTGAAATTTGAGAACAAGAATCAGGGTGTACGTAAACCGAAGGCGCGGCTGCTACAGTCTTATATAAGGAAAAGAAGCACCACACATCAGCCCTGCGGCGACAGCAAGAGACCATCCACCGCGCAGAGTGCGCCAGACGGACAGACGGCGAATTGGGCGAACGGGTCGGCGTACCTTTAGAGATCAGCCAAGACGGGTGAATCTGCGTTCGACCCATCCCAAACTTAATTTGTCTTTGGCTTCTGTCTAGAAAGGATACGGTATTCCCCAGGTACGATAAATGGAAACGTGCTTTAGATATGATGAACTGGTTCAAAGAGATTGGAAGTTCGACTACTGTTCCAGCTTCTGGTTTTGTGTTTGCAGAAGCTGCAAACAGGGTCTTCCATAACTTTTCCCTTGATTGCGAATTTAATGTTGTTATGGTATGTGCTTCTTTATGTTTGCCAATTATTAACACCTTAAGCCTTTAAGATTTAATGGCATTTGGATAGTCATCTAGAGAGTAAGTTATCTTTTGATCTTCAAAATGGAGCCACGTTTACTTCGTTGCTCTCTTTTCTCTGCAAAAAGACCTGAAAGACCTGTAAGATTAGCATCTAACTGCTCAATGGTCTAACTAGAGATCGGAGAGATTTTTCTTCCGTTTCTCTCCGACCAAAAAAGGAAATCACAAACTACAAAGCTCAAAAATCGGTCTCTTATTTTGAGATTTTATTTGTTGCGCTTTAATTTTATCTTTTTTTACTTTTTTCACTTCGGGTGCTTGTCGGAGTAAAATATATATAAAAAATGTGAGTATGAAAACAATATGTATGTCAAATTTTTCACTTCTCGCTTCTTCATGTAGTTTTTCGTTTCAGGTTGTGAGTGAGAATCATTTTCAAGCTTGACTTCCGCGGTTCACTCTTGTTGGAAAATGTGTCTAATACTGGGTGAGCAAACCACAGGGCTGACATTCCGAAATTTTTCTCGTTTATAAATTTGTTATTACTTGCCTTTTCAGCCAAGATTACGTATCTTCCCAAAAGGAACTCGCCCAAATTGTCCCTGATGTCTTTTGTTAATTCGCTGCTTCAGCGTTTCAGTTAGGCCAATAGTCAGTGCGTCAGTGGAACTGTCCGAAATAGAGTGTAAACACAAAGGGTCGTCAGTTGTTTTTCCCACCAGGAAGGGGACATCTTGTACCCCATTATGTCTCTAATGATGTGTGTCTACCACGTGATTTAGCGAAGAACACCCGAAGCTGCGAAACCCACGGGTGACTCGGTCGTTCAGCCAATCGAGACCCGGACTTGGGCGTCAACTTGTTCACTTATTACAAGTGTTGATGGTTGAAGGAATCAGCTGTTTTTGGTTTGTGCGGTTTACACGGCAGTTTGCAATAGTAACCAGTCCATCGAAGGGTTTCTTTGCCATGAGTCCCGCCACGAATTTCGCGCCGTCTCAATAGCATTAAGGTAGCATTTTTGTCGCTAACGTCTTAAATATAAGAAAATCTCTTTTTGATTCCTTCGAATTAACAGGTTTCCCCACTTTTTGCTATTGCGATTTGATCACTTGATCATGGGGTCTGACTTGATGGAATCGGCAAGATCTTCGCTCTTTTAGCGTCATCAGACAGAAAATTAATGCTCTTCCAACTTTTAAGAGAGATTTTGGCGAGGAAAAGGAATACTCCATGAAAACATGTGGGCAAGTCACCAGCCAGGTCTTTCCAAGTTCACAAAAATGAAAATAACTGTCCTGGTGCTGATCTTCAAAAGATTTTATTTTTTATTGAAGACAAGATCAGGTTTTGGATCTAAACAACTGGTAAACTTCGCTCAAGGACTCGCACTAGAAAAGAGCGATTGAAAGGGCGATGTTAGCCAAAAATCCTTTGAGATCGACCCGGTTTTGGCGGAAGCCGTGGCTGCGGAAACATTCAATACAAGGCCGATAAAAAGGGAGAGAGGCATACCATCGGCTATAATGCGGGATACAGTAAATAGCATTACGGATACAGTAAATAGCAGTAAATAGCACTCGCTCTTTGTGCAGGTTTCCTACGTTTTTTTTCTTTGACCATCACATCATAAAAATGCGGAAGCGATTTCGCACACCAATTATCCATCATTTGTATCAATGGCTGTTTTTGTAAGTACGCAGACAATGATTTAAAAATGAAACTGAATTGGTCACATCGGTTTCCCTTCGCACGGTTTTCAGCTTCTTTGTAAAACCCCGCAGCCGATTTCAAGGGAAATTGCTTGCCGTTGTACACATTTAGGGAGCGGTGTGTTGTGTTTGTAAATTAACCATTGCATGGGTCGAAATTATCATTAATTAGTTGGTGTCAACTCAGAGAGAGAGAGAGAGAGAGAGAGAGAGAGAGAGAGAGCGAGGATGTGCTATATTTGTGTCTTCTTCCGTTGCGCTTTAAATAGATCAACGTTTGACGCCGATCTACCGCGTCTACCGTTCAAGTTTCGCGGATCTAATGTGATCTTAGGTGCTGATTTGTTGCTTCCACTTGAAGACCAACTGGAACGCCTTACGAATAACTGTTAACTTAAACGACAAATAACAAAACAAAGAAAATGAAGTTTATAAAAGTTCAAAACAAAATAATTGGTTGAAAATGTATCCCCTGACTTTAAAACAGGCAGAATTCAGCGTCCAGCGGTATTCTGTAAGTCGCACCCATACGAATCAACGGGCACATACGAAACTTTTCGCTGTTTTTACTCTTTGAAAAGCTACGATTCAGTTTTGTTTTGATTGTGCTGTACCACCCCAATTCCCAAAACAGATTGATTCAGTCCGACCCGCATGTCATCTGGCTGTCCTTGTGCTATTCATGGTCAAGATCGGCCGCAATTGCTGTGGCCGCGGTTGCAGCGGAGATTTATCGTCCGTGCCGCGGACAAAACACGTTGGAAGCCCCAGGAATGAGGCGAAAAGTGATTGCGAGGAGAGAAAGTGAGAGAAAAAGTGACGGAAGGGCCGGTGTTCAAGGACGACCAGGAGTATTTTATATTAATGGCAAGGGAGGTGTTGTTGCATAGATGCAAGAAAGAGATAACACGATGCAGAGGCTGTTTTCTGAGATTGAATCGGGCAATTAGATGGCAAAACCATGTAGACAGTGACGAACTGGAAAAGTTAACCATAGGGATAGAATATTCATAAAGAACGTTTAGAATGAAGGAGAACTCAAGAAAAAACACCACCTAATTGAGGAACACCCGCTCACAATTCATTGGCGAACACCAATAAGAACTTGGCCCCATGAGAAAAAAACAGAGAACTCCGAAACGTTTTGAGCATATCATATCCCTATGGCTTCTGTGACTGAGTTGTGATTTAGTTGTTACAATTCTGGCGTTATTGCGGGCGGGCTTAGATTACGGTAACTGCCTGCAAACGCAGCCAAATTGGGTAAAAAAGGTCATTATATTATCAGGCAATTGTAACCCAAGGAGCACTTTTTTTAGAAAAGCGGCTAAATTCAAAGCTTTCAAACCAAAGTTAAATGCTGAAATTCACATGAAACGGCATATTCAAGCCTCAGGGTTAACTCGTTCTGAAAATTTAGAAAACTTTTCAATTTTCGAATGATTTGAACAAAGGTGGTGTAAACTAAAAGGCATTCAATATCCGGAAACAGGAACGGTACTGTAAGGCGTGACTTTTTATAGAAACAAGGTCAATACTATTTTGCATCACATATCTCATGGTCAGGCCGCTTATGTCAGACGTATTCTCTGAATGAAGTTTACGGAACTTGCGTGTAGTCATCCCTCCAAGTGCAGTTACAAATCAATGTTTCCAAGTTCGTATTTTCCCTAACCAATTATTACTGTGAAAATCTGCAAATGGAAGTATGTGGCATTTCCTGTCTATTTGGCGAATTCGGCGAACAAGGCTGTAAAATGGAACCCACGTGAAGGAAAACCCTTGGTCGAAAAATGACAGCAAAGTTCATCATTTTAGTTAAAGAAACGACATGAAAATGAATTTTTGGAAAATTTACACGTTTTGATTTTAATAATGTGCAGGGGATTTGATACGACCTGGTGAAATTAACAAAAAAACAACTGAGAAGATAACTCGGTGATTCAAGAGGGAAGGGGCGGTCTAATGAAAACAGCTAAAATCGTGAAATAAAAAGAAACATTTAAAACATTTGAAATTTAGAAACACTTAAGGTTCTTTTAGTCCTAGTACATCGTTCAAGCTAATCGATCGTTTGGCTGTTTTTAAAAATGATTTTTTCTGTGGCAGCAAAATAAATATGCCGTTTGTTGACACAGCTGAACGTCGATATTTTTCTATGAATAGTTTCATTTTTCGACTTTGAACCCAAATGATCTCAAGTGCAAACAAAAAACAACGATTCAAAATACGATTCAGTTGTTTTCTTAAGAATTTCAAATTGGACCTGGAATTTTGCTTGTTTTTCAATAAAATTGACTGAAACTTGGCGCGCAACGAGCCCCACGTATTTCCAACAGCCAGTAAAAATTTGGTTGCTGTAGCTTTATCCGTTCGCTTGTTAGAATCTTATATGCTACGGGAGACATGCCATTTCAGGCAGCTGAGAGGAATCAAACCTCTCGTGCTCCTGGATGTCGATCCAGAGTCACCCGAATTGAAACACAACTCCTGCAAAGTCAGGAATCGTAGACGACAGAACACGTTGGATTTGGAAAGATACTCCAGAAGTAGCAGAACTAGACTTTGTTCAGTAACCGCCGCCGTTGGCTTTCTTTGAATAAACATTGATCCCAACGTTACAGTTTGTTTAGGGAACAATTCACGTTAAAGATGCCAACGTGCGCTTTCATTACTTCTTAAAATAAAATGCAAAAACTGTAACATTTAGCAAACGTTGACAGAACCCCACCGGTTTAGTCTTGAGCTTCAGTAACCCACCCATTCTCCATCCCCAAATAGAATCATCGATACAAACTTGGCGATGTGCGTTCGCCAAATGGATGCTTTGTAGTCTTTCTGTAGTTTGCATAAGCGATAAACATCCACTTTGCCCGATTTCTATGAATCAGCTGCTTCTTCCGTCTCCACTCGGCGAATTCCTCCATTCTTCATCTGAACAAGGGCAACCAGTTCCGGAACGCCTTTTGGTCAAGGATCCAGACGGAGGAAGAGGGAGAAAGCTAAAAAAACCTATTTGAATTAAACACCTCGATCGGTAATCTGCCGGAAAAAAAAAACTTTATCTGGACCTTTATTCTTGTGTTTGTGTTTAATTAGAGGCTGAGACCGAATCTTTCGTACAAAGCGGAAAAGAGAAAAAGGCTCCTTGATGTTTTTTCCCGGTGATGGTAAAAGATTCTTATTCAGTTTATTGCAATTTATTTATTTAGTTTTTTCTTTCTTTTTTTGACGAATGAAGAGAGGCAATTGAACACAGCGTGGCGACCTAAACTAAGGAGAGAATGTTCGATACATTTTAAACACATTTCTATATCCGAAAACCGATATTGTCTGATGAGTCTGAATTCTTCATCTCAATATTTTGCATTGACTTCGTGGACGAGAGTGGTTGATTGTCTTGAGACGATGTCTTCTGTAGACAGAGGATCTTCATTAATGTTAAGAAGAGTTCAGACAAAGTGAGGAAATGTGAGAAGATGGGACGACCTAACTTGCTCACAATTATGTCCGCTTAAACGGTGAGCACTGAAAATATAATGATTTATAAGCGTGAAACAGCGATCCACAAAAAGAGTAGGGTGGTTTGGTACCTGATTCTATAAAAAGCGAACAAAAAAAATTAATTCAACAGTCTTTTAAAATGACAAAACGAACTCTGGCGTAAAATCTTCTAACTTAGTAAACTTACTGTTGTCTGAACAGTTTATTGCTTAATGTTTTGCTCACTTAAGAGAGAAAAAAACTCCGTCAGAGGTGGTTTTGTTATTTTGAAAGACTATTGAATTAAATTTTTTTTGTTCACTTTTTATAGCATTCCAACATTTGTATTGTTCGCCTTTTTATAGAACCCAACCACCCCACTCTTTTTGTGGATCGCTGTTTCACGCTTATGATTTGTTCTCTTTTTATAATTATTCTTTGAATAATAACATTTTTGTGTATTTGCAAAAACATAATAGCATATAAAAAAAACTTTCCCCCTGACACCACCGCCGGGGATGGTTACATAAGGTGGTCGCCGTTGTCTAACAGCTTACCCCAAAAACGGTTTCCAGAAAAGAACAAAAACTTGAAGAGGTGAAAACAAAAAAAAAGAAACTCTTAAATTTATATGGAAACACTACTTTGTAACAGGCAAAAAGGATTGATTGCCCGAGGCGGGATCCGAACCCGGGCCGCCAGATTTTGCAAGAGTTTCTCAAATTTTAAAGTTAAGGACATGTATTCGGCAAGACTCGCTGACCATCAATCAATCGTTTTTGGACCCACTCACTTGGCCCTGTCATCCATCGTCCCCGTGAAATCAGCCACTATCTTCCCTGTACCCTACTTTTACTTAAGCCTACTTCCGTCCAACAATCCAAAAAAAAAAAAAACTTGAAACCACCGGAAGCATCTGCTATTAAGAGATGCAACCAGCTCCTTTCTCAATACAAATACAATGGTAATACAACAAAAAGAATGAAAAATATCAAATTAGGTGGCAGTGGAAGGCGGTAGAAACGGCCCTCGTTCTTGAACTCGAAAAGGAAAAATCTGAAAGGAAACAAATTATTAATGCGCAAAAGCATTTTTATTTATTTGTTAATTGCACCCTAATTAAAACTGAACAATTGTTTCAATTGAAAGCATTAAAATTGCGCTTTAAATGCTATTAGAAATTACAATTGGCACACGCACGGGCTTTAGGGATCGAATCCGCTCGGTGCCAAATACAGATAAACATAGCAGGAATTTTGAAATTTTTGTTTAAATTTTTAAAAAATCAAGGCGCCTACCCTCCCATTGTCCAAAAATCGATAAAAATTTTAACGCAGTGTCACACTTGGCCAAAGGAAACGCAAAAATTTGAAAAGGGTGATCCACGATGACAAATTCCTGGAAATTGGGGCAAAAATTACATTGATACTATTTAAATAAATAAAAAAAAACCTACGTAAAATATTTTTTATCTTGTGCATCCACTTCTGTCCACCACGGCTCGGAGGCACCAACCGGTTGGCAGCAGCGGGCGGCCACTTTTCAATCTTCACAGGACTCCATTTTATCTGAAAAGAGTTTATTAGACAATAAAACATAAACATCACGGTTTTCTAACCGAAAACCAACAATTATTGAAGATTCCGTCTTCTCCTAGTCTATACGGATGCCATTGATGTCTGCATCATTCTTCCCCGCATCCACGTGCTTCTTCGGGTTTATGGCCGTCAGCCCAGCCGTCCGTGTAGATGGAGCTACGTCGATTATGAAAATAGAAGATTAGCTTCTTTTTTCGGCCTTGGAGGGCTTTTCTTTTTCATCCCTGGAGGGTATTTTTGGTCCCAGTCGACCACCGGTTGCCGTTTTCCATGAAATGCCATTGTAAAAGCAGTCCTTCCCAGATGACCCCTGTACAGGGATTGCTCCACTAGCCGGCGGCAGCACCCCATTGGGTGCGACGTGGACTCCAGAGTGCAAGTATTCCGACATTTCGGGAAAACGACCCCCTGAGGACTACCGAAAACGCAAATACACCTCCAAGAACAAGTTTTTAGAAGAAAAAAAATGAATTTAAATAAAAACACTGACCGGGTTTAATCCTGACGGCGTGCAAAATGATGAGACCGGCCACTGCGAAGATACCCACTGAAATAACGCAATTTGAGACGGAAATCCACGTAAACAGGGTAAGATAATCAATAAAATAGATAAGATTTAGAATATCGAAGTAAACTTCAAGTACGAAAACGAAAATATTAATGAAAATAACGAAGTTAAAAAAGAAAAGAAATGAAGGCGACGTGAAATCGAAAATATTCCTTTGATTTTCCGCAGTATTTTGATCTGGGCCACAGCGGACTACTGCGATTCCCGCATGGGCCACAGGAATCAACTACTTTCCGCAATAGTGGCCACACGAATCAACTACTTTTATGAAAAGGGCCACAGGAATCAACTACTTTTCGCACTAGTGGCCACAGGAATCAACGACTTTCCTGGAATAGGCCACGGGCGCGACAGCTAGCTGGCCGCTGGTTAGAAAACACTTCGGGGTCCAAAACTAAGGTTTGTTGACGGATTTTCGGAAAAAATAATACTACCCCTAAAATTCAACGGGGAATCTAGCGGTTATGTTTGTTTTATGGTATAATTTAATCGAAAACTCGAAAGGCGCATTGGCAGCTTTAACGTTAAGATTTTACGAAATAAACTGCACCGTTAGATTGAGCATAAAAATAGCCCTAGTTTCGTATTACTGATTTTTCGCAGTTTTAAAATGAGACATATAAATGGCATACACACTGAAAATAATGTGGGCCACAGGAATCAACTACTTTCCGCACTAGTGGCCACAGGAATCAACTAATTTTCTGGAATGGGCCATAGGAATCAACTACTTTTCTGTGGTTGATTCCTGTGGCCACACATGCGGAAGTAGTTGATTCCTGTGGCCACTAGTGTCGTGACTCATCGTAGTCACGATACTCTAGGACACGTCATCCGCTCCGTCGGAGAGGCGTGGTCAGGCACTCGGAGGAAATGGCACCCGCGAGAGCGGTGGACAGGAAATGGGAATGCTTCTATATTTCTATCTCTTTCTAGGCTTCTATATCTCTTGTAACATGTATAATAAATATATAGCCTTCTAATCTATTGTAGGGATCCCCAGACCACCGGGGGAATCCTTTTATGGTGCATCGGACGTGAGAAATCATGAACCCGAACTACCACGGAAATGCATTCTTTCCTGTCTTTCAAACTCACTCCCTCTTATAAAAATTACAATTCCTTTCTTTTTACTACTCTATAATTTCTTTTATATTTTGTCTTTTATATTTAACTTATATTTCTTTCAACTGCTTTTAATAACTCAGTTTACTTCTTAATTTCTTTTCTTAATTTTTCTTGGCAACCTATGGAAATTGGAAATTGGAAATTTTCAAGGGAAAATGAAAGGAAAGAGCCGAAATAGGAAAAATAGGGCCTGGAGTTTGGATTGGAATTTATATATGGAAATAAGGAGTTTCTAGTTTAGTCTTATTAGAAAGACTCGCACAATAGGCGAGCCCGGCGATCGGAAAGTCCTGTATTCTAAACAGGCGCTAGCACTAAAAAGACTCGCAGTTAAGGCGAGCCCGGAGATCTTAAAGACCCATGTGACAGTTGGGCGCTAGCATTGGAAAGTCTCGCAGGATAGGCGAGCCCGGGGTACCAAAAGACCCGAACGTTTGACGGGCGCTAGCTTTTAAAAGACTCGCATGATAGGTGAACCCGGGGATCCTAAAGACCCGAATGAAGACGGGCGCTAGCTCTAAAGCCATACAGTTTGTATGCACATGTAAAGCCCTGCAGGATTGTAGGCACCGGCAAGACCTGTATTGTTGCAGGCGCATGTTTTTTTGGAGCTGATCACTCCATGTTTTTCAACCTCACTCAATCTTAGTATCTCATTTTTTGTATCTCTGTGTAATCAATGTTTTGTCCCGTTTTTTTTCTTTCTGTATGTTTTTGTCTTTTTATGTTTTGTTTTGTCATGCCAGGAAATGCTATCTGATGAGAAATCACATTGATTCCGCGTCGCGAACGGATATCTAATGGATTTTTCAAAGATGCTGCTTTGGAATGTGGCAATGTGTAACAGGAATGTACAGTCACCCACCCACACGTACTGTACAACGGACGCTTTTATAAGAAAAACGGAAATCACAGCTCATCGCTGGATCACAGTTCTTCAGCGTTAACACCTCGCAGTTCTAATGGCTGCCATTGTTGCATGTCAGCATAAGTTGCAGCTACTGAGGTCTCAGTTGAAGGGGAAAGTGGAAACCTTATTGGAATTAATTGGAAAGTCTGATGGTTTGAGATCAGACATTGAGGGACTTAACACATTGGAACTTATAGGAAAAAGGAAACTTCAATTAGGTAATTTAATAAAACAAATGGAAACTATCATGGAGCAAATTTCTCTTGACTCCATGAAAGGGTTTGAGTTTATAGGTCAATTACCGATAAACATTAAGGAACGGCAAATTGCATCTTGCGTTCTAAATTGGAAATCTATTTTGGAAGAACTGAAACTTGTGGAAATACAAAACTCTTCGACTAATGAAATGAAAACTTTAACAGAAAATCTGGAAAAATTGGAAATAATGCAGTTAAATCCAACGATTCCAGTCGTTAGGTCATCCGAAAAATTCGAGGGCAGTTTGAAAAAAAGGACTGCAATTGGAAAAAAAGAATAATGTTGACTTGAAGTTTTACGGTGATGTGGAAGAGTTTCCGGAATTTATGGAAACATTTGAAGAAACGATAGGAAAGGATGAAAGTTTGTCTAATTTGGACAAATTATTCAAATTGATTCAGTGTTGCAAAGGAGAAGCGGAAAATTCTTTGGCAATGCTTTCCAGGAATTCACCAAACTATTTTGTAGCAATTGATCTATTAAAAAGGAAATATGGAAATTTAGAAGTGCTAAAGCTTCGATTGGTAATGAAATTAAAAAATCTTCGACAAGCGGAAAATAATTCGGATTCTCTAAGTAATACTGTAAATTTGTTAACAGGGGTACTTGGAAAATTGAAGAAAGCTGGCGAACTTCTCGATAGTCTTTCTATTCAAAGCGAAGTTTTAGCTAAATTTCCCAAGGAAATTAAAAGAATTCTTCTGGAAAAACGAATTGATGTGGAGAAACTGGGAAATGTGTTCACGATAGAAATGTTGTTGGAAACATTGGACAGTCAGATTGTTAAGAACAATATTATGCAGATTTCGTGTAAATTGTTTGACAATGAAAAACCTGAAAGTTGTAAGGAAATGTGTAGCGCCTGTAAGTCTCAGGACCACACTTTACGCGATTGTCGTCGTTTTCCAACACAACTTTCGCGCTACCAGTGCATTATTAAACTGCGCCTGTGTGCAATCTGCTTTAGCGCTTACCACAAAACAAGGAAATGCCAAAGGGACAACTGCGGTGAATGCAATGGTCGCCACAGTGAGATCTTGTGTCCTTTAATAGAGGAAATTTACAATGGAAAGCAAGTTGGAAAACATGGAATTTTGGATTAGATTCCATGGAAAATTGAACGGAATTGAGATTGAGAAATAATCCTGGAACGATGCCGCCAGCAACTTCTTCGCAACAACAATGAGACCACATCAGTCAAACTGTACAACTACGTGCACGCCTCCGATAATCTTCTCGTATATCGTCTACATTTTGTTGAGTTCTTTGTTGTTTTTCTCGTCTTTTTTGAATTTGGAAATCATTTTGTTGGAAATTGATTTTGTGCCAGGGATTTAACATCTAAAAACGGTGATCTTTCTCAGTTTTTTTGCTTGGAAATGGAAATTATTTTGTGTTTGGAAAGTTCGCATGGCACGTGGGGCGTACACGGCATTCTGCAAATGTCCGGGGTACGACTTGCGTTGGGAGGGTCGCGGTAGCGATACTTCGTTGTATGCAGAGACCCGTTGACCTACCAGGGCCACCCACCATTCAGAATTAAGCCTGAGTGTGGGATTTGGAAATGAGCGATCATCTAAATTCTAGGAAACGGTATTTAAATCAAAGAAAGATCACATTAGGGAAACCACCTTCTTTGTGGGGAGTGTCGTGACTCATCGTAGTCACGATACTCTAGAACACGTCATCCGCTCCGTCGGAGAGGCGTGGTCAGGCACTCTTAGGAAATGGCACCCGCGAGAGCGGTGGACAGGAAATGGGAATGCTTCTATATTTCTATCTCTTTCTAGGCTTCTATATCTCTTGTAACATGTATAATAAATATATAGCCTTCTAATCTATTGTAGGGATCCCCAGACCACCGGGGGAATCCTTTTATGTGAAAAGTAGTTGATTCCTGCGGTCCATTCCAGAAAAGTAGTTGATTCCTGTGGCCCATTCCAGAAAAGTAGTTGATTCCTGTGGCCACTAGTGCGGAAAGTAGTTGATTCCTGTGGCCACTAGTGCGGAAAGTAGTTGATTCCTGTGGCCCATTCCAGGAAAGCCGTTGATTCCTGTGGCCAACATTATTTTCAGTGTGTATGTGATTTCTAAGTCTCATTTTAAAACTGCGAAAAATCAGTAATACGAAACTAGGGCTATTTTTATGCTCAATCTAACGGTGCAGTTTATTTCGTAAAATCTTAACGTTAAAGCTGCCAATGCGCCTTTCGAGCCTTCTATTAAATTATACCATAATACAAACATAACCGCTAGATTCCCCGTTGAAGTTTAGGGGTAGTATTATTCCAGTGTTTTCCGAAAATCCGTCAACAAACCTTAGTTTTGGACCCCGAAGTGTTTTCTAACCAGCGGCCAGCTAGCTGTCGCGCCCGTGGCCTATTCCAGGAAAGTCGTTGATTCCTGTGGCCCATTCCAGAAAAGTAGTTGATTCCTGTGGCCCATTCCAGAAAAGTAGTTGATTCCTGTGGCCCATTCCAGAAAAGTAGTTGATTCCTGTGGCCACTAGTGCGAAAAGTAGTTGATTCCTGTGGCCACTAGTGCGGAAAGTAGTTGATTCCTGTGGCCCATTCCAGGAAAGCCGTTGATTCCTGTGGCCCACATTATTTTCAGTGTGTATGTCATTTCTAAGTCTCATTTTAAAACTGCGAAAAATCAGTAATACGAAACTAGGGCTATTTTTATGCTCAATCTAACGGTGCAGTTTATTTCGTAAAATCTTAACGTTAAAGCTGCCAATGCGCCTTTCGAGCCTTCTATTAAATTATACCATAATACAAACATAACCGCTAGATTCCCCGTTGATATTTAGGGGTAGTTATATTTCAGAGTTTTCCGAAAATCCGTCAACAAACCTTAGTTTTGGACCCCGAAGTGTTTTCTAACCAGCGGCCAGCTTGCTGTCGCGCCCGTGGCCTATTCCAGGAAAGTCGTTGATTCCTATGGCCACTAGTGCGAAAAGTAGTTGATTCCTGTGGCCCATTCCAGAAAAGTAGTTGATTCCTGTGGCCACTAGTGCGAAAAGTAGTTGATTCCTGTGGCCACTAGTGCGAAAAGTAGTTGATTCCTGTGGCCACTAGTGCGGAAAGTAGTTGATTCCTGTGGCCCATTCGAGGAAAGCCGTTGATTCCTGTGGCCCACATTATTTTCAGTGTGTATGTCATTTCTAAGTCTCATTTAAAAACTGCGAAACAGTAATAAGAAACTAGGGCTATTTTTATGCTCAATCTAACGGTGCAGTTTATTTCGTAAAATCTTAACGTTAAAGCTGCCAATGCGCCTTTCGAGCCTTCTATTAAATTATACCATAAAACAAACATAACCGCTAGATTCCCCGTTGATATTTAGGGGTAGTTATATTTCAGAGTTTTCCGAAAATCCGTTAGTTTTGGACCCCGAAGTGTTTTCTAACCAGCGGCCAGCTAGCTGTCGCGCCCGTGGCCTATTCCAGGAAAGTCGTCTGTATTTGGCACCGAACGGATTCGATCCATCAAGCCCGTGCGTGTCCCTAGCCGCTTACAGCCTCTTAATAGCAGATGCTTCCAGTGGTTTCAAGTTTGTTTTTTGGATTGTTGGACGGAAGTAGGTTACAGGGAAGATAGTGGCTGATTTCACGGGGACGATGGATGACAGGGCCAAGTGAGTGGGTCCAAAAACGATTGATTGATGGTCAGCGAGTCTTGCCGAATACATGTCCCTAACTTTAAAATTTGAGAAACTCTTGCAAAATCTGGCGGCCCGGGTTCGGATCCCGCCTCGGGCAATCCTTTTTGCCTGTTACAAAGTAGTGTTTCCATATAAATTTAAGAGTTTCTTTTTTTGTTTTCACCTCTTCAAAATCGTTTAAAGGCCATATTTATATGTCAAATGAAGATTTAGAAAGGGTACTGTCCCACATCGATGAGCAGTAGGAAGTGAGTTTCCCTGTGTGAGTGTCGGCCGTCGCTTTCCGCCCGAACTCGGATCCGATGCCTTGCACCTGCCCTCAGAACCCTGTTCGTCAGAACGGTTGCATGACCTCGATCAGCGCGGATTGTGAAGGGCCCGGAGCGTTGCCGCCCTACAAAATCAATATGATACAGTACTTCTAAAGCAACTGACGGTGTGCGAGCCCTTTTTCAGTATCCGAAATAGCGTAAGTTGTGTCGGAGAGCACGCGGCTTGTCTTGTCATAGGCGGTGAGTTTGGCAAGCGGAGTTCCAGCGGGGAGGCCGCCGGGAACGGCCAACATTTGCAGTTGGATCGGCGGGTCATCGCAGTCCAAGCAATCAGGAACACACATTCTGAAACAGAGAGTTGAATGTGTGTTTAGGTGAATGCCTTACCTGTTGTCCTCCACGCTGTAGTTAGCAGGACACGGATCTGGGATACAACTGAAGTTACCCAGCTGATTGAAGCACACTTTTTCATCATCGCAGGGTCCTTCTCGGCATTCGTCAATATCTATTTGAAAATGATAATTACGGTATTCAGTGTCTGTTTACCTAAGCAATCTCCATCGAACAGGTCATATCCCTCGGGGCAATTGCACTCGAAGGCACCCACTGTGTTGATGCATTCGAACTCGCAAGGATGGTCAAAGGAACACTCGTCAAAGTCTGGAACACAGCACAATAATTCACAAATGCACATGTTTGGAGGAGGCGTTGTGGGTGAGGTTCAGTCTTCTACGAAAACAAGAAGAAGCTTCCTATTTTTGACTTTCAGCGACCAGGGCGAACAGTTTCACGTCATGTTTTAAAACAGTTAAAACTCAAACATACCGAGAGAGAGAAAGAAACCGAGGTGATATAAAAAAAGAAGAAAAGATTTATACTCTTACCTTCACATTTTCCATAAGCAAAGACGTATCCCTGTGGACATCTATCAGGTCTAGTGGACAGAGTCTTGATGTCAGAGTTCGTATTCAGAGCTGAAAATAGCATAGTACATAAGACGATGACACATAGCATCATGCCAAATGACCCGTGGATCGGAACGGGTGACAAGTGCTCACGGATAGGAAGTATTCTCTTATTTATGGCGGTCTGGATCAGACCGAACATCGCCATTCCGGCAGCAACCCTTCCTTGTAACCATTTTGAGTTGCTATTTCTCTCTCTCTCTCTCTCTCTCTCTCTCTCTCTCTCTCTCTCTCTCTCTTCCTAACTTTCCCGTTCACTTTCAAAGGTTCCTACGCGTATTTACCCAATAAGTCCGTCGTCACTTGCCCTTTCTTAAATTTTCAATGCCTCAACGACTACGATCTTCTGAACATTGGATGGCTTTTGACTTAAGCCCAATGGTGGCACAGATCACAAGAAGTTTTCGAAGAAAACTACAGATTATAAGATTTTCAAAGCTCAAGACAATATTTTTGCACCACAGTTCATGGAGATCATTTGATAATCTTGTTTTTGGAGTATAAAAGCCCAGAAATCAGCTAGTTTTGTCTCATGAGACTATTCGAATGCCGTTTTTATACCTTATTCATTTTATTTTACAGAACAGTTAATAATAAATAACTACTTGAGGGCAAAGGTAGTCATTAATTTGTGTTCGACAATTCACAATTCTATGAAACAATCCAAGCAAAGCTGTTTTTCTCAACAACGAATCCTTACCACCTCACATAAGCTTTCTCTCTGTCTCTCTTTCTCTCTTCCTCACCTACACAGACTCCATTCCTGCTCTCGTACCCTTCCGGACAGATCGAAGTACTGCGTCCCAATTCTCCACTGCCCTCATCGTACTCGTAGTCAAAGGGAAGTTGAGATGAGTGAGACGTCAGAATATCCACAGTAACGGGCTCCATGTGAGGTGGTGTGAGCGTGGTGCTTGTGCTTGTTGAAATAGGAGCTTCAGTTGTGCTAGTAATTCTCGGTGGGGGTGTAGTCGTCGTTGTGCTTGTGCTGCTTGTCGTTGACCTGGGTGTTGTCATAATAGGCTCGGGGGTAGTTGTACTAGTTGTGGTTGGCTCAGGGGTAGTAGTAGTAGTTGGAGGAGGAGGAGGAGGAGGAGTGGTAGTAGTACTTGTCGTGGTTGTACTTGCGCTTGTCGTGGTGGGAGGAGCGATGCTGGTTGTGCTAGTGCTAGCTCTCGTAGACTCCGTCGTACGTGGAGCCCCAGTTGTGCTTGTAGAAGTTGAAGACGGCGCATCTGTGGACACTGAAACAAGAAATAGTCTAAATTACGAAGCCAATTAATAGTTGCCACCCACTAATCAACAAGGATACATTCCTAAATAAGAAGAATCTAAGGAACCTCAAGGACTAAGAGAACAATGAAGGTTTAACCTCTGATTCAATCATATTTTTCTCCAAATCTAAATTTTCTCTTGTTTTGTAGGAATGGCATATGATTTCCCTATATGTTTCCTGTTTGTATGCGCAATTGTACCTATAAGCGGCAATCACCCTTATGTTTTAGCGACAAATACAAAGGACAATATAGGTTTTGTCTTATACCCAGAAAATATATAGGTAATTTAACCTGCATTTTACAAAACAACCTTCAATCGCGCGGCAAAACTTTACTTTCTAGTTACTTTTGTTAAATTCGGCTTCATGAGCTTAGCTGAGTGTTGTTCTAATTGACGGGTTTGTACTAAAACGTTGTCGCTATGCAGAATTCAGGAAATTTTATAAAAGCCTCTTCTAATAAGCGTTATAAAATACAAATGACTTAAGACATCCGATTGCTGGAAAACAAGTGTGGTACCCTTATCATTAGAAAGTAGTTCCCGGTATTCGAAGACACTCTTATTCCTGAGAACTCTGTCCCCTGAAGCAAAACCACCCTTTGTTTCCCTTTTTGTAGTTCTTGGCGATAGCAGAGTCGTTTCTGACCAAGATAAAGTAAACAAAAAGTGGTCTCAAGGGTGTTGTAAGGCTTGTTTACCGTGTAGAAGCCAATCCATCCGCATTTCTTGGTTTACGACGTTTTCACCGTGAACGGCCTCCATGAATCCGTCGATCCCTGCGTTTCCATCTGAAATTGAAAACTATTAATTGCCGACAAAGCTGAAAATTCACAGTTTCAAAGGTCAGGTTGCAATTTGGCTTTAAACGGTTGGCTATGTATTCCTTCCTGCGTGTTTTTATAGCCCCAGGTTACCCTCCCTTAAACGTAGCACACCTTCATTAATAATACAATGCCGGAAGTGCGACATACTGTAATGTTGACAAAAAAGAAGTGTTGGTTAGTTAAAATACAAACAACACTTTTATATGTAACCTTTTGATGACATTCCGTAATAAATGTGTGTATTTATATTATGTACTTCTGTTAAGGGTCACATCAATGCACTCGCAACCACATTTCGATGTTTATTTCTGACACAAACTTTTAATTCTGGATGTGACTAACGGGAGTCCTTTCAATCAACTGAGTAAGAGGTAGGCTTCTACGGATTGTGTATCCATAAGCGGATTTCCGTCAGGCGTACCAACTTGCGCATTTTATCGTATCCAGATTTCTAAAGTAGCCTAAACTTGCGTGTGCGCATGTGATCCTGTATGTTAGTAGGATTGTGTTAGTCGTATCTGTGTTCAGTAATTATTACACGTGTGTTACCGCGAGTGTGAATATGTGAGCATGTGCATGTGCCTGAGCCTGTTAGCTTGTGTACATGGTTGCTGTCATTTTGCATAGCTGCAGAATGGCATTATTTTTTCTTGTTATTTTCCTCTTGGGACCCTTGGCCATGCGGAACACCCATTACGGTGCTTTTTGCGCCTGCTGCTGATAAGCAATCAATCAGCTTTTTTCTTGAAACCCGTTGTAAGACACAAAAATGAACGGTTGTTTGGAAAACTGCCTCTTCATTTTGAGGGTCCGACCCTTTGTTCGCGTGTCTCTGACACTAGACGAAACTTTTCAACATTATCTTAACCTAGCCAAATTAGTGCTAAATTTTAATTTCAAAGAAATTGTTTACTTTCACACCAGGAACTATTTGCGACGCCTGACAAATAGGCATTAATTGACCAATTCCGCAACAACTAAGTTACACTATCTAGTTAACCACCTGGGATCTTCGACCAATGTTTCACACCACTAAATTAATGTATGAAAAAATTGGAGCATTCAATCTTTTTAGAGATTTCAAAAATTTCTATTTTCATCTTTCGATCAAATACAAAAATTTGAAGCATGTCTGGCTGCATTACGAAATAGGTATCCGTCATTCCGCAGCCTTTTCTTTCCTATTTTCGGACATTCTTTCCAAATAAAAGAAATTCCCACCTTCCACTATTACTTCCGTCACGTCGTACGCCTTTCCGAGAGAATTGCTGGCCACGCATTTGTAGTTGCCTTTGTCAAAGTCTTCAACTTCGGAGACGAAGAGACTGTTGTCTGGCTAAAACCCATCTTTTTTTATGAATCTTACTGTTGGATTCTAATAGACCACCCATATTTTTTATCAATTCAGGCTGGTTGTAGAGCACATGGTCCCGCAACTGTGCAAGCAGATACAAGATTTGCTCCTTTGCTATTTAGCAGCCATCAATTCAAACCTCAAAAGCTCAATCTACATTCCTTTTTATAGCAACTACGTTGATCCAGTCTAACGAGGACATTCAACTTGGAGCTTTCCCTGTCTCCGTCATCGGAAGAATATCTCCTAATTGATGCAGTTTTGTAAACTTAAAGTCATCTTCCCATTTCTGCCGCTTCACTACTAACTTTAGGGTCGTTTATCAGTGGTTAAAATACTAAAAGTTTTAGTAATCATAGTTTTCTTAAACAGGCATTTTCAATTGTTCTGGCCTTCAATTTAAATGGAGAACTACATGTATTTTTTTTTACGTATCCCCATGTGACTCTTGTCCGTTCACCGATGATCGGTGAAAGGCCAGCATCGAATTATACATTTAGATTTCGAAATAGTTCGGGGATTTTCTTTGGAAAATAACCCTTCTTCAACTCTCTTCCTCCATCCCTCCTCTCTCTCTCTCTCTCTCTCTCTCTCTCTCTCTCTCTCTCTCTTTCTCTCTCTTTACGAACCCGCTGATTCTCTTTAACCCATCTTTTCCTCTCTCTCACAATGTCGCATCTTTTCCTCTGTCACTAAACCTTGCCAACCAGCCTACTCATCTATTTCGCTGCAACATGCGTCATTTCCCCGCATAAACGTCTAATTTCAGCTCACACCAATTTATCTTTGCGCCTTTCTGGGTCGCCGTAACGCGATTTCCGCTGGAGACATTTCCTACGCTAAGCGCATTTAATCAAACTGCGGGATCAAATTAACCGATTTTGCAAACATTGCAAGCTATTACTAGTATTTCCATTTTTAGTTTTTTTTAAACTATTAACAGCTATGTTCGTTTCGTTTCTTTATATTTAATTCAATGAATATAATCAAAAACTTGCCAAATTAAATAATCAACGATGTTTCCCCTTTTGAAAAGGGTAATTAACATATTTGTACACTACACCTACAAATAATTAGCCTATAACCATTAAACCAAAGGATTTACATTTAAATAGGCACGCCCTCTGCATTTCATTAGCGAGTTTCGTGAGGACTGCTCCTGTTTTGCAGTCTCTGTCTCTTGAATACAACTTACCAAAACATGTGTAATCTCATCCTGATGGATCACTTGATCATTCCTTGTCCACAGAATCTGCGTTGTCAGTGGGTTTCCCTTGATTATCTTGCATTTGAGCGTAGTTGATCCACCGCGGGCCACATGGATCTTAGAAGGGATAGTCTCCACAACAGGAGCCTCGTCTTCTACTTCCATCTGAACAAAGCCTAGTTCTGCTACTTCTGGAGTATCTTACCAAATCCAACGTGTTCTGTCGTCTACGATTCCTGACTTTGCAGGAGTAGTGTTTCAATTCGGGTGACTCTGGATCGACATTCAGGAGCACGAGAGTCCCATTGTTCATTTGATGAACTCCAACAATGGCTCCCAGGGGCTGATTGTGGTACTCCCATGTTACTCCTCGAGAGAGGATGGAATTCTTCTGATGACAAGTCAGGACAGCAACCTTTCTTTTTGCGTCGGTTGGTGGTTGGGTTGCAGCAGGGCTCAGGTCCAGTTCGATCTTGGCAGAAGCCTGAAAATAGAATACCCGGCATTGCACATTGTTTTCTATTGTTATTGTTTTGTTTGGTCTTTCTACTCGTGCTTAGAAATGCTGATGATACTTATGCAATCTCAAGATGATCTAAATTTTTACGCATAGCACCTTTGCTTTTTTACAACGAAAGAAAATACTTATGCCGGAAAACCGATTGTATTAAAAAATGCGCTGAAAAATGCACAGTGCAAAAGTTGCTGCAAAAATAGTATGAAGGGTACCCTTCGTAGGCTGATAATCCTCTTTCCAACTTTCGCGTTTGTAATCTTCAACAAATCAGATTGTCCCTATAAAACCAAACCATTTAGTTTGCATATATGGTTTTTTACCTATTACTTTTTATTTGCTTTTGTCACTCCTGGTACAATTTTCCTGATAAATTAAATCTTGATTATAATGATAAGATTATGATTATTGTGTGCTTCGTATTCCCACATTCTCTCTATTTTCCCCTTTCCAACTTACAGTGCTAACTCCAACACTGTTGTGTGCATGGCACACAAATGTCCCCGTGTCGTTCTCGCTGTGCACATGAACCACAAGCCTAGAAGTGGCCATGTCTTGTTCCTTGTCCTCGACCAGATCTCCATTCTTCGTCCAGAAGATCAAAGGAGTCGGTGGTCCAATGGCACTGAATTCTTCTGTTCTCCTCACTCCCTAAAGTCTTACCTGCAGGTCATCTCCACAACTGATCCCGGCGGAACCTTGTTGTCGTGAGGTACCGTAATTAGCTTCGGGGCCACATGAATTCCCACCTAAAGTCCCCTCTCGTGACTCCTATCTATTGGAAGACGTTAAAAAGCGTTAGGTACAAATATTTATTAGAGCAGATCGCGACAAAACAAAACATCTTCTGTTACTGGGGTCCTACCTTCCTGGGAGCTCTGGGTCCTGGAAGGCATCGGATGACGATTCCGTTGGTTCCGTTGAGGGAGAGGTCCTCACTCTCCCTCCAAGGCAGCAGCTGTTGGTCATCGTCTGGCACATCTCCTCTTCCGGGCATGTAGGTCGTCTTCACTGGACGATTCTCCTCATCGCACTCCGCCCAGATTACCCTCTGATCTCGGTCCACTTCTGAAACAAGGAGGCTTTTTTATATTACCGGGAAAAATCAGTATATTGTCCGTTGGGCATCAACTATTGTCTTCCTTATGCGATGTGTTTGTATTTACAATTGGTGTCAGCACTTGCGCATTCACTGGGTTTTGTAGTCTCAGATGACCAAGAACTTTGGCTGTGCAAAGAAACAACAATGTTATCATTTTCAAACTAACGTTTTTTTTAAATATTGACACTTTTCCAGTATAAATTATGATTGTTGGGTCCAATTTGGTAATAGAATATGTTTCCTTGACTAAGTATTGGTTAAAAAACTGGTAGCTGCATAATCTGACTTCCGGTACATGAATGAGACTTCTGCTAAGGATCGCATGATATTAAAATGCTACTGCGTACCCCGTTTACGGTGACAACAGAGAAATTATCACTGAAAGGAGCTGCGCCCCCTTGCAAAATAATAGTTATTGAGGCCAGTTGCCTAGCTGTAAATACAAATCCAACCTCTCTAGTGGGCGATTCTTGGCCTTGGGAGATCAGGAACAAATGCCCCTTTCATTCTCAAATGTATCCCTTCGGCCAATCTTTCGTCTTCTGACGCAGGCATGTTATTCTAACATTAATCATCACAAAGCCAACAACTCCTTCACGCCCAGATTATCCCCTTTTTTCAATGTTTTCCCATTTTAATCCCGTTGACGGCAGCTCGTTAGCCAACTCATCGCTTTGTTTTCTTCGCTGACAGAAAACCCGAATGCATCCACGTGGGTGCATCTATTCCGCTCTAAGTCATCCTGTTTACTGAGTTTGCAAATGGAATAAAATAAAAGTTTTTTCTATAAATTTTCAACGATCCCCCAAAATATTTCATGTAAACAACGAACTTAGTTTAAGCTATACATTTATCATTTCGTTTTCGATTGTCCGAATAAGGGCAGAGACGTTAATTTTCTTTATGTCTCGCTCTACCCAATGTGGCATATATTTATTCTGCTGATTAGAATTTTTACACTAAATTCCATAATGTGAAGCATTAGCATCATCATTCCATACAAAGGACAACAAGAATGATTACCACGGGTTTATAATCTACTGCTTTTCATTTTACTGCATTTGGTGCGTTTCTTCAAGAATTTCTCTTTTTAACTGCAATATTCTCAGGGGTATTTTACCGCTTCGAATGTTTTTGTTTTAGCTTATTTAATTTGGCTTGTAAGACCAATAGCGTCTCTAACATTTTACTCTATGTTATAAGGATGCTTCTGTGTTGATGAAAATCAAGTTTAAGTTTTTCAAACCAAAAGTCCATCCATTGTTTGAAAAAAGAAAGAAGTCGAGAAAACAATCGTTTCTTCTAGAAGGAACCAATTTCCGCTCATTTCCTTCTTCTGGACCATAACAAAGAAAGCACTGTTGTTGTTTCAAGGAACACCTTTAGATGGCCTTTTGTTTATTTACCCAGTATTTCCGGTAATAGGCCTCCTCCCCCTCTGATCTCTAGTTCTTCGACTGAACCTCAACTTTGAAATCAAAATACCACTAAAACATATTGTAATCACGGTTGACGTAGTTTTAATTTTAAAGTTCTGTTTAAATTGTGAAAGTTTTTCAAAATGACACTTCAAACGTGTATTTTACGAAAGGACGTCAAAATTGAACCTAACAGGGTGGAATTAAACACGAACTGGGAAATGCGGTGTCCTTTACGCCACGCACGGATGAATTTCTCTACCTTTCTCTATTTCTCAAATTTTATTTTTCTATTTTATTTTTATTTCTCTCTCTGTCTTTCTATTCTCTTTCATCTCGCAGGCTGTGTTTGCTCCACTCGCATATCCGTCTCTCTTTCTCTCATTTTCTTTTTTTTTCACCAGTTTCCTTAATTTTCTATACCGCACAATCTGTATACGTAGTTTTTTGTTGCTTGCTGCCTCGGTACTTTGATTACGGTAGTTTTGCGACGCCATCTACGTACGGGTGCGTGCCATTAGGCGTTGGTTCAACTATGAATAGTAGCAAAAACAAGAGCCAGCTCGGGATGGTCCTGTCTCGATGACCCTACCCCGGGGAATGTTTCTAGTGATCCCGGCCAGCAAACGAAGTGACTGGCCTAGTATTATAAATACGCGTTCTCTCCTCTTTATAGCGTAGTCTCCCGTGGGAGGCACTTGCCCCATAAATTGTAGTCCTTTCCATTCACAAAAGAACAATACCTCTCCTTTCCTTGTTGACAACACCTTTCTTTAGTTTTAGTACCCCTTGGCTTCACCTTGAAAATTTAAAGCGTGTGCGATTTTATGTTCTTTTTTATAGTTTTCCAGTTCAAATGAATTCTGAAGCCATTGAACTGCGTTTTACGGGTTCACCGCGCGGTCAAATAGAAATCCCCTGAGTCAGTCCATCCGCTCTAGTGGTTCGTGAGATTTTAACAAGCTCGTCACTTTCGTAAGAAAGTTTTTCCACTTGGATTACTTTTAGTGATTTCCTTAGAAAGGGGGCGTGGCTTCAATTAGCACTCATTTGCAAGATTTGCGATCGAAAAGACGCCACTTCCTCTGAGATGGGATTTCCGGAGAGTCCATCCAGCTCATCCGCAGTTGCTCTGTACGTTCTCTGCCCAATCGGAATAACCAGAACATGACTCAAAAAACGTCATATCTATGCCCAATTTTTCTGGAGGAGATTAGGCCAGACTGCACTCCCCAATGAGTGGAGGCGGGGCTGACGCACAGAGATTGGGGGTGGAGACCTGGCACGAATCAACTCATTTCACGACCCGGTTGCTACGCCAGAACTAACAAACACGATCGGTTCAAATGGCTCCATCCAAACTTTGAATGGACAGTTAGCAGGCTCATTAGTTTCCCGTCAACATTTCTTCCTTGCCAATATATTTCAAATATGAGAGAAAGACCAATATTCCTCCGTGTTACCATAAATTTCGTCAGGGTTTGAGTTGCAAAAGGTTTGGCAAAACATTTTTGAAACGAAAAGCTCAAGGAAAAGTGGACGCGTAAATCCAGTGCATTCCGTGCGTGAAAACTGAGATTATCCAGACATTGAATGTCTAAACGTTTGGTATTTCTTATCTAAAAACTTTGTTGTATGATTTCTGTTCTCCAACTCCTCTACTATTGACTCTACGGTTATTCCGGTTAGCATTGAAAATCTCACTCTCGTGACAAATTCCAGTTTCACAATTCTTACAGAAAACGTTGTCTTGAAAGGTAGATTGAACCAGGCAAACACGTAGACTTCATTTGGAAATCTTCTGTTTTTTCTAAATGTTTGAAAACTTGGTTGTTTTAGGGACAGTGGTTTTTAACCACCGCACTTTTCCACTCGAATACCATTGTTTCGCGTAAGCGGTGGCGCTAAAGTTTAAGAAACAGTGACGGCTTATTTTCCAACCTTTAATTCTTTAGAGGTTAAAAGTTATACATAGCCAAAGGTTGCCTTGAACTGATTCTTGTAAATTTGCCTCGTCGGATTGTTTTTGACAGTCATCGCAGTTTTCATTTCTTTATTGCATGGACTTGTCTCACAATTCTTACAGAAAACGTTGTCTTGAAAGGTAGATTGAACCAGGCAAACACGTAGACTTCATTTGGAAATCTTCTGTTTTTTCTAAATGTTTGAAAACTTGGTTGTTTTAGGGACAGTGGTTTTTAACCAATTGGTGTAATTGGGCCTAATTGTAAATTGGAGGCGTCATTTGCGGCTTTATTAAACCACCCTGCTGCACACGAATACAATTGGATTATGTGCTATTTCCAACACCACACATCCATTTGGGTGGATTATGCATCATGCGAAGCCTTTTAGGATACAATCCGATTGTATGCGGAAGAAATGAGGGCGGTGTCTGAGATTTGCATTTAGGAGACGAAAGATCCCTCACTCTGTCGCTATTTGTGGCTTTCTCTCTATCCCTCTTCCTCTATCTCTCTATCTCTCTAGTACTCTCTCCCTGTCCCTCATCTTGGTTCTCTGCCCTGCCCTTGTTGTATGTTATCTTACCGCCTTCACTTCCTCCTAATGTCCTTGAGATTTTAAAAATAAGGTTTCCCATGAAAACGCTTTTCCACCTTCGAATCTTATAAGGCTTCTTTGCGTAGTAATTTTCTACAGTGCAAATTCCAAGGCTTCTTTTTGATCGCTTAAAATTTTAAATCCAACGATCGCTTCTCACATGCTTAGAAAATCAACAAAATGTCTGCTAAAGTTTCTTTTGCCTGAGTATCTTTTAGATACTCTCCACACGATCTTTTAGATAACGAATTTGCAAGTGATATCAGAATTGGGGGATCAAACTTTTGATCTTTCGGATCATCTGATCTGCTCTAAAGATTAGCAACAAAACAAGTCAAATCCAGCTCAAACTCTTTAAAAATCATATGTTTTGCAGTTTTCTCCTAATTTCACTTTCACATCACTTCAAAATAGAAGCCAGACCTTTTGGCATGTTTAATCACGCTCCCTTTTCTCAACACTTTGTCCGTAATTGACTCATAGAAATCAAATTTAAAATTCCGAAATTCAAGGGTCCCAAATACTCACTGTTGACATGCAGTCTCCTTACAGCCAGATGATAGCCAGCATCACTCTTGGCTATGCAATGGTAGAATCCTTCATCCTCAGGTAGGACGTTTCTGATAGCCAAAGAGGTTCCCAGAAGTTGGTATTCTGCAGAAATTCTGCTTCAAAACCTAGACCCCGCTTACTCTCAGATGGCTGGATGTCGATGTTAGGTACTTTCACCCAGCTGACCACTGGCTCTGGGTTTCCAGTGGCGTTGCAGCCAAGGACCACCGTTTGACGGGGGTTGGCAGTCACGTTCTCCTTCTCCGGGTGGACTTGAGGTTGGGCTAAAAAATTCATCAGCTAATTATTAGAGCCTTAAACTGTAACAATATTTTAATAATAAATTTAGCGTATGTAGTTCGGACAATGCTGGGATAAACAACGTTGTTTGAACTTCTTTATTTCACTCACAGAGGTCAAATAATATAAATGGTAAGTGCACCATGGACAACGGTTTTATAGTCCAAGTGACGAATTTGACCTCAGTGTGACATTTTGTATAAAGTGAAGTCTGGACAACAATAATTTCTTAGAATTATCATTAATATTTTTCAATTCCTCAAGTGCGCGTGGCGAGATCCAACTTGAAAGAAAAGACGAAAGGCAGAAATGCATTTTCAAAATTACCCTTTGAAGAATTGTAAACTTACTGAGAACAACAAGGTCAAAGTCAAGTTCTGTCGATCCAGCCCAGCTTTCGGCCTTGCAAGTGTAGACTCCAGCATCCTCGGGTCCCACAGCGGCAAAGAGGGCCGATTTCTTGCTATGGTCATCCACAGCAGCTGGAAGTTTGTTATTTTTCTATTTCTCAACCAAAACAGTGGAAAACTAAAAATAACGCACTGTTCGAAAGAAGGACGTCATCCTTGTACCAAGTAATGTTGGGGGTGGGGACTCCAACCGCCTCGCACCTGAAAAAGTAATTATGACTAGTTTAACCCCAGTTGAATGTGTCCTGGCGCGCCCTCTGTGTGTCTGCCCGGCGCGCGCTCTCGTTTCCTCGGCCGTCTGGGCAGAGACGCAGAGGACTCCCTCCCTAACCCTTTTATCCGCAGGTTGTTGTCCGTCCATCCGGTCCACTTCGCTTATTCGTGACAACAAACAATTTCGACGTTTTACTACTTTCCCAGCGATAAACAAACCACGTTTCGAACACATTTCATCAAACATCTTAGGGTTATAGGCAATTTCGAAATTTCAAAGTCTAAATTCAGCTTTCTCTTAAAAACAAGTTGGTTTTGATTAACATTCTAAAGTCAAATATGAACGAACCACATTGTCGCAACTTCTCCTGCCTTGACGACGAGACGGGTAGAGTCGTCCGAAATTCGAGGAGGCACTGAAAGTCATTTTATTTACAAGTCTTCAAAATCGAAAAGTAGGACTTAAAATTTGTTTTATATAAACGTGGATGTAATGGATTCGTTCCTTGCCGATAGGGTAAGTGTGCCCCGCGTTTTTGACTTCAGCGGTCCTGTGGTGTAGTGGTTATCACGTCTGCTTCACACGCAGAAGGTCGCCGGTTCGATCCCGGCCAGGACCTACTCTTTTGCTTTTGATGAATTTAACGTAATTTTCGATGATATGAAAGTATGTTCTTTTTATATATATCTACCTTACCACTCCCATTAAACATTTCACAATATGTACTTCTTTGGGAAGCCCCGCTCACGCGAAATATCAAAAGAGTGACGCCCTTTCTGAATAATTGATTCCCGAAACTTCAGAAATCCCTGTTTTTCGCTGTTTGCAGCCGTCAGACGCAGAATTCCTGATGATCGGTTGCGCAAGCACAGGTGAAATGGCCTGTACTTAAGGACATTCAAATGTGACACTCTGTGCTTCTATGCTGGTTTTTTGACTCACTATACGTTCTTAAATTTTTTGAGTAAACCTTAGAACAAAATTAAATTTATCAATGTATGAGCATGCTTATTCGCAAATACGCCGTTATACTCTGACGTGTCTTTCCAAATTCCTGTTTTCCAGTTTTCAATCTCAGATTATATCGAATAATCGGCTCCTTTGAGTGTCTACGTCTATTTTTGTTTGGTTTGACTATTGGGATCACATCCATCGTAATAGCTTCGATCTTTTTCCCCAAAGGCGAAACCCTTACTTTTGTGAGTAACATTGCCTTAGCCAAGTTCATATATGTTTCAATTTGAGTTATTTGGCTCCAGAAACCTCACTTACAGTCTGCTTTAAAGCTAGGTTTACGCAAAATCATTTATTTGACTGAACTTAGCATCCTCGGACGATAAAGTCACTATTTATCAAGTGCTGTGAAGCCAATTTAAGCACCGAAAACTAAATTTTGAAATCTAACTTCAAACATATCGAGAAACCCTCTTTTTTCAAAACAGACATAGCATCTGGCAAAGTGCTTCCTTGTTTCATTTTTTACTTCTTTGTCTATCAGCCCATGACTGAGTGTCATTCTCATTTCCAACTGTCAAATTGACATATTTCCCTTTACCTACTGCGCACTTAAAAGCAGGACCTTCTCGTATTATTTCAATCTGTTCATTTCTGTGCTAAATTCTCTTTTTCCACTTTGCTTCCTCTGAATAAAAGGCCCTTTCAGATAGATGCGTGCAGTTCTTTCCACATTCCTTCTCCTCGTTGCCACAGTACTCGCCCTCCCCACAACGAGTGAGTTCAATTGAAATCTTATTGAAAAGCGGCCAGGCGACTAGTTCCCTTAAGGAGAAGATTTGATTTGTCTCGAAAGACTGAGGACGTTTAGATGCCTCCGAAAATAGCGATAATTGCGTGTCCATTGAGGTTCTCAGTGCATGTCCTCAGATTAGGACATCTCTTCAATTGAAAGGGGAACCAAGAGAAAACGACTATCAATTATAATTTCAAACAAATTTGGAAAACTTTTCACCAGTTTTAGTTGTCTACAACAGCAATCAATTGCTTATAGATCTAGTGATTCCTCCCGCGTGGGAGGAAGGCTTCTTTCCATCAAGTCATCTTGTTAAATTACACGTCTGCAACAACACAGGGGACTAGAAGAAAATACCAAGAAATCTTAGAAATAAATAAAGTAAACTATAGCTTATTGTTAGAAAAACAAAAGCAAAAGTCCTGGACGTAGTTCAAACGGCTACTTTCTGAGTGTAAAGCTGGTGGATACCCACTAAGACAGAACTACATGTAAGGATAGTCGCACAGAGTCTTTAGGAGCATACAACCTTATCAATTACCCACTTTATTTTCGAAATATTGAATTAAAATTATCAGCTTATAAAGAAAGCTAATTTCAGCCGGTAAGCGCAGCCGCTTGGACCCCGACAAGATCATGAACGACGTCTACAATATGAAGGGATTCACAGACTTTGGAGACCTAAAGATCAACCCACAACTCTATGAAGATGTTTTGGACCAATTCCGAAGGTTCGAACGAGACTTCCCTGATTTGGAGGAGGAACAAGACTTGGAGATCCCAGTGCCCCAGGAGCCCATCAGACAACACCCCCTCCGACCATTCGTCTCCACGACCGAGGTCCCCCGGCCACCTGTTTTTCCCGGTTTCAAAATGCGCTTTTTCCGAATGCTTTGACCAGATCTCGTCGCGCACGCAGAAAATATAATAGCCGTGAACTTTGTTGCTCCGTGTCTCTCATTGTGTACATGTCATGAATCATTCGCTGTGTTAGTTCCTCGCTTTTAATCACGGGGGAGGCTTCGGGAGAGAAAGAAGGAGACAAACATGGAGGTCTGGGAAGGGATTCATAGAGAGGAACGGGTGTTGAGAGTTTAAAAGATTTTTTAAAGAGGAAAAGAGATTTGGAAGCCTCCCGCAAAGATCACTTTCTCAATCATAAATCCAGGTCTTTCAATGTTTCTATGTTTCTGTGTGTATACATCTTTGTTTAGATACCATTATTTAAAACAGTATATTTTCAGATCGAACCATATTCTCCTAATCGCTGCTCTTGATATTTTGTTTCCACTACGCCGTCCTCATTTACGTCGTCGGCAGCTGTTCCAAAACCAAAGTGCATTTTTCAAACAACAGCGTGTTCCGAGTAGAGTCACGCATAAGGAACTGACCTCCGACGAATAGTTGAGTTTTCTGGGTAGCATTTCCAGCGGAGTTCGAGGCGATGCAGGTGTAGATGCCCTCATCCGACAGCCGGGTGGCAGAGATTTTCACTTCTTGGCGGTCTTCGCTGATTTCGGTCAAAGCGGAGGGGAGAAGGGACATTCCGTTCTGAACACGACATTTGGAAGATAAAACAAGAGTTCCCAACCTTCTGCCAAGTGATCTGGGAAGATTCTCCCTGAATTCCACAGTTCAAAGTGGCTGGCTCTCCCTCCGTCGCATTGAGGCTGATGTCACCCTCCTTGGTAACCACAGGAGCGATGATCGCATGAACTTGGTACTCAATGTCATCACTTCCAGCGTCGTTCTTTGCAATACACCTGTAGATGGCATTTCGTTCCTGGGCGGCCGACACGAAGAGAGTTCCATCATCTCCTGAAAGCTCAACGGTTTTTACGCCCTGTGTTTAACGCTGTTTTGTGATTGAAAGTGCATTATTTATAAACATCTTGTTTTCCTCACCAATGTGATGTCCCTTGAATCCCTGCTCAAGCGGCTCTTCATTCAAAGTCCAGCTGATCTCCGGATCGGGGTAACCCCTCACTCCGCACTTTAGTTGGAATGAGGCCCCAGCAACCACGTGGGTTTCGGTCGGGGAACTTGCAATGATCTTCGGAGAAACTGAAAAGGTGGTTTTAATTTGAAAATTACAGTGTTCTTACCCAAAACTTCCAGAGTGTAAGCCTGTTGGGCAGTTCCTGCCTCGTTGGTGGCCGCACAGACATAGATTCCAGAATCAGAGCTCCTGGCTTCGATGACAGTCAGGATCTTTCCTTCGGCGATGTACCGTACTCCTTGGACTCCGGTTTCCACTCGGATTCCATTTCTTAGCCAAGAAATCTTTAAATGGTTTCTTTCAAGCAAGCATGATGTCAAACCTGAGGAGTAGGGTGTCCCTCAGCGAGACATTCCATCTTGGCCAACTCTCCCTCGATCACCTGTTGAGCTCCTCCATTGCTAATAATGGGAGCCTCTGCAAAATGTGTTTTCTAATAATTTAGTTAAACTTTCTTTAAATTGCAAAATTGCTTGGCATTTTCTTGATGACGAAAATTGTGTACTAGTCGCAGTACGAATAACACAATTTGAGTATTTAATTGTGGTCGCCGTGACTAGAAAATCAAAAGCGAATTCGATTGAGGGAACAGACTTTAATGATATTTTGTCTCTGTCTTTCTTGTATCCTCAAAACTCACGGACTATGTCCACATTGTAATCCAAATTGTCGCTTCCTGCAACATTGGTGGCCACACATTTGTAGTGGCCCTGGTCTTGCAATGTAATGTTTGCGATCTGGATGTACTTCTGATTGTTTCCAAGAATGATTCCTTCCGTTTCAGCGGTGATCTCGGTGTCGTTGAGGTACCTAAAGATACATTTCTCATAATTATGACAAAAGTACCATTTATAAGTAGGAGGAGGCTTTCCACTGGCGTCACAAGTAAGGGTGAGGGTCTGTCCAGCTGGGAGACGAGGTGACATGTCAACGTTGTCTCTTTCGATTACGGGAGGAACTAAAATAATCACACAAGGATTTTTGTTGAGTAAATAAATTAATTATTAAAAAAGGACAGATACATCATTTGTATGACTTACCCAAAACATCGACATGAATGCTAGCTTCCGCAGATCCTGCGTCATTGTGAGCATGACAAGTGTAGTCTCCCACATCTTCCCTGTTCATGTGAGGGATATCCAACCGTGTTCCCTAAATATGAATCAGTATCGATTTTAAATGCGTGTACCTTCAGAGAAATCCTGGCACCTTCGGGGCTGTTGATGATTGGTTGTCCAGCCTTGCTCCAGCTGAGGATCGGACTAGGGTTTCCTGTGGCTTCACAGAAGAGGGTTACGGTGTCGTCGAGATTCTTAATAGGAGCTTCGGAAGATACCTTCATAGTTGGGGCAACTAGGAACTGTTTTAGAGAGAGAAGAATGCATGCAAACCCCAGACATCCAGAACTACTTCTACCTCCTTTGCCCCGGCGTCGTTTTCTGCCACACAAGTCCAGCGACCGGCGTGGGCACGACTGGCACTGGAGATCTCTAGCATCTGACCGTCATCGAGGAAACGGATCTGTTCAGAAGCTGAAAACATTTTATGAATGTTTGTTCCTTAAAATTAATCTAGTAAAAGTTTTACATTATTTGGCAAGAATGGTTCTGAAGCCATTTGGGAGAAACTGCCGAATTGTCTCGAATTTCCTTTCCACACTTACCCGTGACAGGCTGTCCGTCCTTCATCCAGCTGATCGTGGGGAACGGATGTCCACTGACAGGACAAAGAATGGTAATCGGCCTTCCTTCGGCAACCGTCGGCTGAGGATCGTTCCTCGAAGCGTCAATCGTCGGCGGGGCTAAACACTCCTTCCTCTTCTCTCATTTCCTTCTTCCACCGCACTCCATGCACATTAATTTATTCACTCTCAACTGTTAATATACACACAAGGCACACAAAGGACAAAGCCAGAGCTGAAAAATGAGAATCGGTTAGTTGAGTATCAGTTTTTGATTTTGGAACGGGGCCCGTTCACCCATTCTAATTTACATCTATAGTGGCCCCGGTGGCGTCTCCGCCGTCTACCTACTGCCTTAACCCTAAGGGATCTAACGTTGTCGCCAGGCATCTTCTGGACTCCAAAGGCCTTAACAGGGGCAGGAAGGGTAGGAGGTTGTGGAGGAGGTAAGAACTTATGAGACTCATGTACCCTAAGTTCCCTATAGTAAGCGTCCCTTCTAGCTATTTCCTCAGCTCTCCTTCTGGAGATCTCAACTGCGTGGTGGGCCGCCCTCCTTCTGTACTCTTCTTGTCGTCGTCTGTGTTCTTCCCTGTGTCTCTTAAGACCCTCCTCATACTGCTTACGATAGGTCTCATAAGGGGAAAGAGTCGGTGGATGAATGACAAATGAAGTTTGGGGTCTTAGAAGGGCCTGGGGACCGGGTGCCAGTTTGGGTGGAGGGGGTCTATGTGGGTGGTGGGGTCGGGTGGCCCTTTCGAATTGGCGCCGATTGAAGTCGGCTCGTTGTTTTCTGAGGTGAGCGTATTCCAAATCACGGCACTGCTGGGATGCTAGACTCGTACACAGAATGGACACGCGGAAGTCCAGCGTCGATTCGCCGGCACGGTTTGAGGCCACACAGGTGAAGAGACCGGCATCGGACAGGGCGGTTCCGGTGATGGAGAGACGGCGACCATCGGCAGAGATCTAAACAAGGGCATTACTCACTCAAGCAAACCGTCTGACCTTGAAGTTTCCAGAATTCTCGGGGTCAATCGGTCTTCCATCCTTAATCCAAGAAACTTCCGAAATGGGAGAAGAGGCATCCATGTTGGCTCGGATGGGGCAAGTCAAGGAAAGAGGCTCTCCTTCTCTCTTTGTCATCTCCTGTTGCTCTGTCGTTTCCAGGACAGGAGGAGCTAAGAATATTAATTTCAACCAAAAATTTTAAACTTACATAGCACTTCCAAGTTGAAATCTTGCTCAGCACTGCCTCCCCTGTTCGTAGCGTTGCAAGTGTACCGAGCCTGATCTGTGACACGGACTCCCTCGATTCCAAAGGTTTGGTTGTTCTAAACTAATTTCAAAGCTTACGAAAAGCAAATACCTGGGCAAGAATGTATCGAGAGTCTGAAAGGTCGATAGGCTTTCCATCCTTGGTCCAGGCGACGGTGGGATGGGGGATTCCGGACACAGGGCACTCCAGGTAGATGTTTCTGTCGACGATCGAAAGGGGGTTTCCAATGATGTTCGATTTGTCGATCTTTGGAGGAACTAGCACCTGGAACCAAGACTTTTCTAACCAGTGACTTAGGACCCCTCCCTATAAAGCTACCGTCGAGGTCAGCATTTGCCTCTCAGTGGGCCATTTGACCGTTTTACACCGTTCCGCAAGTGTTATACATTGGTTCCAAATATCAAAAAGTTTACAAACCTTCAGGATGAGGTCGATGTCGCTGGTTCCTGCCTCATTAGTCGCCCTACACATGTATTTTCCTCCATCTGCCAAGGAGGCCCCACGAATGGTGAGTTGCTGAAAGTATTCCAATTTAGTTTTTAAATTCACATACCATTCCATCGGCAGAGATGGCCATGTTGTGATGGAGATACAACGGCTGCTCTCCTCTGAACCAGTTGACCTCAGGCTTTGGTTGGGTGACCACATCGCAGTCCAATACGGCCGTTTCGTGCTCAATAACCTCGTAGACACTTTCTCCTCCGCGTTGGAATTTGGGAGGTGCTAAATATCAAAGTGTCAATGTTTTGCAATTTTTTACCGATGACTTCAGGTCTGAAATCAGTATTCAATTCACCAGCCTCGTTGGCGGCTGTGCAAGTGTAACGACCCTCGTCTGATTTCTGAAAGTCATTTAATATTAACTTCAAAGTCTTCAAATGATTACCGTAGCGTTGACAATCTGGAGGTCCTTTCCTTCGAGAACTGTGGTTCTGGAGTCTAGGGAGACCATTTGTCCATCCTTGCGCCATTCGACCTTTGGGGCTGGATTTCCGAGGACTGGGCAATGGAACAACAACGATTTTCCTTGGACCACTCTGGGATTCTGGTCCACGGCTTCGTCAATGTAAGGAGCCATCAAGACGGATACCTGAATGAGATTTCTTACTTACAAAAGAATGGGTTACGGTGTAGTCAGCTTCAGATTCTCCAGCAGCGTTCTTGGCCACACAGGAGTAGGATCCAGCATCTGCCCTTCGAGCCTTGAGAATGAGGAGAGTCTCTCCCCTTGGAGACAGAATCATGTTGGAGAAGTCCTCGATTGGTCTTCCTCCCTTGAGCCAGCGAATGGTTGGAGATGGGTGTCCCTCCACTCGGCATTCGATCCTCGCCCTCTCTCCGTCAACCACCTTCACGTCACGGATGTTGGTGTCTTTGAACTTGGGCTTGGAGAAGACGTCAACGGCGAAATCAGCAGAGGCTTGGCCTGCTTCGTTGTTAGCCAGGCAGGTGTAGCGACCAGCGTGGGAAACATTGGCAGCTGGGATTGACAATCTGGGTCCATCGGCTCCGTCGATGATGTGACCATCGCGCTTCCAACTGATGACAGGAGGAGGAATTCCACTAGTGGCACAGTCAATGTTGAGGTCACTGCCTTCTTTTACCTGAAGCATTTAGCGTCTTGTTTTCTCTGTCTCTTTATCTTTCTTTTTTTGTATCAAATCCAACCAACCTGAATTACCCTCTCTCCATCCTCAATAATGGGAATGACCAGTACATGCAGTTGAGTGCTAACTCTGTGTTCTCCCGCTCGATTGGTCGCGATACAGGTGTATCTTCCAGCATCCTCCACCTGAGCCTCTCTCAAATGCAGATATCTGAGATTGGTAGAACTCTGGAGAAGTTCCGATCGGAAAGGCTGCCCATTCTTCTGCCATTCCACCTGCGGCGGGGGGTTACCGAAAACCTCGCATCTGATGGTAGCTCCCCTGCCAGCCACCACCTTCATCTCCTCCGACTGCATGAAGACCTTTGGAGGAGCGATGACTTGGACATAAGTGTCGGATTCTGCTTTTCCAGCCTTGTTCTCCGCCTTGCAGGTGTAGCGACCTTCTTGATTGGCCAAGATTCCATTGACCAAGAGAACACGGCCTCCATCAACCAACTGAAAGTGTTTTTCTGTGGCTTCAACCTTAATTTACCTCAATGTTCTCTGTTATTAGAAGAGGTCTTCCGTCCAGGAACCATTCCAGGGTAGGGCTTGGGGTACCAGTTGCATCACATACCAGTTGAAGGGTTTGGTTGAGAACGACATCCTGGGATTTGAATGAGAGACCGGCAATCTTTGGTTTCACTGAAATTGGATTTATTTGCGGAAACTGGAGTTTCTGGGAATAAGAATCACTTGAGAATTTGAAAAAAGCCACAAACCTACTTCCTAACCAAGTTCTATGCAATTGTCTGAGTCAAGGTCGTTTGTCTCAATTTGTAGCGTTAATTCCGATAAATGCATTTATCGAAATTCAGTCTGGGCTTTTTTCTGAGATCACAAGCGAATAAATGGCATGTTTGCAGCACTCATAAAAATTCTTACCATTGACAGTGGTGTCGAAGAGAGCCCTATCCTCTCCAGCATTGTTCTTCGCAGAGCAGGCGTACTGGGCAGAATCAGCTGGATCGGCGTTCACCAGATACAGTTTATCCCTAGCCACTGACAACTGAAGACGATCCGAAGTAGTCACCGGAATTCCATTCTTAGTCCACATGAACTCCACAGTCGAGTCCTGAAATGTAATGTTTAGGGGCCAAATGTGGAATAATGCCTGGATGGGACATTGGAGAATGAGTTGTTGTCCTGTCTGAACCTCCTTCACCAACTGCTTCTGCTCCATGACTGGGGGTTCTGAATTTACTTTATAAGAGAAAGCTAGGCTTCTTACCCAGGATGGCAACAATGAGGTCTTTTTCAGCCCTGCCTGGTTTGTTCTCCGCGAGGCAGGTGTATCTTCCAGCATCGGAGGGCTGAAAATTTGTTTTTGGGATATTCTGCCGAAATCTGGTTTTATATGAATCCTCCCATGGAGGTAGCGATTTTTGAATCGGAATTACTCGATGGGCAGCGGAAATTATAATACAATTTTTCTATGGCTCGTAAACAATCTTTGCGAATTTGTAACCGGGGCGACTATTTATGGAGGAGGTGCTCATTATTCCATGGCCAGAGATCGAATGAACGGAGGTGTCTGAAAGAGAATCGCTTGATATTCACTTATTATCTTTTAGGCGCAAACCTTTTGCAAGATCTGAAAATAAGGCAACAACTAGAAGTTCTGAATTGTTTTACCATCTTATGCATGCACTATACTATAGCAGGTGCTCCCACTTGGCACATGCTTCCCTCCAAATTGCTCCGTTTCTGGCATTTTCCCAGCGAACGGATCTCATGCAGATTAAAGGTGATCCCAGCTGGCAGGTAAATTGATCTAGGAACGCAGTGGTCTCACGGCAGCCATTAGCACCTCGCGTGAGTTGGATGATTGATAGTTCTTCTTTTGTCTCACTAATGGCCATGTTAAGTAGTGGCTATTAGCCTGCATTGACATTTGTACGATAGTTTTTTTTGAATCAAATGGACGGAGACATCAATGACCATGAAAAAGCGCTGTTTTGATATTTCTTTTTGTAACTCTTTAACCCGTCTGTTTACAAAATACATCAGATTCAGACAAACGTCGTAAACCAAATCCAAAGTGAAAAATTTGGCTTAGGTTTTCCTGGCAAGCCTCACTTTGTCAGAACTGTCAGACGTTACCGTAATTGACTTTTCTTCTTAGATGCGAAAAATCTTTTCCTCATCGGTCCCCTTCGAACCTCCCGTGACTCATCGAAAATTGGCGCTTTCGTGCTCGGCGGAGGTCAGCCGTGCGGCGAGGCTCGGATTCATGAATTATTTGGAGGCACAAGCGAAGTGACAGCGACTTGGACACGGAACGATGGAACACCGTATTAAATTCACAGAAATCTTTTTTTTTTCAAATTTGACTGAAACAAAAACCTATCTTGTAAAAAAGTGTTTCCTTGTTAGCCATTTATGACCTACCTTGGCTTCTTCGATGAGCAGCTGTTGACGATCATTGAGGAAGAGAAGATCAGAATCGTTCAGTCGGACTGCGTTCTGAAAATAACTTCCCTTTTTGATCATTAATCATCTAGTTTTCGATGTGAAATCACCTTGAACTAATATTTTCATGTAGAAAACTTAATCAGTTTCTACGGTAGTACACCAAAGGTTACAAAACAGATTATAAATCACACACTCTATTTATGAAACTTCAAATAATAAAGCCGTGCGAGCGATTCATCTGCGATTCTCCCTCGGTTTATGGCAAATCGGCGAGTTTTTCTCGACCACCTGTCGAAGCTGTTTTCCCAATGGGTGGCCCCTGCCACACGTGTCCCGAGGAGTTTTTCACCGGATTCGGGCCGTAAATCCACGCGGACTTAATGGCCGCTTCGCCATGGAGACGCCGAGAAGAGAGCCGCCATTCAAAGTACAATTACTGGATAGAGGAGGGATTGTGGGGATACGATTGGGGACGGACAACTTAGACAATGAAAGAGAGAGAGAGAGAGGGAGAGAGAGAGAGGGAGAGAGAGAGAGAGAGAATTACACAGGGATACCCTTTCCTTCTTCTTCCGAAGCCAACTTCTTCCTGTCGTCTTCCTTGCATCTCACAACAAGCCTCTCTCGATTTGTATCTGTCACAACAATTAACATCGCTTGTTATCTATAGTTTATTCGCCCTTTTTGTTTTTATACAAAGGTTCTTCTGAAGAAACTAAGCTCTCATGATTAGCTTATCTTTTTCCATGCGGGACCCATAAGGGTTCCTATAGGACATTAGCAAGCACGAATACGATGCCGTGCGCGCGTGTGTACCTAATTCCGCCGTCATTATGGGCCGAGAGAGAGGAGCCGATGGAACACCGGCAGACTACATTCGGCTATACGGAGAGGTGCACTGGAAATGGCAACAGGGAAACTTTGGTACGCTGGTTCTGGTGAAGATCAACGAACTCTCCCAAACAAATGTGATAGTGTGTAAATGAGCTCGTGAGTGAATTATCTCTCTTTCACAGAATCTATATCATTATTCTCATAGATTGTTGACCGCTTACATGCTTACCTTGCTCTTTGCTCGTCTCAAGCTCTCCGAAACTCGAATGTGTTTTGCGGCGGCTCGTGTTTCGGACAGTCTGGTTGTTTTGGGGCAGGTAATTTCCGTGTTTTCAACGCATCTCGTGGCACTTCGTGAATAAGACACAAGTCATGAATAGTAGGGGAAAAGCTATTCTATGGACACGGGACGGATTCAGGTACCTTTGTTTGGGTTAATTATTATGATGCACAGAGAAGCGGAGACGTGCCCAGGAGACAGTGAGAAAAGAGTGGACAGAGTCTGACAAAGAAGTAGCCGAGAAATACAAAGATAGAGAGATAGATAGAGAGAGAGAGAGAGAGAGAGAGAGACCATTTGTATCGTCCTCACCAATTTCCAATGTATATTTAGACCTCCCGTAGAGGGCTCATACAATTTCCGAGAGTCAAAACAATGTCTTCATTCCTCGCACTGTATGCTCACTTGTTATGATTGGCCACCATGAAGTAGACTCTGAATAGATGAAATTAAATTCGTCTTGTAAATTTAACAAATTTTTACACTGACGAATTTAATTTCATCTATTCCAAAATCTCAAAGCACAATTAACGCCGTTTCAATATGACAAACTTGAATTCGGTCAAAACAGAAAAGTAAACGTCTTTTTGCTTATTTGAACTTATCCACTGTCTGGCAAAAGGAGAATTCGGAAATTTATCTAACTTATTTTCCATTCGGACTTTAAAACAAACACACTATTGCCATACAAGTGGGTGAGAACGGTTAGGTATGTCAAAACTTCAAAACATTAAAAACTCCAAATTACGTCCTAAAAAGGAAATGTCCAACCGTGATTTAGTGGTGCAGCAGTTAGAAATACGGCTCCAGTGCCTAGTTCGCATCCCGCCGTTGGCACCTTTTGCGTTTGAAAAAAAAAGTTGAAACAAAGAGTGGTGTGTTCTGCTGAGGTAAATTATCCTTTATACGAACATGTTATTGGTGAAGGTGCTTTCATTCTTTTGAAGACCTTTCAAACGATTTCTCCCTTGAATCCCTTGGAAATCCCCTCCTCTCGCCTCTGCGCGTGCTTTTGCTTCCCCTGTCGGATGTGATGATAGCTCTATTAGCGTCAATCGGGGGTTCGGGGGCGTGGTCGGCTGGCAGCAGCGGAGGGGCGTGGCCGTCCGTCGCGGAGTTCGCTCGTCCCGGAATCCGCCTAGGAGCCTCTGCGATGCGATGACGCTGTGGCCGCCGTGGCCGTGGCGACTGCTGGTCTCCGTCGCAGCCCTCGCAGTCTTAGCGACAGCCGGCTGTCGAGAGGGCGAGATTTGCTCCGAAAACAGCGCCTCCATTTGTCGCAACGGAACGTAAGTGGAAAATTACGTTTTTTTCTCTTTTTACATTTTTTTTTGATAATATGTTAAATTGAAAAAATTAAAGAATATGATGGGGTAAAACTACTTTTTTTATTTTCTATGTTTTTTTTAAAATAATTTCTGCGCATACAAGAGTTGCAAAGTTTAAAAAATAAGAGTGTTGTATTAAATCATCAAAACATCAATGTTACGCAGGAAAACGCTAGAAAATACATTTTTAATGTAAGAGCCCTAAAGATTTTGAAATCGATTTTTTTCTTCAATTAGATAAGCACTGCTAAAAAAACAAATGTTTCAATACTTTTACATTCGATACACTAACATTCTGGATTTTCGTATTTTGTGTCGCCATATGTTTAGCCTAAATAAATAAAATCAAAATGTCTTCTTGAAACTAATTTTTTCTCTCAAAAATCCTCCTCAAAATCGGCGATTTTTGGCGAACCCCTGATTTTTCCCTGGTTCGGGAAGTGTTGAAAGGTGGTTCAAATCGGCGGCAATTTGTTTCAGGTTGAAAGTCGTTGCCGGCGGCTATTAATGTTTATTGTTCGTTGTGACGGCGAGAGGATTCTCACGGCTGTCAATAACACTTTCACAGACATTGCCAGCTTTTAGGCTCGCCGCCGGAAATGCAGACGAAGGGCCATCTCTGGCCATTCCCCTTTCGCCTTGGCAACGCGAGTCAAAAAGACTAAATCCCGCGGCTGTCACTAATTGGCGGTTTCTCTTTCTCCTTTTTAGTGGAGAAACATGGCTGAGTAATTGATATCGCTCGGTCCCCGTGTTTGTCCCTCTCCGCAACCTAATACGCGCGGGGAATGTGAAAAATGAGCCGGTTGCCCCGGGAGACCCTCATGAGAGCCCAGGTTTTCCGGTTTTCGGTGGGAAATCACGGCCCGGGGCATGTGAGGAACACACATCGGCTGGCAGGAACGGGACTTCCGGCTGGCAGGAAGCACTTTAATGCCAGCTGATGGAAAGAGAACGATAAATAAAGTGTCGATGCTCTTCGTTTTCTACCGGCTAGCTGGAAGAAAATATTACTGGCAGCTGGATAGCCCTGCTTGACTAAAACCGGAGATCTGATTACTGATAGTATAGCAATCGACTAAACTGAGATTGCCGTCTTGCAGAAAAGCGGCTTCCTCCTGGCAGCAAGCAATTAAACTTTTTGTAAGCCGATTGGCTCTTCACATCTTCTTATACGGGTCAGCCCGAAAGAAATTTGACCTAATCCAGTTTATTCTGTCAAAATAACTAATCCATGTCAACGGGTCAGCCCGAAGCCTTAAGTCGGACCGATGCCCAATTTCACTCCGCAAGGTCACTAGGCCTGAGAGTGCAGACCCCTCCCCCCGGCTGGTAGGAAGTGCACTGCCGTCTGGCACTAAGGTCCTAATTTCAGTGTCCTTTGCCTCCGGCTGGTTGCAAAGAGCGCGTCGACTGGCTTGTAAAACTGCCAGCTGGGATGATTCATTATGAAGGTTGTTGCCAGCCGGTTTACGAACCCCTCCCACGTCGTGTTGACCGAAGCAACACAGGTGAATTCAGGCAGCTGTCACCAGTGATTACCACCTTTAAATTCTAGTGACAACCAGCTGTCTTGACACATTGTGACCGCCGGCTGTCACTAACACTCCTGCCAGCTGTGAATTTAAACAACTTTTGTAATTGAGGAAACATCGGCTGTGGGGGTCCACTGCCCTTTTCCGCGGGCTTGAGCTTTGAAATTCGTGCCAGCTGTCGGCTCACACCCTGCCAGCCGGCTGTCACCTCGTGTGATGTGGCTCCAGGTGAAAGGGGACCGATCTGTCAATGTAGAAGGAGCCTTTTTGACCGGCGGAGGCTACCAACGGCTGCTCCTGCGCCAGCTGGCTGTCCCGATGAGTGATTACGATGCAGAGGAGGCAAAACAAAGCCACACCGGCTGCACACAGACGGCACTATACGCGAACTACCGCAATTAGGGGGATTAGACCACCCACGGAGTGAACAAAACAACCAATTTCTAAATTCCTTCAAGAGTATTGATTTTTCAAATAATTAAGACCAACAATCACTTTTCAGTGAATAAAATCGATTTTACTATTTTGCTAAAAAAAATCAATATTTTATCATTGAACAACTAAAAAAAGACATTTTATTTCTATTCAATAAAATCATTAAAACACTAAAACTTTTCCGTAATCATAATTTAAACTTGCTTAAAAGGGTAAAAGTTTTTTTATTCTAAATGGAAAATGTGTTCCGTAACCATTTTTTCTCCTCAATTTCCGTCTCTGTATGTTGCCAGGTTACATCTTCCCAAAGAAAAGCCTTCCGCCGCTTACTCACCGCCGACCGCAAAACAGCAACGCTCATAGACGAAGGAAATTCGATTTCCGGGGTTCTGACCGGATTCTACGACGTTTCCTGCGAAGGACGAGAGGGAGGGAGAGGAAAATAGCAAGGCAAAGTTATTTGAGGAGGTTTGCTTAAACGCGACGCATCCTAGGCTTCAGAGCGTCTTTTATCGCAAACGCAGGACACACCAGTCGCAAATCTTTTTTAAAGCGTTTTGCAAAATGGCAAAATCTGTGACCATTGAAATCACAATTTCGACCAAGTCGGCCAATTCCTTTGCCACCCAGTCATGGTGCACTTCCTGCGGAAGTGGTCCGGCACCTGGCGGAGCTTAAAGGGCTAATTGCCACCCCACATAACGATTAGTGAAGAGAGGGCCCTGTGGACCACCCGTATTGGTGATAATGCGGGGGGCGCCAGTCAGTTTCTTGGGGGACGTGACCCCGGATCGATTCCGCCGCTTTTCGGCCAGAAACACATCCCATCGGGAAAGGGAATCTAGCGATTGTTTGGGGATATACGGACAAGTAAAATTTTCAGAAAAACTCGCACCTGTAAAGTTTATAACCAATGATTTAAAACAACAAAAACCGAAGAAGCATGTTCAAATTTCCTTGAATCCGGGTGGAAATTTGAAACCCGGTCTGAGTCACCCTTGGATTTGACAAACTGACGTCGGCGCCCGTACCATACCACCGTACGGAATCAGCTATCAAAGATTGTAATTTACTCTCTAAAGTGTTTGTATCTCCCCATTATATTTTCTTTTTTCAGATGTGTCTCCGCGTGTTCCCTTCGCGGAATGCAAGAGTGCCAGTGCGACGTGGAGGAGGACAACTACTGCTACCTCTGCTGCGGTAACTCCCACCATCAGTGCCTCCCCGCCCACCAGCACGCCATCCTGCGGTTTGTTTTCTTCTGGGTGTCGCCTTCTTCTCCTCCGGGGAATGAAGGGAGGGAGGTACATGAATCAGGCGCCGCTTTACACGTCCGATACATCAGCGGCCCAGCTGGTCGCAAAAACCACCCCCGCCATAAACTAAAGGGGGCACACGCACTGCACAAAGGAAGGGGAGGAAAGTATGATTTAAGGGACACGTGGGTTTATTAACCGGGGAAATTTCATTATTAACAACTTTAACCGCAATTTAAACTTAAATCCAGGAATTATAGAATTTATCGTCGTTTGTGTGCGATCAGTCAGCTAACATTAAGCCGGCTCCGTGAGACTGCACAAAACCCACCTTGAAAAAAATGCGTGCCCGTTCTATCTCGTGTTTCTAAATCTCTGGTAATCGATTCTTGATCAATTGAGCGAGTTCTTATGCTGCTAAAGAAAATAGGCGTCATTTTACTGGTTTGATGACATTGAACGACCACCCAGATCGGTAAATTATCGCCGATTGTGTCCAGCATATCACACGAAACTCAAAGCGCCTAGCTTAAAGTGTCACCATTTAATGATTACCCAAATGGCAAAACGAATTTCTCGCAGTAGTTTTTCGGTCTACTATGAAAACGGCGTCAATTGGCCCCAGAAAGTGCGAATTTCGCGCCCGCTGGTCTCAAAAGTGGATTGACCGCAGCGCAGTTGGATTCCACTGCTTCGGAACCTCGTTCCCCTCGCTCCGGAATTTGAAAGTGGCCTTCCGCGCTTCGAATAATTCAGTTAACGACGGAGCAGCGCCGTCGTGCGGCGAATAATTCAGCCGTTTCTAAGCCAGCGCGAGGAAGAGGAGGAGGGAGTCAACCTCAGTCCTCCGCGTGCACTCGGAACGCATAAATTACGGAGGCTGTACGACCACTCTCCCGGGAGCCATGCGAAACAAAAACAGAAGCGAAAATGGGACTTTCAGTTGCCTTTTGAGGCGGAGGAGACCTTCGGCTGCATAAACATCAGGGAGCAGTGCACTTCAGCTTCCACTTGAAAAAAAACGAACAGCTTTTTGCAGGCTTATTCAGGGATTTTCAGTTTCAAGACGGTTCAAACTTTAAAGCTCAATTTTCAGACCAAACGGCGAGCGATGGGAGCGAGAGGCGTGCAGTCGTTGCAGGACCCACGGGGCTGAACTGGAAGGACTCCCTTGCGACGACACGGACCCCGCTAGGTTGTGTATCAACGGAAAATGCTCAAATTCTGTCTGTCATACAAAACAGCCGGGATCTTTCTGCGACAGAAAGTGAGTTCGTTGACTTTTGGCTCTTGGTTGAGTATCAAAAGCACGCTTCCCCTGCCCTCCGACCCAGCATTGGCTTTGATGTTTAATGTTTCTGCTTCAACATCGATTTCCTCTCGAGAAACACGAAAAGTCTATCCGAACTCTTTGTTTTCCTATTTTCCCTTCGAGACCACTCAGTCCGTACGTCACATAGCCTAATTGTCCTCTTTGGGTTTTAACCGCTCTTTTCCCATTCTTCTCAAACACTTAAAAGCGCTTTCAACGCCCTGCAAATCCCTGTGATTAGAGCCTTTCAATGGATCCTTGGAATCTCGAAAGTGCTATGAATTGTGCGAAATGGAAAAGCGAGGCTGTTTTGCATGGGAGAAACTTTGCCTTAATCAAGGCATCGTAGCCTGAAAATGACGGCGCAATTCACAACAATTCGAATAGATACGCTCCGGATAGGAAAGAGACAAATGGAAGATTGAGGGGGTTTGATTAAAGAAGACAGGCATATAGCGATAGAGACAGAGACGGACACGGAGACAGAGTCTACTTCCTTCCAGCTGTTGCCGTGCCACTCCCGCTAATCCCTCCGAAAACTTGGCTTCTGCCCTCTGCCTCTTTGGACGTCGGCCTCGTGTCCTAATCCCCGGCTTCTCTGCTCAATCGCCCGTCCTTCCTTTCTAATCCAACCACCGAAGTGTTCAATTAACGGGGTAGAATCCGTCGACAACACAACGAATAGAAAGCAATCGAGCTGCCACAAAGCGGCCGTGTCCTATTCCATGCCTCGTGGGAATTGTTCACTGCTGAATCACACAGACCCGGGGTTGGGAGAGATTAGACCTTCGTTTGGAGAGGGAATTGACGGATAATTGACAGCCGAAAGAGGAAAATAGAAAGGGGAATTCGTGAAATGGGAGGTAGTCAGGCGAGACTGATGAAGAGTAATGGTGAAACGCCGGAATACGCTAAAGATTCGCATTCAAAGAGAAGGGGTTCGATAGATTTAGACCACATCCATCCCCTCAATTGCAGAATGGAGAAGATCTGCGTGGACAACACTTGTGAGAACCCGTGTGCCCGTTTCGCCCCTCATCTGATGGTCTGCGAATGTGCTGCCATTGACCCAGACACGGGGTTCGCTTCAGAAGACCGCTGTCAACTCTGTTGCTACGACTTCAATCTGGTAGGTTTCGATCTTTCGCCTCCCGGAACCTCGGTTGAATGACTGCAACCTCATTTCCGCTTCCTTTGCGACTTCTGCGCTCAAAGAAAAGGCATACCAAGGGCGCGTGGAACAACAAAGGGTGTATGGAATTGCAAATGGCAAAAATCTTGTTTAAATTTTAGGAGACATTTCCATTTTGTGATGGCTCGTTGATAACAATGGTTTTCGATTTCAGGCAAATTGTCCCAAACCCCTTCAATTGGCAAAAAAGCTGCCCTTTGGGAACAAGTTTTTTTTCGGAACAGTTTAATTATCACGTTTGAGCAGAGTACTCCGGAAGTTAAAGCAGCTAAGTTGAGCCGAACAAATGCAACTTGACAAACAAAACATATAAATGCTATTTTATAATTTTAAAAAAACATTACGATAGGTCACGTTCTGGTAGCTAAATTTAAATTCTATATAGATGACTGAAAGCCATTCCTTCAATGATAACTTAATGTTCGCGATGTCACAAAAGAGGGGAATAAATGTTGGTGTTTATCATTTTCCAGAAACATCCCATTTCGTTCTTTGTTTCTCTGCCTTTTGTGCCCTTTCCCCCATAATTCTTCCCTGAATAGAACCCGAATTAAGCCAATCCGTGGGTGCATCGTGGCCCAGCCGGCCATTAGCCGTAAGAGGTTATTACGAATGCCACGCGGACGTGTCTTCTTCGCATTTGTTTCTCCCTGCTTCTGAGAGAAAAACAAGAAGAAGAAGATGCCGGGGGCAATAAGCCATTAGCCACCTCATTCCCGGGGCGATGCGCTGGCCCACCCGTCAATCCGGGCGGGGAGAGGCCAATTTAGCCACGGATCCCAGCCGAAATTGCCATCCCTCCGTGCAAGAGAACGGCGCTGAATTGGGGACCTGGGATTTAGGTAGAAAACAAATGCGTTCAAAAATATCCATTAAAAACTTTTTTTGTATAAGACAGAAAACACATTTCAGAAAACATAGACTTCAATTTTGCAGCGGCATTGTTGATATTTTTCATCGAAACCACGTGACAAATACATATAGGCATATTTAGTTGGATACACTCCTTTAGAAAAAACACCCTTTTCCGGTTTGAACGATCAGTTAAACCTCAAAACAAAATTTGAAAAGCAAAAAGTTCGCTAACACAATCGTAAGTCAAACGACCGTACTTCTTGTTTTCAATTTCTTTCAAAAGTGTCTATTTCTAGCACTTGTCCATGATATCATGCCAAAAATTCCTCAAAAAGCTTCCATAAAAACTTTAGAAAGAAAGAAACAATTAAATGAAGAAATGGAAAGATAAAAGTTGCGGTGATTGTAGAGGGCACTGGTTTTTTTATTGACAGAATTTACATCGCAAAACCAATAAGAAAATCAAAATCTGGAAATCAATATTTTTTTCAATTTAAAAGTTTTTCAGAAGCCAGCGAATCGACGGTGTCAAAACGCGTACCGAAAGTACAAAATCACCGATCAGTTTCAAAAACCCATTTTCCGGGTAGGCATCGATTGCGCCGGTGGTAAGGTGAGTTTTTAACTTGATTATCTACTAAAAATCAGTACAAACAAAGGAAATGGAAACTATTCTTAAAGAAAGTACTAAGTTTTTCTAAAGTTTTATACGTTAAACCGCTACCGCCTTAAGAAGGGGCGGTCGGAAGCGGACTTTTGGGCGGTGCGCGCTTTAGTCTGGTACCAGCGCTCATTTTCAGTGAACCACTTCTAAAACTGGTGCAGAAGTTAAATATACTAGTGTCAGCTTACATAGTCTTAAAAATCCATTTGTGATCATTTTACCAGTTGGAGGAACTGAACCTCATTCTTTCCCTTGCGCCAGTTATCCAATTGCCCCACCCAACCCCTCTCTTGCAGACATGCAACAAGTACGGCGTGTGTGCGGCCTCCTCGATAGCCGCGGTGTTTGTGCCATTTCTTCTGCTCCTCAGGGGTCTCTGGTGATCTGCTGCCTTCCTCCCAATGGGGGACATCTCTGTGAGAATCGTCGGGTATCCAAGCACTTTCCACACAATGAACTATGCACCGTTCCTCCTTTCACATATTCAATAAAATGTTTCCCTTTTGTATGTCTTTCCTAGAGAGAAAACGACCTACCTTCATCCAAGTGATCGTAGGCTTCGGGGTTCCAGAAACAGAGCAGTCCAGGGTCTGAGGACGGCCGATGATGATCGAAGGGTTGCGGTTAGTCATGTCCATGAAGCGAGGTGGCTCTGAAAGTGTGTTTTACTTCTGCCTTGCCCTGCATTTATAAATCATAGGCTCGCTGTTTAATAAACCTTTAATTATGTTAGACCATCTTGGTCGTAGTCGGTTGTGTCTACAAAGACAATGTTTGTTCCGTTTTACGACACCCGGAGGAATGACCAACGAGATCGTCGATTGCTAGCACCAGCTAACAAGGGAGAAGGAAAAGTAAACCAATGCGACTGAGACAGGAAGTGATGAGGTCAACAACGATCAGTTTCTTCCAAAACTCACCAAGAACCGACAAATCAAAAGTCTTCCTAGCCTCTCCAGCCTCATTCTTCACAACGCAGATGTACTTTCCACTGTCGCTCAACCTAGCGTTCTTGACTTGAATTCGTCGATCATTGACCTAAAGAAAGCTGATCGCTGTTTATCAATTACCGTACCTCAACAGTGCTAGAAATAGCTCCATTTTCCACTGGCTTTCCATCGACCATCCATGAAACGGAGATATTTCCAGTTCCGGAGACGACATTGCAAGTGAGGGTCATACTGTCCCCAACGGAAACATCCAAGTCTTCCTTGCCCTTGTCAACCACTGGAGGACTGGTGAGACGGACGAGGAAGGTTTTCGAGGAATTTCCAGCTTTGTTGGAAGCAATACAGCTGTATTCGCCAGCGTCGGAGTCTTGGACTCCGTTGACGACAAGGGTCTCCTTTTGATTCAGTAGCTGATGACGGGCATCTCCGTCTCCGAGAGACACGCCGTGGCGGGTCCACAACACCTAAACATTCGGTTATCTTTGGTTTGCAAATACTTTTTAAGCAAAGACACGATGCGCTATGAAGTCGCAAATTAGCCATACAACACGTAATTCTACCCGCTCCAGCGTGAACCCCTTCCACAAGAGGAGTTCTATGTCCAAAGTACTCCCCACCCCACTTCCATAATTGTTTTGTGGTCCTAGAGAACTGCTGGCCACTTCTAAATTCGCCCGAGAGCAATTCAATGGAAATTCGCTGCGGCCATTGTTCTGGGCACAATGGGCTCGTTCGTAGGCACCTCGGGCGGCGGAAGGCCGTCGACGTCGCAGGTGAGCACCAGACGAGAACCGGGGATCACCGTCTGCAGAGCCTCCGAGGACATGGAATCAGAGATAGAGGCAGGCACTGAAGAACAGATTCCTTGGAGGGAAAACGAAAGAAACGTACCCAAGACCTTCAAATCGAAAGACTTCCTGGCTTCTCCAGCGACGTTACGAACGATGCAAGTGTATCTGAAACCACAGTTTCTTTTTCGATTTGTTTCGAATTGTGCATAAAAATTAAAATCTTATTGCAAAATCATCCTTTTGCCTTTCGTGTATAGAGGACACGTTTTGTGCGTGTTTCCGATTCACGTCATGCATTCTAAATGCTTTCATCTCTTGATTCTTGCATTCAAAAAGGGCATTATTAGTTTCAATTTTTCAACAACAAAAAACTCAAGTGTCAAAGCTTGATCCATGTGTTGAAGTGACACTTGCACCTGTACGTAATAGGAGTCTTGTGATCTTACCGTCCAGCGTCATTGACCCTAGCCGACAGAAGATGAAGTCTCCTTCCACTGGATTGAAGCTGAATGAAGGAGTCTCCTCTGAGGGCGTCCAGAGTGATTGTCTGGCCAGCCTTCTGCCATTCGATGTCTACGTTTGAGGTACTGTCGTTTACCTGAAACAGATTGTCATCTCCGTCCCTGTACCTCTCTGTCTTCCTTTTTCGTATCGTTCATTCTATGTTTTCTTACCTCACAGATAAGGTCAGTCCTATCAGTCTCCACAACTTCAATCTTCTCCAGTTTTTCTCCAGGAATCGAAGGAGGGGATACCACATCCAAAGAAGTCTCCAGATCCGCAGTTCCCACAGAATTCGTGGCAATGCAGGTATATCTTCCCTTGTCCTCCGGCTGAGTGTTGCTGATCTGCAGCTGACGGCCATTGTCCAAAAAGACAAATCGAGCCGAAGGATAGATTGGCAGTCCATCACGAAGCCTAAAATTCTTTCGTGAATGGCATCTACATAAACTCACCAGGTGATAGTAGGAGCTGGTGATCCATTCACAGGGCAGTTGATGACGGAAGGCTTGCCTTCATTAACCTGGACTCTTCTGACGAGGTTAGGACCTTCGAAAGCGGGAGCCTCTGAAATTCAAGTGAATATTTATATTGTTTGATAATTACCCAGAAGTTTAACAGTGAAATCCCTCTTGTCCTCTCCAGCGGGGTTCTTGGCCACACAAGTGTACCTGTCCGCATCATATGGTCCTGGGTGTTTAAAGAAGAGGCGTTGCCCATTGGCAGACACTCGTAGGTGGGAATCACCAAGTGGTTTTCCTCCCTTAAGCCAAGTGACAGTAGGGGTGGGCTTTCCAAGGACAGGACAACTGATGGCCATGTCCTGCTGAGGAGTGAGGTTGTGTTCAGTAGGGATGCCCTCGCGGAGGATGCGGGGAGGAGTCATCACGTTGAGGATAATGTCCTGGTCAGCCACTCCTACCTTATTTGTCGCTTCGCAGTTAAAACGACCGGAGTCCTCGGCCTGAAAAAATTAACTGAGGCGTACATGATTCAACAACTACCTTTACTCTAACGATCTTGATCTCATTTCCAACGATTTCAGCAGATCTAATCACTCGACTGATGTTGTGAGGGAAGAGAGTCTGTCCATCCTTAGTCCAAGTGATTGTCGGTTCTGGTTTACCAGTGGCTGGGCAGGAGAGGGTAACCGTCGAGTTCTCCACAACAGTTCTTAACTCTGATTATATTTGCTTACAGGAAACGGTACCTGTTCTTCTGGCTGTCGAGCATCACAATCTTTGGAGGAACAAGCACGAGAAGCTTGTAGTCCACATGAGATTCACCAGCGGAGTTCTTCACCCGACAACTGTAGGCTCCCTCATCTTTCAAATCAACCCTGGAAAAGAATTTCTTCAAGCCAAGGTTTGAAAACTTACATTTGAACATTTAGTCTTCTGTCATTGTTGGATTTTGTGATTCTGTTTGAGTATTCGATCGGTTTGAAGTCATACAACCTGAACGTTCACTTGTTGAAATCAAATTAGCTATGCTGTACCAAGTGATTTGCCCCTTAAAGTTCTTGTCTTCAATCAGGCAGCGGAAATGGGCAGTTCCATTTTGAACCACTTCAACCGTTTCCTTTATTCCCTTGGTGACGGCGGGACGGGCTGAAACAAAAATAAAAACGCATCTTATTGAAAACATACTAATGACGTCGACGTCGAAGCTGATTTCGGAGCTTCCCACGTCGTTCTTGGCCAAACAGAGGTAAGATCCACGGTGAACTGAAAATTACTTCCAGCTTTCATGGAAGACCACTTACCAGTTTCAGCATGAACAATCTTGAACTGCTGGCCCTCAGACAACACACGGACGGATTTCAGCTCTTTGATAGGCTGTCCGTCCTAAAGCCTTTCATAAAATCATTTTCGATTGAACTCACCTTGAACCAGATGATGTTCGGCTTCGGACTTCCCTCAACCTCACATGGCAGAACCAAAGAGTTGTTCTCAATCACAGTGTACTCCCCTCCCTGGTTGATAATTGTGGGAGGCACTAAACCGCAGTTATATTGTGTAGTGGTTATTATGAGACCTTGAACGATGACTTTGTAAGTTTTTGTGGCTTCTCCAGCCTCGTTGATGGCAGTGCAGGTAAATGTTCCTTCATCTTCTATGCGGGCGGCAGGGACGTGGAGATGACGACCTCCGGAAAGGATCTGAAATGGTAAGTTCAAACAAAAAAGCTGTTAAGTCACTTGAATTCCGTCGAGTCCTGGAGTAATTGGGAGTTGGTGGCGAGCCCAGCTGATTTCTACTCCTACGGGGTCCTTCACTCCACAGTCGAGAGTGATGGGGCGGGTGAGGTTAACCTGAACATGATATCTCCTTCACACATCGATTCCTCTCTTCCTATCCTCCTTCCATCATGGCCTCACTGGTAATTTACCTTCACAATTGTCATTTCATGGCTGTTCTCAATCGACGGTTTCTCAATAACTCTGACGTGGAAGGTCTTTTCCGCTGAACCAGCCTTAGAAGACACGGCACAACGGTAAACTCCAGCATGATCAACCTACAAAATCTCAAAGTAAGTGGGACCCTTCAAAAACGACCTCAACTCCAGAAAGAGCCAGCGATTTGTCTCCATTGAGCAACTGAATCCTTGGAGAGAGTGTTCCCTGGTCCTTTGACCAAACCACATTTGGTTCCGGGCTTCCTTCAAAGTCACAGTCTAGCTTCATCTCGGATCCTTCCACAATTTCCACATCTTCGACGAGGGATCCCTTGGTTTTCGGAGGAATAAGCACGATGACTTCAAACTCCTTGGTAGCTTCTCCTGCGCTGTTCTTGGCAATACAGGTGAAAGTGTCTTCATGGACCTTCTGCGCATTAACAAGGACCAGCTTCGTCTTGTCCACGGTAGAGATGACGTCGGAGGTTTCGATCTTCCTTCCTTGACGTCTCCATTCCATATCCACATCAGCTCCGACCACAGGACATTCAAGTGTGGCAGTCTGACCCTCCATCACCTCTACGATGGTACGGTCTCCAGCGTCACTGAACTCGGGAGGAGCAACGCTCTGGACGAAGAAGTCTCTGGCGACAGATCCAGCTTTGTTCGAAGCAAGACAGGTGTAACGGCTTGTTCCAGTTCCAACCGAGTCGATGGTTAGGCGCTGACCCTCGTGGCTAAAACAATAGGTAGTCCAGAAAACTTCACGTTTACCTGAACATATCCTTGTCGAGAATGGTTTCTCCGTCCTTCCTCCATTCAATCACAGGTCTTGGGTTTCCACGAACATCACAAGTCAGTGTCAATGGGCTTCCGCTGATGACCTGCACGTTTTGAGAGAACTGACGCTCCACAAACTCGGGAGGCTCTGAATAATTTTTGTAAGAGCTTAAAGTGGATAATTACCCAAGACTTTGACGACGATGTTCTTCTTGGTCTCTCCGGCGGTGTTTCTAACCACGCAGGTGTAGACTCCAGCGTTTTCGGGGATCGTATCAACGATGAAAACGCGATGGCCTTCGAAGGGAACCTGGACGTTGGCTGGAAGAGATTCCGAGTTGTTCTGAAACAACAATTTATCTGACTCCCATATCCTCAATATTGTTTTCAGCATTTCAAATTTCAAAAACTCACAACTCTCCAGGAGATGGTGTGCTTGTCATCTCCATCGTGTTCCAGGTCACACGACAGTGTAGCCGCCTTTCCAACCGTAACCTCCATCTCCTCATCATCTCCGACTCTTGGAGGAGCCAGAACCGTCAACGAAATATCGACATCGAGATTTCCGGCTTTATTCGAAGCCATGCAGGAATACTGTCCGGCGTGTTCTAAGGCAGCGCTGTCGATTACCAACTGAAATATTCAATCCGCCTCAAAATGGAAGATACCCACCGTGTTTCCACTCTCTCCTAGCCTCATTCCTCTGACAACGTCTCCCTTCTGGAGAAGAACTCCATCAACAACCCAAGAGATGGTTGGAGAGGGTAGACCACTGACGGGGCAGCCAAGCTCCACCTCATCTCCTGCGAGGACGGTGACCTTTCTCTTCCAGTCGGATTCATCAATGTTGAGGGGTACTAAATGTCACAATTGGCACTCAAAGGGCAATGGGACCCACCAACGACCTCAATGTCGTAGGTCTTGCTGCTCTCTCCAGCACTGTTTCTGGCAACACACTTGTAGACTCCAGCGTCGGTTGTACGGGCCTTCTCCACGTGCATGCGGCGACGGTCATCGGATAAGACGATGTTGGCATCGGTTTCAGGAAGAGGACGGTCGTCCAAGTACCAAGTAATCTACAGTAACATAAATAAGTTTAAAAAAGAAACAATACAGTAGGCAGAGGTGTGCTGACGACAGGACAGTAGAGGCTAAAGGGAGTATGGACGCGGACAGTGTCGTGGGTAATGATGTCTTGGTCGGGAATCTCGGGAGGAACTGAAAATAAAGGAATCAAGTTTGTAGCTCTTTTTATAGTTTTCTTTTTTTAATTTTTCTTTTATTCTCTCTTACCGATGACAGATAGATGGATAGCCTTCTCCGCCTTTCCAGCAGGGTTCGTGGCTCGACAAGTGTAAAAAGTGGCATCCTCCTTCTTCACATCGTCGATCACCAAGGTTCCATCTAAAGTTTCTTTTGTTTTGTTTAAAAACTAGTCTCACCATCGAGAACTCTAACTCCAGGGGTACTTTCCGTGACGGGGACTCCTTTCCGAGACCACTGAAGTGCTGCAGCTGGGGTAGCAGAAACATGACAACGAATCTCAACGGCGTCTCCTTCAACAGAAGTGTAGTTGGCCAAAGTAGTCGACAGAATCACAGGAGGCTCTTAAACTGAATTTAAAGGAACAACATACTTCAAGCTCACCCTGGATGACTACATTCGTCAGCTGACTATCCTGACCCATGTCGTTCTTCACCACGCAAGTGTATTGACCGGCATTTCCTGGATGAGCATTCAGAATTCTCAAAGTTCCGGCGGAGTCAATCATAGTGAGAGGGTCGGTTGTTATACGGATGCCGTCCTTCTCCCAGATCTTCTCAGGCTCGGGGGTTCCGGTGGTCTTGCAGGGAATTTCTAGAGTGAGGCCCTTTACGACGTCAATAGTTCCAGGAGTTTCTGAGATAATTCTGGGTTTCTCTTGGACATCGAGGCTATAGGTGATAGAGTCATCTCCAGCAAGGTTAGAGACCAGGCAGGTGTAGTGACCAGTATTGTCTAAGGCGACGGATGGGAGGATGAGGGAGCCATCTGCGTCGATACGGTGCTGAAAAGGAGAATTGATGTTCAATACAGATCTTCAAGTTATTACCACTTTGCTTAAACTTACATCAATCTGTACAGTATCCAATTTCTGTCCTTCGTAGCTCCAAATCCTAACAGGAGGCGGAAGAGCCCTAGCAGGACAGGGCAGTTTCACAGTGTCGTTGACATGCACCGTCTTTACGATAGTCTGAATCAGTTGCGTATTTGAACTATCACATTTTGGAAACCTCTCCACTTCCATCGATAATCGGTGTCGTGTGAACAGTGAGAGTCACCAGTCTCTCATCACTTCCAGCCTCATTGACAGCCACACACTTGAGCTGGCCTCTGTGGAGTTCCTTCACGTCGTCGAGCATCAGAGATCCATCTTCGTCGATTTCACCCTCTACGAATTCTTCACCATTGAGGTACCTGAAAAAGTTTTAGTTAAGCTGACAAGGAGAGAAGCGGAAAATGTGAGGAAGTAAACATATGAATGTGAGACGGTTAGGAGGTGAATATACCATTTGATTTCAGGCATTGGATCGGCATTTACACTGCATGGAATGCGTACGGGGCTTCCGTGGATGAGGTTGAAGGAGCTCTGTCCGGGGGAGATCACAGGTACTTGGATTACTGTAATTGTCGTGGACTAAAACATTGAAGTTAGCGTGTCTGGATGTTACTTACCTGTTCATTCTCTCCAGCTGGATTCATAGCAGTGCAAGTGTATTTACCACCTGAAGCCTTATCAGCGCTGTGAATGAGCAAAGTGTTGTCTTGCTGAAAACCTTGTGACGTTGCGTTAAGTGCGACGCTCACAGAAATGGTGTAGTCCTTATTGTTGATAGAAATCGGTCGTCCATCCAGACTCCAAGTGACGGCAGGAGTAGGAGTTCCCTTGACTCGACAAGGGATTTCCATTGGCCTTCCTTCCCTTACGGCAATCTCTCCTCCCGCCGGTCTGGTCTCATCGATGTAGAATTCTGGCTTCTCTGAAGGACAACATGCAGACAGGACGGGGCACGGCAACCGCAGGCGGATGCACACTCACTTATCAATTGCACGTTTACGTTGATCGTAGTGTTTCCGGCTGGGGAGATGGCCGCACAGGTGTAGCGACCCTCATCTTGGGGATTGCCATTCCGCAGGAGGAGAGAGGTTCCGCCTCCTTCGATCTAAAACAATTGGTTTTTGATTGTCGTATGTCTTTGTTTTTCTTTCTACCTCTCTCTCTATTTCTCTCTCCACTTACCACAACGCTTGCACTCTGTTCCAACTCCCTTCCATCCTTGTACCACTGGATCGTAGGTTTTGGTGTGCCCAGAACCACAATACAAGACAGTCTCAGATCCTCTCCCTCAATCAGCTGTTCCTCGGGAGGTACATGTCCCAAAACTGGCGACACCAGTCCAGTGACCATTACAGTCGTAGTCTTCGATTGCTGTCCATAATCATTCCTAGCCGTACAAGTGAATCTCGTCTGGTCTTCCAGTTGAGCATCTGAAGAAAACTGCTATTTGAACAAATTTGTATGACATACTGGTGATCATCAAGTTTCCGTCGCTCAAAACGGTATAGCGAGGATTGTCCAGTTGGAGCAGAGGGATTCCGTCCCGCATCCATTCGACCGTGGGGGCGGGGAAGCCAATAGCACGGCATTGGAGGGTCACTCCTCGTTCGATGTTCACTCGGACTGTGTCGGGAGAGGGGATGATTGAGGGGATACCTGGAAAAGAATGGTTACAAGAATGTGTATAACTCATGAATCGCTTAGGCAGAAAAGACCGAAATTATCAAATTAAAGCAATTCGAACGAGTACTTACTTCCAACAGACAGCTGCACAACCTTGATGTCCCTTCCGGCAATGTTCTCAGCCACACATGAATACGATCCTCCATCGGCATCTTGGGCACCCTGAATCCACGTTAATTATGTTTGATAGCGCCACTAACCGAAATATTGAGGTGTCTTCCATGAATCCTGATGTATTCATGACTTGTCTGAAGTAGTTCTCTCCCATTTCGGAACCACTGGATCTTCGGGGGAGGCACTCCGTCCAGAACCCGGCATTCGAATGAAATATCGTCTCCTCGTCCAATCATCTGCTTCGATTGCGTCAATTCCACCCTTGGAGTCTGGGCCACGAGGACCGAGGCTGCCTCCGCGTGGACACCGGCGGGGGAGACTGCGCGACACTCGTACTGACCTGCGTCGCGTACAGTTGGGTCACGAACCAGGAGATCATCTAGGAGACAAGGTTGATCGGAATATGAAAGTGAAGCTCACTTTTGAAGTTGATGTAGTACTTGTGGTCTGGAGAAATTCTCCTTCCGTTGAAGAACCAATGTGCCTCTGGGCGAGGGTCCCCGTGAACAAAACAGGAGATGTTGAAGGAAGTATGCGGGACGAAGTAGAGGACGTTCGGAGAGACGGAGGCCTTTGGCAGTTCGAGTAGCTAAAGAGTTGGTCATGGTATGGAGAAAACAGGAGCCTTAGTAACCGATTAATTATTTATGAGCAGTCAATTAAGATCTCATAACTACCTCCTGAGCCAACCACTGTAACTTAACATCTGTAAAAGTTAGATCATCAGGAGTTTGACCAAAAATAGCATAGGACGCAATGGGACTCAAACATTATTGTAAGAATAACATTTTGTTTTAATTGGAACGGCACAATGTATATTAGCGCCGACATTGTATCCTCAAACTAATTAGTCTATCCCCTCACCTTAAGGAACATGGACTGGCTAGTCACTCCTCCACTGTTCCTAGCCTCGCAGACGTAGACTCCACCATCAGCTCTCGAAGTTCGATGAATCCTCAGCGTATAGTTAGGGTAAATCATCTAAAATCTCCATTTTATTATGTTCTAAACCTAATTTCACCGTATTCATTCCACTGAAGACACGAACTCCATGTCGTAGCCAGCGGATATCAGCTTTACTGGTCGACTGCGTCTGGCAGTGGATGAACGCTGGATGACCGAGAGGGACAGATTCATTTCGAAGGCCGATGATAAGAGGAGGAGATTCTGTAGTCGTGCTCTAATGATAATATTGAAACTACAGTACCTTTAGTCTCGACGAAAGTCTTCGCGGTATGATTTCCATTGTCACTGACGACCACGCAGAAGTACTCCCCTCTGTCCCTCAAGGTAACCTCAGGGAGGGTCCAAACGGCAGTATCGGTCATTCTAAACACGTACAAATACGTAGAAATCAAAGGCAAGTGAAATTTACTGGTAGAAAAGAGGTCCTCCAATGCGTTCATGTCCCTTCATCCAGTACAAAGTGAAAGGAGAAGCCGATTCGACAGAACAGGTTAGGTTGAAATCCTGAAATTAATTTGACGTGAGACTCATTTAAGACAAAAAAGTTTTGAAATGATAAACACGCTATTTTTAAGGTTACTTTACTTTTTCTACAAAGTCACTCTGAAAACTTTTCCTAATTAATAAAGCTTGCCTTTCGGCAGCCGCCGCCCTCCTGAAAAAAAAGGTTGTTTCCATATATCTTCTTCTCTCTGCCCCTGTGTCTCTGTCTGTATCTCTCTTTCTGTCTCTGTAGCCCTTACCCTAGAGGCGTCGGCAGTAACAGTAGGCGCCATGTAAGCCCGCGGTCCTCCAACATTCACGCTTCCAATAGCAGTTGGGGCGATTCTCTGGTATTCGTAATCCTGAAACAGTTACTGTTTGTCGTATAAAAACGAAACTACGTCTTTATCGACTCCCTTCACCCTCACAAAGAAGAGACCCTTAGGTGGCACGAAGGGTCCCACGAAGTACATGTGCGGATTGTCACGATGGGGAATGGCATTGTTGGAGTACATCACATTTCCTAAAATAAACTTTATCACAAGAAAAATTGCTTACTAACCGTAGTAATCCAGGAGAGCAATACTGATGACAGTTCCTGGAGGGATGAGACCGGACATGTTGACGAGAAGGTAGGTGTTCTGGTTGGCAACGGGACGAGGTCGGGCCTGAGAAAGTAAAAATATGGCCACACAAATTACTTACCAGTTCAATTCTGTCCAAGGGGCGAGTGGCAAAGCCGTACTTGAAGTCGATTGATCCATGTCCAAAGATACGAATTGTATGTTTCAGGCGTGAGTTTGTAATCACCTACAACACGTCGGTCATCTTCTCGCCTCCTCACTATCCTTTCTTCTCGCTTTCACTCTCTCTCTCTCTCTCTCTATATATATATATATATATATATATATATATATATATATATATATATATATATATATATATATATATATTTATCTTTTGCCCTTACCTGCCAATTTCCTGGTTCCGGATCTTTCAGCCGAATCAACTTCACATTTTTCAGATCAATGGTTCCTCCCTCGCGACTGTAGGTATTCTTATCCACCGGATTACCTGCAATAGTTCTCTTATTTAGAGTCAGTTTTCGATTTGTTCCCAAACTCTATCATCGGTCAAGCTACAATCCTAGATAATAGCGAAAGTATCTCTGTTATCAATCAGAGGGTGCGAAACCCGCGTCTGTCGGTGATGAATGGAAGTCAGTTGGCGACCGCAAAAAGGACTTCGGGGGGCATTTTTCCGACAAAAAGCGACTGGATGGGCAACATTTGCAGACTGAAATATCTTGCGATACAGTTTCTGCCTTTGTTGTAATTTGCTGAGTCATTTTCACTGGAGTTTCAAAAAGAAATAACGAAATAAAGTTTTCGACCACCTATGCAGTTACACAGACATCATTCCAACACCTGTCTTAGTGATTCAAACTGTGGGAATGCACCAATAGAAGCAGAGAGAAAGAGAGAGAGAGAGAGAGAGAGAGAGAGAGAGAGAGAGGGAGGGAGAGTCTAACCTTGAGGATCCTTCAGAGTGATATCCAATATCTCCTCGTCATCCTTGTCTCCAGAGAGCGAAAGGGTCAATTCAGTCATCTGCTTGTCCACGGGTACAGTTCTCACAACAGTTCCTCCCCTCTCTCTTACTTCGTACATCACGTGGATCTGTAGTCTCATTTAATAAGTTCAACTACTTTGATGCTTACCTTCTTCTGCTTCACAGAATGCCTCACATACTCCAAGACTGTGCTCACATCACTCTTCTCTAAGTGGAACACCTACAAAACCCAATTATGAAATCTGTTAAAAGCAAACCTGTCCAAAAGAAGCCGCGGCAATCTTTTCGTACGTTCTGAATCCGGGATGAGTCCGATTTCCACAGTCACCGGTCATCACAAAGACAACCTGCAGGAATTCGATAGTGGAGTGTTTGTGTGCTCACTTACGGAACTCTGTTTCTCCTGAATCAGGTTGAGAACTTCGTCTTCGAGGTGATAATCCTTTGATCGGGCGTCGGTGAATACGTAGATAAAAGAGCTTGGCAGGGAGATTTCCAAGGCTTTCAGAATACCTAAAAGTTTAAATCCAACCAATCTAGTTCATTATGCCAATAGAGGACGCCGAATATCAAACCGCAGCTTCTAACGTCTAACGGCAGCGATCATAAGTCTCTCCGCTTCATTTTACCTGATTTAGTCTGTACCCGAGCAGAGATTTTACTTTTCTTTCAACTGGTAAGCTCGTGTTTTAAATTTGTCATTTTGCTCTCACACATGTTTCAATCTGTGCCTCCCTGTCGAAAACTCGTGTCGCGCAGTGGCCGCGGTCCATCTGTTGCGCTTCGGGTTTACGACCCCGCCAACGACGTGAATAATCGCGGCTATTCACACTTGTCATAACATTGCCCCTTTTCACCTTCCAGAATCAAGAAACGGAAATCGCGATAGTCGCCGTTTCCGGCTGAAATTTAGAGGGAGTGAAAGAAAAGAAGGAAATATGGCACGCAACATTTGAAAAGTTCTTGCTCTGTTTGAGTCTAAGTCAGATAAACATCGAAACGTTCCCCAGTGTGCTGTTTGCGTGCAAGTGACCCCTAATCATCTTGTAGTGATCGAAGTGTTCGGTTTCCCCTCCGACGCAGCCGCGCTTACAATCCTGGAGGGTGTCGGCTTTCAGTCTCCGGTGCCCTTGGCGCAACAACAAGATAACTGACCGATACAACAAGGTAACAAGACAGAAAGAGAGAGAGAGAGAGAGAGAGAGAGATAGGTAGAGAGAGAGAGATAGAGAGAGAGGGGGGAGAGAGAGACATACCTGTCAACGTCTTCTCGGGACAATCTCCTCCACCGTGGACGTAGACCTTGTTCAGCTGACGCATGAAGTAGGTTGCATCTGTGGTGTTGATAATCTCTCCAAGATCTGAAAGTTACGAGTATAAGAAACGATTTTCACAATAAAATTGATTTTCAAAAGAGTAAAACGTATATTTTTAATGTTAAAATATGACTCGACTGTGCCTCTTCGTTATTTCCCTTAGAGGCCCTGGTACTCATAAAACAGGTGGAACCCAAATTGAGAGTGTACTGTCTTACTTTATCTCTCCCGTTCCTTTTTTAAATACAATATAATCGATTTTTGTCGCATTTTGGCGCGCCAAGGTCTGCGAAAAAAATTCAAAGTGCTGTGAGCTACACAAATTAATATTAAATTGTTTGCATTTTGAAATGCGGAAAACAGATAATTTGAAAAGTTATCAAAAACCATGTACTTCAACCATATACGATCCCTAAAATAAGTCAATACAGACTTTCTCGGTTGATCCATGTTTCAGGTTTGTACAATCACTTGGTTCAAATGTTCTTTGAAAGAGTTCCCATTCCCCATTTCCTATCCCTTTTCCTCTATTCTCTCCCTAATGAGTGTTCTGTATGTCTAATCCCAACGTATTGTGTTCACCGTGTTCGCGTTGACTCACCGCCCGTCGCCCATCTCTCGTTTTACACCCCGATCCCCTCTGATTTATCGGCCACCGTCGTCTCCAACAATTAAACGTTTCCGGAGGAAAATGGCCGTTGTTTCTCACTCGAGACGTGGCAATTTGACTCACGCGGATCGTGGAAGGGCACCATGATGTAGTTGTAGATGAGCTTCTCCCGTTGGGACATGACCGTCTGGAAGATTTTCCGAGCGCCCTCGCGCACTTGGACGAGATCGTCGAACATGGAACCCGTGATATCAAATACAAAAGTCAGGGAACTCTGAAAGAGAGATGAGAGAGAACCAGAGAAAGAGAGAACCTTTCCCGTCGGGTCGTCGGCGGATCCACCGCGACCGACGTCGCCGGTGGCGGCCAGACCGACCAAGGCCAGCCACCACAGAATACGCATTGGATACACCTGAAATCAGATGATGAAGGCATACTATCATTCATATAGTACAAAGCATTTGTGAAGAATATTAAACAAGAAATATGCACAACGAGAAAAAATAATTCGTAGAAGTCCAAGTCTAAAGTTTCAGGGTTGCCTCTTTTGTTCAATGTTTCAAAGGAGGCGCATAGAATTTAAATTGTAATCGAAAAATTTAACGGTTTCTGGACTGTGAAAAAATAAGTAAAGAAAAGAGAAGGAAAGTCGTTTTTTTTTAATAAAAAAAATCTTTAACAAGTAGTATTTGAGGTCTAGATAATTTGAGAAATTATGAAGTGTGATTGTGAGAGAGAATGTTTCATTGAAACTTATTTATGAATATGCTTTAGGTTTTATACAATATAATATACAATGCTTTGTGAAATTCAAATGCAGTTTTATGATTCTTTTTTTCATTTGTTTACTCATTTCTCCAACTTTGCTGCAGCCTTACAACTTGTGTCGTTTGTCTCACCGGCGAAAGACCATTATACGGAGGCGGAAAATCGGCAGTGTCGTGTTTTTCCACGTCATTACACTGCGGGCCATAATTATACGGCCACCTTTCTCTGTTAAATTTTAGTCATTGCGAAAATTTCGAAAACAGTATGCTATCATCCAATGGATTAAGCATGCATTTGTGAACAGATTCCTTTTTTAAAATCGGAATTTCATTGACATACGACTCTGTCGCGTCCGTTCCCGCGAGGGCCCTTGTTTCAGCAAACGAAGGTAAATTTTTCTTGGTGCCAAAACAGACACCATTCGAGAGAGCATAAAAAGTTACCCAAGAATCTGTTCTTGTTTAATTTTACAAAAAACTCTGTTTTAAGCACTGTGCAACAGAAAACATAAATTTTGGCCATCAAACGGGAACTTTTCATTATACTTCATTTGAATACCTAAAGTTTTATCCCAAGAATTGCTTTTAGAAATCGTTCTGCTCGCTACAAATATTTTTTTGTAAATTTTAACAAGAACAGATTCTTGGGTAACTTTTTATACTCTCTCGAATGGTGTCTGTTTTGGCACCAAGAAAAATTTACCGCTGTTTGCTGAAACAAGGGCCCTCGCGGGAACGGACGCGACAGAGTCGTATGTCAATGAAATTCCAATTTTAAAAAAGGAATCTGTTCACAAATGCATGCTTAATCCATTGGATGATAGCATACTGTTTTCGAAATTTTCGCAATGACTAAAATTTAAACGGACAGTCAGGCGGCTTTTGCAACTTTGTCTCATATGAAAGAGAAAATTCAGCTGTACAAAAAACTTTTTGGGACCTTATGTCGGAAATCCCTAGTTTTTGAGATATTCAACCTCAAAGTAGCCGATTTCGGGTTTCCATCCGCAGAAAGTGCGGATGGCCCGGACGGTCAATGTGTCCTGCGTTTAGTGGCATTCAAATTTGAATGAGACATTGAAGGAAATGAGGAGTGCGCGAGACAATTTAGCATTTTTGAATATGCAAAATGAACGACCGTATCCTATCATAATGAAATGAAAAGGCCCCTGACTGTCCCTTTAACAGAGAAAGGTGGCCGTATAATTATGGCCCGCAGTGTAGTTTTAAATGAAAGTAGAAGAAAGAAAAAAAGTGAAAGAGACAAAATGAGCAAGAAAGGGATGCTGGAGAAGAGAAGTAAACACTGCTTAAGACAAGTCACAGATTAGAAGACTTTAAACGACCGCGTGGGAAGGTTTGACATAAACAATTGTAAACTTCTAAATAGCACATTTACAAAAGAAACTTCTTTAGAGAGCAAAGTTAATCTTGAATAACACTAATGGAATCCCAGCTAGCCGTTTGTGTCGCAACGCCACTCCAGCTGTCGTGACTCAGCATCAAAAACCTTACTCCTTTCGGAAAGAATCTACCCGCCCGAAACAAAAAGAGGGAATATCCGGGGATTTGTACCTTTCTAGGGAATGAAAAAGTATTGGGCAAGGGAGATGGAATAAGAGGGAAAGAAAGAGAAATAAGCAATGACTTTTGAAAGGAATGGAGGACCAGTAAAAGATAGGAGGGGTTGAAAATGGAGGGTAATAAGAAATTTCGTTAAGCATTAGATTTTGTCTTTGTTCGGAACATAGTAACAAAAAATAATTTTGTTACTGCATGGTAGGATCGTTGTCTGTCTCTGGATGTCTCTTATCTCTGGCTGTCTGTTTCTCTACCTTTATGTCTATATCTCTCTGTGTCTCTGTTTCTCTCTCTCCCCTTGTGTACGCCTTGCTGTCGAAGGGCAACACGTGCGAGGTGTGCAGTGCATGATTTGTGCAGTGGGAAAACGGCGAGTTGGCGGCTCGGCGCCCATTAATTTCCCCTCGAGCAGCGGTCAATCGATGGATGGAAAGCCAAAACTACGAAGAAGAAGACGGATGAGAGGGAAATTCCGAGACCCGACGAGTTTTTTTCCCGCCCTCGGACGACATGGTCTGCACTTGAGCCGACAATTTTTGGTTTCTTCGGGGGGTGGACTTGGATCGCATCTTGAGCTAGAGAACACCAAAAAACCAATATAACTTTTGAATGATGTTCTAGATTGCGATTTCATTTAGTATTTCGTATAGTATCCTACATAGAGCTACTCAAACACATATATTTCCCAAGATGCTTTCTCTGTTGTAACATAATGTTCGTGGCATGGTAAATTTTGTCGGGAACAGATGACCAAAATATTATAAAAATGATCAAATTTGTATATTTTGGAAAGAATACTCACGTAAGCAAAGACAACCAAATCAACGTCGTGCAAATTAAGTCAAGTTCACCTATTTAATGCGCGGATGTAAGTTTGAATTTTGTAAGTTAGAGGTGTAAGGCACTTTTGGTTGAAAACTCGTTGTTGAAATTATGCATTAGAAATGTCTGGAATGAAGGAAAAAGTATTAAATTTCAGCCAGAAAAAGATAGAGAGAAACAGAAACAGAGAGAAAGGCAGAGGAGGTGGTTAAAAAGAGAGGAGGAAGAGAAGGAAAGGCTGAAGACACTGACGTTGAGTCTTCCACCTCAAAGTGAAGGACTTCAAGTGAAAAGCAGCGTTGGCTAGACAGCAACTGAAAGGTCCAATTCCTGGCTGTCCAGGTGTGTCGGTTGTCCTGAGCAAGTGTCCGAAGGGGCGGAGTCTGGTTCAGCCTGGATCAAAGCGTCGCGCACGGCTATTCGTAGGTCGCCATTTGGGTTTTACCCCGGTTTAACGATGGCCACCGGCCATCTGAGACATCTGGAAGAGGGTGTAAGAAGACGGAGAAATACGGAGGGCCACCTACAGAAGGTTAAAAAGAAGAATTGAGCACATGTTTTCAGAGAATTGGGAAGTTCCAGTGGAAACAATAAACAATGCGAAGTTGAGGAAAGAAATGGAAGAAATACGGAACATCCAAGGAACGCAGAGCGAATTTGGGATTGGTCGAGTAGTCAGAATACTCTAAGAACCGGCTCAGCTAATAGTATTTTTTGGAACCTTCGGTTCCATACAAAATAGGGAAAACCCATGTAAAGTTGGGGTCGATCCGACCACAAAAGCTGTGGATTTAGGCTTAGCCCACGCAGCAATATTATTAAGCGTTCCAAGAGACTGTGCAGTTTGAATTGCATATTCCTTGGCGACACAAAAGAAAGAAAATCTCTTTCTTTTTAAAAACCAGGGCGATACAAAAGAGGAAAAATCTTTTATTGTGCGAAATAAACCGATAGATAACTGCTGTGTTAACAGGTAAACCCAGACTAGGCAAAAGATGTGAAATTCCTTTAAGAAAGCCATCTTGGCTGCACTGCAACACACAATTCCTAAGCCTAAATTGGCGTTTTGTCTCTTTTCAGCCTGGGGGACCGCGAAAAAACACCGTTTGATCCGAACATTATTAAAGGGACCATCAGCCTCCTTTAAAAACTGGAATAACCCATATGCTAATTCGGTCTTTTAAATTGAGATAATTTTTTTCCAACACCAACGTTTTTTTTCACAAAGGGGCTGATTAGCATATGATAAATCCAGCTTTCGGAAAGGAGGCTGACGATCCCTTTAAGAGTCATATTTAGTAACTAACTTATTCAAATTCAAATTAACAGTCAAAATAAAATGAACAAGTACATAATATAAATGCAGATGATTTTAGAATTGAGGAAAGACATTTGGGGCAATGAGGATGAAAACCAAATCTTAACCATCCTAAGTTAAGATATTTCATTGTCAACCCCAGCCGTATTATTTAATGAAGGCCTCACTGCATGAGCTGTGAGCCTCGCGAAACGAGAACCGACTGGGGTCAGCAGAGAGTTACACAGTTTTCCTCTTGACATCAGTTTAGTGAAATTGAAACAAGACTCACAATGCCGAAATGGGCGGATACGCCAGGCTGAAAAGAAACAAAACGCCAATTTAGCTTAGGAATTGTGTGTTGCAGTGCAGCCAAGATGGCTTTCTTAAAGGAATTTCACATCTTTTGCCTAGTCTGGGTTTACCTGTTAACACAGCAGTTATCTATCGGTTTATTTCGCACAATAAAAGATTTTTCCTCTTTTGTATCGCCCTGGTTTTTAAAAAGAAAGAGATTTTCTTTCTTTTGTGTCGCCAAGGAATATGCAATTCAAACTGCACAGTCTCTTGGAACGCTTAATAATATTGCTGCGTGGGCTAAGCCTAAATCCACAGCTTTTGTGGTCGGATCGACCCCAACTTTACATGGGTTTTCCCTATTTTGTATGGAACCGAAGGTTCCAAAAAATATTATTAGCTGAGTCGGTTCTTAGAGTATTCTGACTACTCGACCAATCCCAAATTCGCTCTGCGTTCCTTGGAAATTCCGTATTTCTTCCATTTCTTCCAAACATATACTGCTTTTGTGTATTGTTGCCCTTGGCAGGAAGAACAGTTACGCATAAATTACGCATAGAGCAGGCGCGGAAGTTGGGAAAAACTCACATTTGTGTTTACTCACAACCGTATATCAGACATTGTAATAAGATGCAGCCATTCATGGTTGCTAGCGGAGTACAGTCTTCTATCGGCTAGGTGTTTTCGATATTATGCAATGTTGTGGCATTGCGTTCGCGTAATACATCCGAAATCACGGAGTTTGTATTGTTTTGGTTTTTTACAGCTATTTAGTGAAAGATAGATATATAAATAATTGCTACAGAGAGAGAGAGAGAGAGAGAGAGAGAGAGAGAGAGGGAGAGAGAGAGAGAGAGTAAAAAGCTCATGTTAAATTATATAATTTTTTCAAGTGTTAAACTGAAAGAGAAATATCGTTTAAAAGATTGAAAGCAGCTGTCTGCGCATTGGCTACATTACTGATCACAGGTCGCGACCGCGGCACTAAGACAATTGAAGGTTTATGGCAATTCGAAATTCTTCATTTTGTAATCGTTTTAGTGGAATAAATTCGCAAAACAATCTTTTTTTCACGTTTCACGCAATGAGATTGCCTGCTTGAGTTTTCCTGTTTGAGTTGGGGGCTGCGCCCCCCAAACCCCCCCTCCCGTGGTGCTCCATGTGTGTGTATCTAATATTTATCCATCAGAATCTATCCATTGTTTTTAACACAATGCTCAATCTATGTTTCGCAAAAGTATAACATCTTCCCCTTCACCCCTTCCATCCTGCCCCGCACCAGCTAACCTGTCTCACGGCCGAAACTTTGACAGGTCATAACTTTTTTTATTCGATCGGTTATGCTAATTTTTTATGATCGATTTTTTCTCAGCGCGTCGAGATCTGTTATTTAAGACCATAAAATCAAAAAAAAGAATTATGCGGGATGACATCCAGCGTTACAGGCCTAAGCCACGCAAAGAGATTTCTCATTTGAGATGGGGGACTGCGCCCCCCAAACCCCCCCCCCTCCTGTGGTGCTCCATGTATTCGTATCTAATATTTCCCCATCAGAAGCTCTCTATTGTTTTAATACAATGTTTCGCAAAGGTATAACATCTGCCCCTTTACCCCCTCCACCCAGCCCTCGCACCGGCTAACCTGTCTCACGGCCGAAACTTTGACACGTCACAACTTTTTTATATGGTCGGTGACCCAGTTTTTTTATGATTGATTCGTAATCAGCGCGTCAAGATCTTTCATTTAAGACATTGAAATCAAAAAAAGAATTATGCGGGATGACAACCAACGTTACAGGCCTAAGCCTAAATTGTTCAGTTTTCGGACCGGAGGTCAGAAAACTGAACATAATTCAGTTTTCGGACCGGAGGTCAGAAAACTGAATATAACCAATGATTTTCAGTAAATGGATCAATGAATACGACACGACTTCGATGTGCCCCTCAATGATATCGCCCTCGGTCTCCCGGTGTTCGTTTTCGATGATACTCCTCTGAACCCGGAGCCATCCATAGTAGGTTTTACTTTTAGATTTGGGCCAGCCACGAAAATTGCGATTTCGCCAAACATTAAGCAGACCCTCAACTGTCTGAAAAGGGCCTTCGCCAGCAAAGCAGCGCAATGTTTTATATATACTTCGAAGAAAAACCTAGGCTTGTCCGGCGGGAAATAGAAATCGCATCTGATACTACTCCTCTTCACACTGCTCACAATGTCCGCCTATTTCTCTTTCTTTTTTTCTCTTTCTCTCTCTTTTTCCCAGATGTATTCACCTCACTATGGGGTGGAGAAAGATGATCTCTCCCTCCAATACAGCAATCCAAAAATGGCTCATTCATATGCCAACGATTTTCGGTGCCGGTATGCTAAGGAACTTGAGTTGATCGTTTTTATCTCAATGTTCCCATTGAAGTAGCCCTCGTCCATATATTCTGCTCATTTTTTGTATCTACGTGGTTTCATCTGGCTGTCCTTCCCCCTCTTTCCCCCAACTTACCGGGGTCGGCCGCCATGGACGACTGCTCTTTGGGCGTCGCATTGCCATGTAAAAAGCAGACAAGTCGCACTCTTGGCTCTTGTCTACACAACACCCCCGGGGTTACAGGGAGGCCTCTTGCCCTTGTAGTTTTCATGGCAAAACAGTCAACCTGATTCATCCAGACTACCTTTTGGTTATAAAATTCAAGGACACAGACCCCAAGGATTTGTTTTGCTGAAAATCAAACTAGTTTTGCTTACAGGCTCTTTGATCTGCCGAGATTACAAGAACTTGAACAATGGAACAGCGTGATGGCCCAAAAGGGAAAGTTTTAACCCTATTCCTCTGCAGAATACCTGAAGCAAAGGACGAAACTGGCGAATAATATTGGCCCTTTACTTCTCAAATATAAAAATTGAATTATTGAACCAGAAATTGTTCAGATAACGAGTGCTTCAACTGGAACTACGAAAAACACCAAGTTTTAACTGAAGAAATGAGGAATGGAACAGCTCATTGTTTCGTCCAAGTTTCAAAATAGTATGAAATTGCAAAAAGATGTCCAGGGAACTCCGACAACCGCAGTTTAGAAAATAGAAGCAAGTAGAGCCCATTCGAATTCGTGAAATAGCGCGTGGCCGAACTTAATTCTAGATAATGCCTTATATACCCCCTCCCTCAACCACATGTCCACAATCTGTCACTCGATTTGGCTGGAAAGACTTTTTGGGATATCGTTGACACTGCGACCAGCATCTTTAGTCTTTTGAATTAGCCGATTTCGGTTTCAATGTATTAGACAAGCTAAGCTAACGGTCATGTAAGCTTATCGAGATGTGCAAAACGGTTTTCTGCACTCCCCGCTTCGGAAAAATCGGTGTACTTCCGATCCTGCACACTGCTTTTTGTCGTTCGTCGAGAGGCACTTGTCGTCCGAGAGTCGCAGCTCTTTTCGTCTGCCAGATCGAAAGTGTACACAGTAAAAGCGCGAAAAAGCCGCGCCTCTCTCTCAAACAAACAACCGAATGACATGACAGTGCCCGCTCCATGACTCGCCCAGGAAAAAATCCCGCCGTTCCGTTCCCATGTTTAATCACCCTTTCGTCCCGGTTGGAAAACCATTCGTAGTATCCATTGCCCCGATCCAGATGTTGTTTATGAGCGGGCCCATTCCTGACCACTCCGACTACGACGACCGTGATGAATTCCACTCGGACGCCTCGAAAATAGCCGACGGCACAGGAAATGTCACGTACAGACGTATTACACATCCGTTTTGCATTAGGCGACGACCGTACGATTCTGCAGCTACGAAACGGAGGGTGATTCACCGGAATGGTCACGGTGCGACCACGCGACGGGCTATTTTTAGGGTTAACCCATGCAGTTTTGAGCAAACAAACACCTTTTGCACATAACATCATTCTGTTTCTCACTCCCTCACTAGCTCACTCGTCACTCACTCACTCGCTCACTGATGAGACATTACCTCCTCCCCCACCTGTTCCTCCCCGTATGCCCACAAAAGGTGCTTCATCTTCTCTTATCTCCTCCATCTGTACAGCTGCTGGCGACTGCCAATGTCCTTGCCTGTCGCCTCCCAAAAGCAACATGAAGCACCCAATAAATCAGACTCTCTCGCGCTTTCCTCCCTACCGACTAATCTCGCGCGGCAGCCGCCCCAGGCTTTTTCCGGTTGCTCATTAGTCCGCATAAACAGCGCCCGGGGCACTTGCCTCCACTTACCACCTTTATAGGATGTGGGATCTTCCTCTCTTTCTGTCTCTCCACTCTTCGTTTGTCAACATAATTTCCGTGTTCTCCTCACTGTAAGATCTGTCATCTTTTTTCTCTTTTCCCCTTGCTTTCTCCCTCTCGCTTTCTTTCTTGCATGACCGGTAGTCCTCCTGCCCCAGCTGTCCCCGAAACCCGAGGAGGCCCGGATGCACTTGTGGGAATCGTTGGGCATTAGGGCGTCCTCTCGTCACCTTCTTCGGATCAATTCCCTCGAACGCTCCTTCTCTCCTTGTCTAATTAGCATAAACATAGGGACAAATTTCGACCAGTTGGCGCTCTTCGGCCTGTCCGCTGTTTACGACAACTAGTTTCCGGTTTCATTGAAGCTTCCTCTTTCTTGCGGATTTTGCTCTCAAAATACGCGATTGTGCGGCAATTATTTACATCAACAAACCTTCCACATATATTGGTCTATATTTTTATCTATTTCTCTCTTCCACACTGCCTCTCTCTGTCTGTCTCCAACTCTCTAACTCTCTTCCTGTCAGCCATTCGTCAGGATTCAATCGGATAAGCAGGTGTCTATTAGCCTTGTGCATCGACCGGCCGTCGAAAGGGCTTTCCCGTTGTGAACGGCGCCAGGGCAAAACACTCGGGCGCCGTCTGCACCTTTCTTCCGTCGATTCCATTTCCAGCCGTTTCGAATAGAAGACTTGGCTACTTTTTCTCATTCCAACTTCTCCTGCAGACTAACGGAAATCGTTCCGCTTGTTGGAAGATGGACCCTGCGACAAACACCATTTTTCAACTGGCTGGGGACAACGGGGTTCGATTGTTGTCCTTGTGTCTACGAAGTAGCCTCATATTGTCTCATAAAAAGACTTCACTGATCTTTGCTGGTTGTATCATTGTCTTTGCCTAGAGATTACATCGACCAGTAACCCAGTAAACCGCACTCTGTTTGTTCGGTAAAGGCTTTTGAAAATCAACAACAAACTGATCGTACTGATCCCAGATGTTATTCTGTCAGTCACTGCCGTTTACAGATGAATAGGCAGATAATATGTTTTCACTTCACAATTCAATCATCTTTTTTTACAACCATCAAATCATCTCATCAAAAAGAATCCACGATTGCCGTGCCATTATTTAATATACCATCAATCCATAAACAGCAGTTGCATAACCATCACACTGTCAGACATGACTAGTTCTTTGAGTTTTTCAGGGCACAGCTTGCTCACGTTCAGTAATAAGTTTTAACTGATGAGGAGGGGACATCCCCGAGAGCGAAAACGTACAATGATTATTTTGAAAGATTTTTGAACAACTAAACATATGGTTATTCGTGGCCTACCCCTTTGGTTTTTATATACCAGACAATTTCTTTATTCGGATTGACTGTGTGGTTTTATAAACAGCTGCTCTTTCATATGTTCCCACCTCTCGCCGTAGGCCTGTCACACTTCATAGCCTCCTTCGGTGTGGGGAATTCCGCCTCTTAATAGATTTACCTCGTCGCCCGGCTGTACAACAACATCCTCTAGGGAAATCTGCAAAACAAGCGCTGCACTGCGAGTGGTCGCGAAATGTGACACGCACTGCATTTTCGGCATCTCCTCGTTTTATTAATTCATTTGCACTGATTTTCGATGCCTAATTATTTAAATTTTGGAATTAAAATCCTTGAAAATTGAATTTTCCTCAATTGCCATGTGAAGTCATGTTTCCTTTGAGAAACCGCCCCTTTGGTCGTTCTGATTTCTCGTTTGTTTACCTCTGCTGTTCCTTCAGAACTCCCCAAATATTGTTGTTATCGCTTTCAGGTGAGGGTTTAGATGATCGGCCGAGTTGGGCGACAAATGTTTGTCGCCCAACTCGGCCGATCATCTAAAATTTACAGCACTCCACGCCCTGCAAAGCACTTCCTCAATTGACAATGCCCTCTGCCTTTCTTAGAGAAACTTTTACCCTTCCATTAGTTTCAAATGAAGCGCACCTCATTGGTTTACATTAAATACGAAACCTTTAAAAAATGAAAAACTCTCGTCGCCTCCATCACTAAAACCAACGTCACCGCCGAAAAAAAGGATAATCCGGCTTATGGGCAAACCCTCTCGCATCCATGCAGAACGCCGTTCCATAAATGGCGTATAATTGGCAAAAAGCAACAGAAACCATATAAGAATCTGGACCCATTCCCACAAGATTTAGTGGAATTTGGCCTTTCCTCCATTAAATGACGTGTTCCGTTGCAAAGCCCAGTCATTGGATCTGGTCGCTCTGTTCTCGTTTTCTCTCCGACGGCAAATGAGGGGGTTTCCGGAAGAACACCTTGAATTGCGGCGAACGGGCAAAAAATGAGGCAATTGTGCTGAATTCGTGCTCGGCCGACACATTACACGAACGACTGCCGCTTCGATATTAATTCCGTCTAGACGATCGGCTGAGGAAAGAGAAAGCAGAGAGGTTGAAGAAGATGAATAGTTTGGAATAGATTTGGGGCAATTAGAAGGATAGTTAAATAACAATGAGGGTGCTCCTAGTGTCACCATCAATCATATATTTGTTATAGTACGAATGTCATGAAGCACACTTCTAATTTAGCAGTGGCTCCACCCCAAGCTCTTTCTCTTTTTCACTTTTCTCTCTCATATTCCCTCTCTCTTTTCATTGTAGCAATGTTTGAAGCACATGTGTGACTATTGCGAAGAGCCGTTCCTTGTCATTGGTTGCCCAGAAATTGCTCATCTTCCCTTTTTAGACGGGTACCAGATACACGAATATGCATCCTATTCTAATAGATCACCCTGCCAGTTTTCCCGGTTCCTCAATTTTCTTGATTTTTCCTCCTGAAGTACCATACTCACTCTCACCCGTCTCAATCTGCGTATGCAGTCATACCTTGTAGTGTTCTTTTTTCGACTATCACAAACACAGCGACTGTTCTAGTGTTCACATAGGTCTCTGAGTTTGATGTGCCTCAGCTTTCAAATTTTTTCGAGGTTATTTGCCTTTCAAGAAAATGCCGAAAAATCTCATTTTTCTATTCAAAGAACCAAAATATTCACAATCCCATTCCTTGTTTGAACCAGCTAGTTACGTGTAAAATACAATAGTCTAAAAAGTAAGATTTATTTTAATCACAGGTCTCTGAGTAAGTCTAATGTAGGCTAAGACGGGGCAAGCCTGACAAATTAACGAAAATTCGCACGCCTCACTTGGCCAGCTTTCTTTGGATCCTGAAGAATCCAACCTCACAGATGAATAATATAACTACCTACACACCCAATTTTCGTTAGCTGCTGTAACTGATGCCTTGAGAACTCATAAGGCAGATGTAGTTTACGGTAAATCGGATAACAGGGTTGAGCATTCTTTGACGGCTGCACGCTATTCCCCGTTCCTGTGCTTTGACGGGATCTCGCCCTGGTTGGGAAGTTTAGAATTGTATTCCATAGATATTTACAAGAAAAGGCACTTATTCCATACATTTTGAAATAATTACGGCCGCCGTGATAAGACAGCGCTAATTTCGTTTATGACCCGTGGTTGCAGTAAAGCTCCAAGTGTCCCTCTCTCGCCGTTCCTCCGTTCGCCTCGACATGTCTGTGACCCGTGGCGATGGAAAGTTTACATGTCTCCCACATCTGGGTGCACTTTGCACTGCCATTCAGCTGTGGAAATTACCTGGATTGGGTTTCCACCGCTGCAATTAAGAGGATCTGGAGGGAAGCCAGCCGGAACTGTCCTCTTCCCCAATTCCCAATTAGTCTCTCCTAATCCCCTTGGGCAGCCTCCTTGATCCGTGGCCCCTTCGGCGTCCAAAAGAACATCTGCCTTGGTCGGTCGGCGGCCTAATGAGTAAAGGGGCGGGGCTAAGAGGAGGAAAAGGGTTGTATTATCGATCGGGCTGGGCTGATCGGCCCCCGATCGGCACTCGCTGCACTAAACCTATTTGCCCGCCGCTTAATATGCACAACAACAACTTCCACTACACGCCACTAGCTTCACCTCGGACTAGGAGCACCTAGTTTATAAAAACTACCGAATGTTTCTTTAGCTTGCACTTATTTTTTATTCAAATATTGGCTTTTTTATAGAACCTGAACGGTTTCTTATTTATATATCTTACTCTGTCTGCCTCTACCTCTGCCCTCTGTATTTAATTCAATCATCTCTCTTCATTGTTTACCCTTTGGTTTTGTTTTCCTCCCTCATTTTGGCTTCATCTGGTCCTCACACCTCACCCTCTTTCCCGTCTCACTATCATATCTTCTGATCTCTTCTACATATGCTCTCCCTCTCCGTCTGCTTCTCCTTCCTTCAGTCTCTCCTCCACCAGACATCTTTTCTTGAAAGCAATCTCCGCCGCCTCGTTTTTACAAAAATGAAACGGTCTCCTTCGCTCCGTTATCTCATCGCGATCGCTTTCAGCCTCCGCCGCTGAGTCATGAATCGCTTTTCCCTCTGACGCATTGAAAACAGATGCCAGTGAAAATGGCACATTACTCACTTCTAATGGCTTCTAGTACTATTTCACGGCCAAAACCATTCCGACAGTTGAAGTGCCGAATGGCATCTGGTTTTGGGTTCATTTACCTGAACTGCTTTGCAGTTGCAACTCAGTTAACTTTTCCTCCTAATGAGGCTGATTGTTTCCAGTTGTTTTCTTGACAACAGGACCAGTTTCCATTAACAGTAAGTCGACGCCGTTCCCCACTCTAGCTTCCACCTAGCACTAAAGAATCAATTCGGAAATTTATTGAACGACAATCCTGACAGTAACAGTGAGAAGTTGGATTTGAATCTCACATATCAACTTGACTCTTTAATGAAATATGCCTCTGCGTCAACGGTTCAAACTGTGTTTCCTTAGATGAGCAGGTTCTGAATGGCTTAAGCTCTTAGTCATCTAACGTGCTTGGACTTCAATTAAAGCCTAAGCAGATTCTCTTCTTACGAAACATGCTACAGATAGCATTAATGCATCAATGCAGTGTTTTATTTTTCAGCACTCGATTGAGCGTTCACAATTCTACATTTTTCGTTTTCCCACATCTTTTTTATATTTTATATAACACTCTTACAATCCGTTGAGCAGCAATCGACCAATGCAGCTTATGATACCCATTTGAGCGTTATGAGTCATTTTACATTTTTAGGACTTTGATAATGTTTTTGTCCTTCGAAAGCTTCTGCAGGGCAATTGGTTGTTTCTATAAACCGGATGTCCTTGTCGTACAAATGGCCCCTGAATCACATAAAACTTTCTTTGAAACGATCTCTCGCATAAACGAAACAGGAAAAATGTCCCTGACCACGAGGTTAAAAGATTAAAAAATGGGTGTTTGTATATTCCGTGATACATCAAGTTTAAACACCCTAAAACTACGCATAATCTAAACCAGACACATATACAACTATCAATTCCCAGTGGTTTGATCTCGATTCCGCGCCCCTTTGCATATTCGAAGACATGGCCGCGTTTGAAATTCGCGCCAAACGACGCATTGTCTGGCGCCTGAATGACGGATCTGGGAACTGCCTCAAGGCCCATCGGCCGAGGATTTCTATCATTCTTACGACCACTTTTGTTGTTTGTTAGAGAATCATTATGCAGCCTTCCTTGAGTTTCATGCAGTTCAAACAATACTTGAACTATGTGCATTTCTTGAGTGTTTTCCGGCGAAAGCTTCGAGTTTCGCACGTTTAAAGTTGCTGAAGGGCTTTCATTACCTCTCTTTCTCTCCCTTACTATCTCTCTCTCTCTCTCTCTCTCTCCGTAGCCAGTCTCTTCAGTCAGTTTCCCTTCCCATCCTCCGAAGCCACAAATCGGCCAATTCTCCCACGTTGTTCAGCCGTCCTGTATTTACATAGATATGAAAGTCGGGGCGAATCGCCCACGTCGCTCCGTCGAATTACAATTTCTAAAAGCTCTCTTTGGCGGCACAGACTTCAATTTCGGCAGCACATTTTCTCCAGGCTTAGATAGGCGCCCTAGGTAACCCCATGCTTATCACACGGCGCCAGGGGAACAGACAACTCGTGTTTTCCTGCAAACAACAGCCCCTGCAGGGTTGTACTATTTCATGAATACCACACTCACTCTGTCTCTCTTCACTGTGTCTCTGTCTTCTTATTCTGTTGCAACTATTGCATATTTAAAAAAACACTTTGCTGATAAGACCGTACAGCATGGTAAACTTCTTATCATGAAGGGAGTTTGACCAAATAAATTTGAAACAAATATTTTTTTCGGTATTGTGTTGGCTAAGAACATAAGTTCCCTTTGTCCCCAGACCACCCTCTATCCGTCCCCCGTCCGGTTATTAATTCCACCCTAAAATCGCCCTCTTCTGATCGTAAATCGCCTCAAAACGCGCCGCCTGCTGCGTATTTCACAGCGGTTTGCGTGTCTTTCCGCCGGCTGTTCGCCGTAATTTTTGCGAACGCCCGTCTCCGGCTGTCATTTGCGTCGCCGGAACGCCCACCGGTGCTGCCAGCCGGTGTGTCTCGATTTGTTCGATGCTAATCGATTACAAACAGCTGCGAATTATTGGCAGTACGGGGATCAACGCTATCCGGTCCCGACGCGACTTCTTTTTGTACGAAACAGTCGCTCGGACTGCGATTGGCTGGCATTGGTCAGCAAGTATACACTTGTTTACACGTTTATGTGAACGTTTGAATCAGAAAACTGAAAGTAAAAAATAGACCAAATCTTCAGAAGTCTTATCGAGAATGTGCCTGCACTTTCGTGACGAACCTTAATTCGTCGGCCATTTCCCGCCCTAATGGAATGAGACGGAATCAGATACAGCTACTTTTCCCAATTTACTTTCTTCTCTTGAGTGAATTTGTTTGCTTTGAAGAAAAGAATTCAACATACATCGGGGACCTTGAATATCGCTTAATTCGATGCCGTATTCGCCTGTTCTATCCATTCTTCCAAGTTTGAGTTCAGTCGATAGTTCAAAATAGTTATTCTAGCGCTAAATACCACTTGCATAAGGTTTTTTCGCTATTGTCTAGCGTATTTTCTTTTATTTTTCCTCCACAGATTCCCTGCGAGGCGATTAAAGGTTGTCGCGCAATTTGCCCCGAAGCCAATACCTTGATTTTGTAAAAATTTCAGCGATTCGGACTAAGTCTCAGTAAATTATTAAACGCTCAGCCACTTGTAAAAATAACATTTATAAAAACCATTTATAAACAACTGTTACTGATACAAAGTCTTCAGATTACATGGAACGGATAAAAAAAGCTTTAGCTGTCTCTTTGACTTTCCATTTTCTTTTGATCTTTCGAGGACAATTTATTATATAAAAGATCGAATGTTTGCGTGACACGAAAGAAGAACAAGCACGCCATGGCAATGTTTCATTTCTTCGGCTCATTCATGTGACCGATGTTACTATTTCTGTCTGAGATATCATTTGTCATCATCACTCATAACTTTTTAAACTTTTATTTATATTTCCTGAATGGCTCAATTAAATTTGTTAAAATCTCTTTTTCAGTTGCGGGTCAATGTCGGGTACATGGTCGCGTAAGCGACGCAGCGGCACGGCTTCCAGCGTGCCGGCGCCACTGGCGCGGGCGCCCTTGGCTCCCCGTCCTGGGCCCCAGGACGCCTTCCCTCTGCCTCCGGCCATGCAACAACAGCAAATGGTGAGTTTCCATCATTCCTCTCTTATTAGTCACCAATTCTCCTAAATAAACAAGCGCCATTTCCCTCAATCCACATCGATTTGGCCAGATGTTCGTCGTGTCCGGCCATCAAAGCCAGCTGACCATTGCCAATTATCGGTCTTCCCCCGGCGCCCTCGCCAAAATAAGCGCCTTCCGGCCGAACCCTTGGTGATTCGTCAGCACGACTTAGCCCGTTCCTCCTATCTGATGCCTCTTCTGACTTTAAGACTAGGTTGAGAAACCTCTGGGAACCAAAAAAACGAAGAATTCCCATGAACTACTTTTGAACTTTTACACCTCCGAGGTGTACCAAGTTCAACGTACTGCCATGGATGAATGAATTAGTATTCTCTTCTAAAACCTCCATTTCCCGTCATTTTCCGCCTCATCGACCATGTTCCATCCTTGTCGTCCATTATGATGCATGAACCTGCGGCCGACGCTCTTCCAAAGCCACTTCCCTCCCTCAGAATACCCCATTCTGACTGCACTTGGCGCCCCGGGGAACGCTCGAATGGCTCTTTTTCATGTGCCTTCCAGGAACTCCTAATTTCCTTTCGCTTCCTTTGCTCCTCGAAACTGCACGTATTGTTTGACACATTCAAGAGTTCGAATCAAAATGCTTGCTACTGCGTTTTAAACGGACTGGCAATGAGTCATCGGCTAGAGATGCATTCTTGTAAAACCCTGCTTATGTTCTCTCTCTGTCTCTTTTGTTTCTCTTTCTCCCTTTCTATCTCTTTATCTCTCTTCACCTTTGGCCAACTGGCCACCATCTGGTCCCTCCTCGTTTCCTACACTGCTAATAGTGCGATTTACTGCATGTCCCCCTCGTTTTTCTCCGTTCCCAGCCGGCCTTCGTCCTCTTTTTGCAACATTTCCGTTGTAACCTCTTCCTGCACTCCTCTGAGTATTCGCAGCGCCTTGCCTAATCCGCCGTTGGCTAATTAATTGCTCCCTCCGGTCATTCTCCCTCACTCGGGCATCTCCCTCTCTTGACCACGGGAGACAAATATTTACGGATTTCCTCTGCAATTTTCCGGTATTCATAGACAAAAGGGGTATTTTCTATGCATCACTCTTGTTTTTCCTGTGGAGGAATGCTAATGATAGTTTGTGTTCGGTATTTCCAGCAATGGGAGCTGGCTTACTTTCTTTTCATCTGTGATATGCACCTCTATCCCTAATAAATTTTGAAATCCTCAATTCTTACTATTGGAGCTATCATTTGTGCTCCCAAGATGCCAGTGCATTTTCAGCCTTCGCGGTGGTGCCTAAGACTTCTGAGGTCTGTCCGCGATGAAGCCAAGCAGGAAAATAAATATATTGTTCTTGTGTTATGGTTTTACGAAGATTTGGTTACCCTCAATGTGCCACCTGAAACCTAATTCACTCCTCACGTGCGGGCAATCAAGGATTGTTTGTGCCTCGGTGCATTGAAATTATTACCGGCGCAGGTGTCGGGTGGCGGGTTTTCCCTCTGCCTTCCACTGCACTTTTCTGACGGCTTCCTCCCAAGGCGTAATGAGAATGCACTGATTGAATGCGAAGCGATGACGACCCCCGACGGCCGATACTCCTCCCAATTAGCATAATATATCCAGACTCTGACGACGAGTATTACGAAGTCATTACACACTCACTCACTTTCTTACTCTCTATGCATCTATCCAAAAATTTCCTTGCTATACAATCGGTTATTTTTGTCCCCTTTTCCAATTGTTCCCACAATTTCCTGTCACTTTCCTTAAAAACAACCAGCTTCCCTAGGCAACGGTACCACCCCTTTCCACGAAACAATCTGGCCCATATGCTAATTACGCGTATGCCCGTGGGTTTCATTGAGAAATGAGCCAATCGGCGATGCAATCGAGTTGCCAATGAATCACACGCTCTTCTATTATCTGAATGGCTCTCGTAAAGCGCTCGACTCAAAGAGCAGCCGCCAGCCAACGACACTAATCCCACTCAGCTGCAAATTGCATTGCTTTTTATAATGAAGAGAGAGAGAGAGAGAGAGGGGGGGGGAGGGAGAGAGCAGATAGAGTACCTCCTTCCAATCACACATTTCATGTCATCTCAGCCCCGAAAACATGCAAAATCGCGTGGAATTAGCAAATGTGTGCATTTCACCGGCCTTTTCGGACAGCAAACAATGAATATGCCCGCCCACGGTCCCAGTGGGAACATTTTCGACGCCTTCGTCAAAAATAGTCCTTCCAGGCATGCACTAAACACCAAACAACAAAAAAGAGGAAGCCAGTGCTCTTTGTCGAAATCATGATTTAATTACAGCGCTTGGCTAACTAAACCACAACCCGTGACACTTAGGTGCATAAAATCTTATTTACCCGATTTCCCAAAAACAAGGTATTTGCCCGATGACGCTTGTTTCCTGTTTTTGTGCGCTACTGCAATTTCAGCCGGTTTAAGTTTAGGGTGGTTCCTATATAACTCGCTTGAAACCATATTTTCCAATTTCAAATTAATTTCGGTTCACGCTCCCGTCCTTTCACGTTCATACGCTCACACGTAAACACTTTAAAACAACATATAGTCAGTCTGTTGTCCTTCTACAGTAATCCAAATTAAAGGAGGGTTTTTTTGTAAAACCAAGTTCTCATGTTCCTTTCTAAAGCAGCATTTTCCCCACTTAATAATCTGATTTTCAGCTCCTCTCCCGTTCGACCGAGAGGATGTTCGAAGACGCAGAGCTGAGCGGGGTGCTATCCTTGGCTGGACGGAAGCTGCGAGACTTTCCCTCTTCCCTCTGCCATAAATACGACATCTCCGATTTGGTGGCCGCAGGTTAGCTCTCTTCCTAATGAACTCAGATGTATGTTTATTTCATGAGATGATGTGTGGAAGTAGAGGGGAAGGAGTGGTTTTTGGATTAGAAGAGGGGTGCATGGTCATTTTTTCTAAATTTAAATAAGGTTAAATCATCCAAAGGGACATCATCCGAAGCAATATTAAAAGAATTGACAAATCTAAATAAAGCGCCGGGTATCCGAACTATGGCTTTTATTGTGAGAGTCCGGCGCCTTATCCACTACACTATAAGTCATGGGACACCGCGGAATCTCGCGAACCATGGCGTGCGGTCTTTGTTTATTACGGAGTCACCGCAATCGTTCATCCTTCACTCGCAGATTCCATCTTTTGTGCGGGAATCGCCACCTTGAGTGTCTTCCGAAGGTCACCCCCAACTCGGCCACAATTAGTCCTCACCAGGGGTTCTCTGAAATTCGTGGTGGTGACAGCCGGCTGTTGCCAGCTGACCGGAATGCGCGACGTGTACCGGGCGTCGTAGTGGGCCATAAAGCAGTCCCCCGCGAGGATATTGGCCACTAAAGTTTGCCGGTCAATTGCACAGAACGGTTTCATTGGGGAGCGGTGACAAGATGGAAGCTACAGAGTGGCATTGATGAAAAAGGGGTGGATTGATTTTTGACTTTTTCAGTTCTTTTTTCTTTTTCTGGCTTTGGTTTGACAATCCAGCTGCAAGGTTTTCGGCCTGCCAAGCCTGTCGCTGAATGAGGCGAACATACGTCACGAAATAAATTTTCCAAGAAGGTAAACGATATCCAAAAACCTGGGGATTGCGTATAAACTCTCGTGATGTAGTACAACAAGGCTTACTTCGGAAAATGGGCCAGAACAACTCGCTAATCATATATTCATTATTTTGTATTCCTGAACGGAACAACTAATGTGTTCTGATGATGGCCATAAGAATCGCATTGTGATGTTATAGCTCGAAAAGCGCACTTAGACCACCTGGTCCGTCTGTTTCTCATCATCTTGTTTTGCGCCCTCTGCGACAGAAATGTTTCATTTGCTTAGGCGAGGAACAGGTGGTGCCACAAAAACTAAGCCACACTGATCCAGTGTTGCGAGGAGTTGCTGTTCTCATCCTCTCTCTCAAAAGAGCAGATGAGTTGTCTTCTGGCGGAAGAGGAAGGAAGCTGTATTGTTGTCCTCGTGGCGGCCTTTGTCTCTGTTGGTGACACGACTATATTGGCTGGCAGTGCTTTGTCACAGCCGCGCGGTGTCTCCGGGGACGACGAGGTCAGCGGCCGCCACGGGGTGCGGGAAAGAGAGGGGTTGACAAAGACCTCCCTCCGGTTGGCAGCTGGGGGAGAAAAGACGTAAGAGGAAAGCAATTGGAATATGCGTCATCGAAAAGCCACCAGCTCAAGAAACCCAATTGTGCGTAGAACATTGTCCAATACTCGGCAAACACTAGAAAACTCCAAGGCAATCCAAGGCAAACATTCCTGTTTTCAAACGCAAGTCGTGAATCAGCCGCGGATTGGTGCGATTTTTCACGCCAACTGGTCAGTTAAACTTTGTGGGCGAGTATGTGGGATCAGAGGAAAAGGATAAAAGACGAGTAGAAAGGTGAGAGAGAGAAGGTCTCATTTCTATTTTTCAGATCTGAGCAGCAATCGCCTAGCTGATGTCCCAGCCGACGTCTGTGAACTGCGTTCCTTGGAGTCCCTGAGGATGTACCAGAACAGTCTCCGCCGTGTCCCATCCAACATCTCCCTCCTTCAATCTCTCGTCTTTCTTGATCTCAGGTAGGCCTAAAAAGACCATCAGCCTCCTTTCTAAATGAGAATTAAAAATATGCTAATTCGTTCATTTCATTTGGGTTAATTTTCTCCAAAACCGCTCCAAGCAACGGTTTTTCACAAATGGGCTGATTAGCATAGGATTAGCCGTCATTTTGAAAAGGAGGCTGATGGTCCCATTAAAATACCAATTTGTCCCAAAGACAGGTGTCTTCTGGAAAATTGGCTGCGAGCTATAATCAGGATGCAGCCGTGCGCGGCTTCGTGTTTTTGCCACAGCAAAAGCGGCAGCTGTCACGGCCGCACTTGTTATGACTGAGGCCATACGGCACTCACTGAAAGGACCATAGGGACCAAGAACCGAAGAAAAGAAGGGTTTTTCATTTATTTTAAAATCCGAAGCAGGGTTTAAACAAAGTATGCCTTAAACATTCAGATTAATAGTTACACAAAAACGCATACTTCATGCTAAACATGCACTATGTTTAACACAACTAAGCAAAATCACTTTCTATGACAGTCTTGCTTGTTAAACTTACTGTTTCAGCAACAACCAACTCTCCACCCTCCCACTGTCTCTCTTCGAGCTCCCCCTCGAGATCCTCCTCCTCACAGGGAACCGCTTCGAGTCCATCCCTCGAGAGATCCGCAGTCTTTCAGCCACTCTTACCGAATTGGCAAGTACACATGTCTTATCTTTAGTATCAATTCGATTTAGGATCTGAGTCACAACTTCCTCAAAACAATTCCGGCTGACATTGCCTTGCTCAAAATGCTGCGGGTTTTGAATTTGCGGAAGAACCTTCTAGATCAGTTTCCTTCGGAGTTATGCCGGCTAGCACTGAACACCCTGGATCTTTCTTCGAATCAATTCACCCAACTGCCCCTTCATATCAGGAAGATGAAGACGTTGATTGACCTTTATATTCATGACAATCCTCTTCAGTCGCCACCTACTTCCATAATTGAGAAGGTATGAGAAGCGGAAGACGGAACATATTATTTGAATTCAGGGTCGAGAGCATATCTTCAAATGGATGGATACCGCTTCAGGAGGCGGTCAGATGGCGCCTATGGCTAGGAATCATTGTTCTACGGGTACCCTTAGGGCGCTGACTTTGGGACGCAGTGTCATTGTCACGTGAGTAGAGAGAGAGAGAGAGAGAGAGAGAGAGAGAGAGAGATTTTGGTGACTGAGTTTAAATTGCTGATTTCAGTTCGGAAGAGCGTGAATCCCTCCGTAAGCTCTCAGTTCCTGAGCGTCGTTCCCGAGCAGCCCGCTTTCACACTGTCACCGGAAGTGATTCCGGCTACGCCAGCACAGCCGACGAGCACCGTCTCTCTCACGAGGTACGTTTTCTTTCTCCTTTCTTTTCTTTGTCGGAGTGCATGAGTTGAATTTTAAGTTCCCGTCGGATTGCTAACAGCGCTTCGCCTAAAACAACGGTATGAGTGTGTGGGCACCCGGGTTTTGTTTAGATTCGCATGCACTCTTTCAACTGCTATGTTTAAATTTTTACATCTGTATTAGGCTATTTCCCTATAAAAAACATAAGGGGATATTGAATTCTTTGTTTCAGTTGGGGCCAACAGTTCTTGACGATATCAACGAGTACAGTGTCTTTTCTCCTTCTCCAGATGAGGGCATTCAAGTGGCCGAGAACGAAGGTAATTGAGAGTGCTTTAGGCAGCTTATACTAATTTTTGTTACTCAATATTTCTGACTTTGTGTAATATAAATTAGAGAAGAAAGACAGAGATAGACAGAGAAAGAGAAATTGCAGGTTCGTCCGAGTCGGTCTCCCTTCGTTCTCAGGACTCTTCGTCAGATTCAAAAAGTGCGTCCGCTGTCCCAATAAAAGACAAGGACAACCTCATTTGCCTGATGGATGTCTACGACAAAACGGTAATTTCCATCTGGAACACAAAGGACTCTGTCCCGTTCAGATGGCCGCTCCGGTCAAAATCTCAAAACTCACCTCGGCCCCCCTCGCCGCTCCTGAGGACACCTCCTCCCCCGCCACGAGGAACACAACACCAAATGGGAATCATGTGCCACCCGCGGGTTCGGAAACAATTGTGAGCTTATGAACAGTGCTTTTTAGAACGGAGAACTCCTTTGGATGTGAAGAACAACAACACCAATACTGCAAAGGATGCGTATTTGACACCACCGACAGCTGTCGTAGCTCCGAATGTCACAACTAGGCCTATGTCTAAAGTAGCCCCAATGATCAATGGGGCACCGAAGAAGGCGGTAACCACGGGGATCGCAAAGTCATCGAGACCTGTGACTATTAAAGTTAGTTATTCATACCAATGATGAATTTTTTAGCCATCAAAGTTGTCTCCGCCCAGCGCCGGAAAAACAACAACGGCTGCTAAGAACACTACGACCGTGGCGAATAGGACTACAGTGGGAAGTGTGGCTGCGAAAAGGCAGCCTGTCAGTCTACAACCGGCAACAAGTGCGTTAAAATAGAGAGAGATACAGAGAGAGAGAGATACAGAGAGAGAGACAGAGAGAGAGAGGCTGATCAGAAGTGACATGAACCGCATATTTTTATAGAATCCCGCCTCCCGTCAACTGTGAATCCTTCCCAACCATCCACTTCTTCTGGAACAGCACGCCGCTCAGATCCAAAATCTACCATGGCCAGTAAACTTGAGGTTTTCCTCATTTTTTCATTCCGAAAACTCTAAAATCTTTAGCCACCCACGTCTAGAAAGACTTCCATGTCGAAGTCGCCAACTACGACAGTTGCAACACCGGGTCCATTGGATCTACTGCGGAAGACATTTTTTGACCAAGTCGGAGTGAGGTAACACTTGGTTTCATTTTCAAGTTCTTATGGTAATTCCAGTTTACCTACTGCAAAAGAAGCCATTTCCACTCAACTGGCGGACGGGGTTCATTTATGCAACCTTATGAATGCCCTTCGACCGAAAACAATTGGAGTGGTTCAGACAACGGCTGACTCAACGGTTGGTTTCATTTGAAATGAAATTTAATCAGGCATTTTCAGGCTTTATCCCCAATGAAGGCTAAAAAGAACGTGGATAGTTTCGTCTCCGCTTGTAAAAGAGTGGGGGTTCCAGATGTAAGTAGCATGGATTATGTTGTTATTTTGGTTAAGAGCTTCTTTGAAAGGCAAACTTAAAGTATGTTAAAATACAATATCACTACATTTCTATTTGTTTGTTTGTTTGGGGCCGCTTTCACGCAATGGAAGATCATGGCCAACGGAGACCAAGTGCGGTCAAAAGCCTTGTCTGAGGAACAAGCTAGAAGATCTGAAAACTAGCCATATATTAAAGCAAAGTTATATCGCTAAGAGTGATTTTTCACCCGATGTCATTATTTAATATTTTTAATGCTGATTAATTCGATACTTAACCAAACAGTCACATCATTTGATGACGCTTTGAGGTGATTATAAAACTGTTCACAAGATGACACAGCACTATATTTCACAGGACACGGCTCCAGAACTAGCCGCAATATTTTCATATTATGAGGGCTAAACTGAACTTGGTATTGTAGACCTAGTCAGAACATAGCTAGAGAAACTCTCCCCCAAGAAGTTGTATCTTTCATCCTTTGTTTGCCCTTTCTCTTCGATTTCTCGAATGTTCGTAGTGTCGTGCAGAGATTCTCGCATTTCGTGGTGTCGTTTATTCGTGCATTGAAAAGGACGCCTTTCAGAATTGCCACTGTGCGCACTACGAGTGGGCGTTCGCTGTTTTCCTCCTGGCCGTCTTTGCCAGTTCAGCCACCCTCCTATTCCACATGGGCATTTAGGGTACTGTAACCAACCATATATTGCAAACAAAAATGTGTAATGCCCTGTGTTTAACCGTTTCTTGACCGTGTGCGGTGTTTAGCAGGGGGATACGCGTGGTCTTCAAGGGAGACGCGCTCAAACACACCCGCAGTGCGACAAAAGTGCGATTAAAATCGGTTACTTACGCAGAAACGATAATTAAAAATCGATTTATAATAAAAAATAAATAAGGAAAGGGAAATTTTAAGTCAATAAGTTTCCGAATTTTTAACTGTTTTATTGTTTTCAGACGGTCCTCTGCTCCTCCGCCGATGTTCTAGCGAAAAGAAACCTCGTTGCTGTCGTCAAAACGGTCTCCTCTCTCGTCAGAATCACTGCTTCCACTAGAAATGATTCTAGGACAGTCACAAGCGTCTGACTCTGCCTGATCTCTATCTAAACGCGCTCCATCATTCTACGCCCCAGATATCGCTCGATATTGAATCACCGGTGTTCTTTTGTCGGTTTCATTCATATGCCATTGTATTTTGTAGTTTTAATTTCATTGACTGGGTTAGATTGCCTTCGACTGACTATCGTTACACGAATGGGTGCATAGCTCGCTATTCTTCATGCAATACGGTCTCAATTATGCGTAATCGATTGAATTATAAGTTGAACATGTACAGATTAATGCTCAAGATTATATTTAAGTGGTTCATAGCAAATAAAATGTGCTGATTTTTATTTAAAGAGAGGAAGAGATTTATAGAAAGAGATAGAGGGAGACAGAGAGAGACAGAGACAGAGAGAAACAGAAACAGAAACCGAAACAGAGAGAGAGAGAGAGAGAGAGAGAGAGAGAGAGAGAGAGGGGGGGGGGAGAGAGGAAAGAAAAAGGGAGAAAGAATAAGGGTAGAAAGAAAGAGGCAGCAGGCAGATAAAGGAAAGAAAGTCACTCTAGTGATTATATATTTATGTTACTGTGTATCTCTTACTATTTATACGATATAAAGCATAATTACCACTTTTTTGTATCAATGATTTATTGTTTATTGAAGTTACATTTCTGGGAAAACACCCATGTAATTTTGCCCGAAAAAAAAGTAATTTAATTACGTTTAAAACGTTTTATTGCCCCGAATAAATAGACAAAAGTGCTCGTCCCCATGAAACTACTATTTATATATGGCGTCGGGTCCCGTAACGATTGACACATGGAATACAAATCGCCCGTGCGGCAATTGCGCATAGAACCTGCCAGCTGAAATGTTTTCTTGATCTTCCTTTTTCTATTATTTGTGCTTCTTTTTTAGTTTATGAGCTGAAAATATTATCATTCCAGTCATGATCGACTACTGCACGTCGAAGCGGATTTTTAGCTTCGTCATAGCCCTAATAATGTGAGTTTTTTGTTTTCTAACCTTTCATTTTGTTTTTTGTAGATTCTCTGCGCTGATCTTCGTTGTCGAAGAGTACGCAGAGGAAAGCGAAGCCGTCGACATGAACTTCAAGAAGCGGCAACATGGGAAGAAAGAAGAGACCGCCACCCACTCCTCGAACGACTGCTGGCTCAACGAACCATTCACAGTGGGTTTTGGATGTAGATCCTGTTTGCACGTATTTCGAGCCTTTGCGGGGCCACTGTGGCAGAATACCGTTTATTTAATTAATGAATCCACAAACATATGATTTCCCACATGCCTAAACTGCTGTTTTAGGTGCTCCAGACGTGTCTCCCGTGCTCCGACTTTGAAGTCCGTGCCATAAAAGCGAGTAAGTTGCCAATCTCACTATTTTCTATGAAGAATCTTTGAGAACACTGCCTTCCAACCGGTTTTTTCGAGCGATTGAACTGCTCCACTTCAGGCGTCCTCGCCCTGCGTCCCTGCGCCTCGAATAAATCAGCCAGTCAGGTGGCTTTTCCTTTTTATTTTTGCTTATATCATTTGTTTCAGAGCACATTCTACTGGTTCACGACGGTGAACGTAGTCTTTTTCGCCATTAGCTACGTAGCGGCGATGAAACGGAAGGAACACCTCGAGGGATACGCCTACATGAGAGTAGCACAACAATTCGAATAGAGGTAGTTTTACTTCTCTTTTTTTAAATTTACGCCCACTAAAGTTTCACAAATGTAGCCACTAGATTTGGTTTGTGGCAAGTGTTTGAACCAACAACTTTGGTCTCAGTCAGTATAAATCTAAATTGACTCATTGGTAATTTTTTCAGTGTCCTCCTTATTTTCAGTGTCCTCCTCACTTCCTTCTTTGGAGGTTCGCTAACAGCTCCGACACACTGCGGGTATCTGTATAATTGTGATTTTAAGTAACATTGGGTATGTACATTGATCCGGTAATAAAGCTTTTTCGAGTATGAATGGTTGTTCAAAGAAAAGAGAGGGATGCAGACGTTATGCTCAGTTAAACGATCACCGATGAATCTGCGACTGCAGAACGGTTCCTACCACACTGACTTGTCGACTATTTCCGGTCGCATAACATATTGTTTTATTAGTATCCGGTTCAAAATTAGCTTAGCAAATGCCGAATAGCAAATTTCGTTTTATGTAGTCTCTACTTCTCAGTCCCGACGCCGCGCGGAGCAGTCGTCACAATGGCGACAGGAGCCAAGTCGTCCGAGGATAGCGGTGGGGTCTCCTTCACAGACACCAAGGCAGAGACCAAAGACACTGCGAAACAAGGAGCTGGTGTGACCACCACTGACCTCGTTTCTGCTTCTTCTGGAACCTCAACTCCTCCGACGAAGGGAAAGAAGTCATTCTTCGGTTTCTTCGCCAAGCTTCTGCGAAGGAAGAAACAACCGGCTTCGGAGGAGGCCTTCGACTGCGGAGCCATCGGTTAGTCCTTCTGATTCTCTCCTTTAATTTTTTTTTCTTTTTCTTTCTCTCTATCTCTATTTTTCTCAGTCTATTGCCACCCATCTGAGAGTATCTGTGATCACCCCCTCCCTTGTCATTACCAACTTTTCACATGTTGTGTAACTTTTACTTCAGATACCACGACCGATCCTGAGAGCGGAGTCACTGTGGAGCAGGAAGCTGGTTCTACTGCAGCCCTGGCCTCCGACTCTTTTGGAACCACTACTTCTGCGAAGGTTGAAGAAAAGTCAACGGCTGGAAACGAGACTTGCCTCCTTACAATGCGGTGTTTAAGAGGTTTATGAACTGCAACTATCCCGTCTTCTGGAGGTTCTACCATTGTATGAGCATGGCAGTGTTCATTTCCCTCTTCTCCGACTTCCCCACCTACCACATGGACTACACTGGCTTAGTCCATGATGTGAAGCCCCGTGCCGTCTACTACGGCATCGGTCCCTGTGTCAGCTACTACCTGCTCCAGAAGGACCGAAGGATCCTTCACATCCACAACGTCTACGTCGAGGAAGAAGACATCAGTGCAGTCACCCTCTCCTTCTGCACCGCTGAGGATGCCCCCCAAACCCTCTTCCGCATTTGAAAAATGTGTAGATATGTCACAATAGACAATAAATTTTACTTCTTGTGGTCTTTGTGTGTGTGTGTGTGCTTGTGTGGGGCGAAATCTTTCTTTCTGTATATCTTCATGATGACATGGCCGGAGACCCTGTCCCGCACTTGAGGCCTTCCGATGATGTCTTATAACAGGGAGTGAAAAGAAAAGCAAATGAATGTCAAAATATATTTTACTGCCTTTAATCTTTACGTTGGAGTGGGCTTCTCTTCCTTCTCTCAGACTTAGTTTCTCAAACAGTCATTCTGCAAAACCCCGTGTCTCATTTGTCTTCTCAGGTTGTAAACCCGTGATTTAAGAGTCATTAATTAAAGGGCGTTCCCACCGGTCGGCACCCATAACTCACAAGACCCCACAGCTGTCTTCGAGATTCTTCTGGTCAGCACTCTGTTGATTGCTCCTTTCCCTTCTAACAATTTCCTAACGCCGGTTTTCGTTCTGTCATCTACAGCTTCATAACTTGGTATTGATCACTACATTCAGGATGCTGGTTACAGTACTCCTCGCATTGGCCGGTGCTGTTGTGGCTGACCAGTGCTCAACCATCCCTCCCTCCCTTTGGTGTTCAAATGCAGAGATTATCAAACAGTGTGGATTCAAAGAACACTGTGGCAGGTGAATAAAGTCACATAATATTGTAAAATGGTAGTTAGAAAACAAAATTGATTGTTTTAGATACGCCACGGCTACTCACAACAAATCTGTGCAGTTGACTATCCTCATGGAGGCATTGTGCCCTGATTGTCAGAATTGGATTGTAGACCAACTCTACCCTAAGATTTACAAGAACTTTGCTGGATTTGTCAATATTGAGTTGGTACCTTATGGAAATGCCAAGAAGCAGGTTAGATCGACAGAGAGAAAGAGACATTGTGAGAGTGAGTGAATGAACATGTGAGTGAGTGAGTGAATGAATGAATGCATTCTAGACGGACAGAGTTGATTCAGAATGGAACCATTGTTTGCCAACACGGAGAAGAGGAATGCCGCATCAACAAGTTCGAATCCTGCCTGATTGACTCTGTCCAAGAGCAGAACCAGTACGTCCCCCTGATCTACTGCATCGAAAATCAGTTCAAGGCAACTCATTCTTTAAAACGCTCTACCTTCTATTCTTTTCAGTCCGGCGCCACTCTCGACAAAGCGTCTGCCAAGTGTTTCCGCACGCTTTCAGTTGGAGAAGACATCCAGCGAATGATCATGTCCTGTCTGGTCTCTCGTCTGGGAGAGCGTCTCCAGGAAAAGGCTGCTTCCAGAACGGACAGCGTTTGGCCTGAGAAGCACACCCACGTGCCTTGGCTCCTCTTCAACAATGTCTCCTTGGCCAGTGCTCAGAACTTCCTCGACGATGTGCCCTCTCTCATCTGTCAGTGGTACAATGGAGATAAGGCTATCCCCTACTGCGTAAAGGAGCAGAAGAAGCTCCTTAGAAGAGTTACAAAGGCTTGAACAACTGTTTTACGAATAAAATCTTGGAGTTCCTTGTTGAGGTTTAGTGAAGCAAATTCGTAGCGATATTGAAGCAATTTCGAGTCTGTATGTTTCATCATTTTAGCAGTTTTGTGACTTCCGATACGTTATATTTGCCCAATGTTCAGGGCAATGTTCACCTGAAAGCGGGGTATATCGGTAAAAATATTTATTTTTTGAAAATGGCGCGCATTTGTTTGCTAATCGTTTCGGGACCCGTTGTCCTAACCTGGCGCGAAGGAACATCATTCAAAACTATTGTCGGCTTTGTTACTTTAAGCTGAATTTGTTCTATTTTCTTTGAAAGCTGTAACATTTAATTAATCCTTGTTTTGCATTGATGCACTCATTTCTCTTGTTATTTCACTTAGTCGTCTTGATTCAGAATGGTGGAGAACCAGCGGTTTTGCTGTGGTCTCCTCGGCTTAAAGGTAACTTTTTTCTCCTTTTTTTTCATTTCAGATATCTACATTTCAGCTGAATACTGCACTCGTGTCTGTGCTCTACATCCCCGTGATCTTCCTCAGCCTCTACTTCGACCACTCCCTCGACGTCTTAGAGGTTTACACTCCCTTTTTTCTCGAAATCCAATTGTTTCCAGTTACTGTGGCTCATCTGGCAGGTTGCCAGTCTCCTGATGTTGTGGTCTACGTGGCAGAAGCGGAACCACTGGCTCGCCGTTCCATTCCTCTTCACACCCGTGGTCGCTGCGATCTTAGCCATCATCGTCTATGTCTCCGATTGCGAGTACAGTGAGTTTTTTTAAAGTTACGAAACAAATGGTTCGTAAAACGCTGAAATGTGACGAAGGCGCGGCGCCAATACGTGTCTGACGCAATTTTGGCATTTTGGCAATTCCAGGAAACTAACCATGAGCAGGCGCTTCGCCACGTTCACCTCGAAACCGACCACACCACGAGAACTCAATATTGATTTTTATTTTTATTGGATTTTTATTACGAATCTAAGAAGAAAATATTCTCTTTCATAACGCCATTAATTATGTGTGTTAATACAGTTCCAGCGCTTTTGTCAGCCGCTTGCGCGCGCGTTGGTCCGTTCGGTCTCGGTCCATTGTTTAGTAATTCTAGAAATCGATTCAAAGCGTCTGAAAAACCTTACTTTCAGTTACATGTGCCGACGGCTGGCACGGATTCGTCATACTTATCCTGTCCATCGGGATGTACGTCTACTTCAGCACCGTCATCCTCAAGTACTGCCGCTGGCTGAAGGACGGCGCTTGGTCCGACGACTACCAGCTGGTCTACCACCACCAACAATGAATTGATCTATCTCTGTAATTTGTACATTATTTCCACTTGTTTGTGTCATTCCTTCCCCTCGTTGTGCCAGTTTCCGACGTTGTCGACAAATGAACGATATTCATAATTCCCTTTTCTAGTCGAATCAGTCGTTTTATCGATGATCGAAAACTTGTCAGATTTGCTGAAGGGCGAAAATGGGTATGGAATCCGGGGTTTGAAGGTATGCAGTGGCCAGGAAGGGCAATTGGGTCGACCCGATGTTTGTACAAAACGTGGTTGATTCGACTAGAAAAGGGAATTATGAATAGTACTTGTTTTTCTACTACAACTATGCTTCTTCTTTTTACTGTTAAGACAAGTTGTTTCGAACCATGGTTTGGTTCCTTAGAGATTTCTAATACAAAAAACTACCTCAGTTCGACCCCCCCTCGAGGTCTTACCAGGAGAACTGGAAATCCAGTTTCATTTTTTTTAGCTATTTTTCTTCGGCTAGCTTTGGGTATGGTTATATAACCATGGTTTCCAGAATGAAGGCTGCGACCTCAGAAGCTCCAACGAGCGATTCCCTGTTCCGCCACGGCGACAGGAGGTACACCTGTTGCTGTGGAATCCATGTCCAGGTACCTATCTCCCCCCCTCTCTCCTATCTCATTAAATCACAAGATCTCTGTTCAGCGAGGGGCCACGGTAGTTGTGATCTACTCGGCCCTCTCCCTCCTCCTCGGGCTCTTCCACTTCTTCTCCAGTCAGCCGGACATCCGCACCATCTGGTTTGTAAGTTTCGCCCCTCATTGCTTCCAATCCCATCCTTTCCAGAGCATTACCATCGTTCCCCAGGCCGCCTGCCTGGTTCTGTTGCTGCTGGGCCTCTACCGGCGGAAGGCCTCCTTCCTCCTGCCCTACATCGCCTTCCTAGTCGTCAGTTGTCTCATCCTCGGCGGAGGAATCGGCCTCTGCGCCTTCACCTACAATCAACCCACGAGCCCCGTCGGCAGTATGTTCGCGGTAAGACATTCTCTTCCTTCTTCGCCATCTGGATTTCAGGAATCTGCCAGGGTCATGTTCTCTTCACTGCCGGGTTCTCACAATTTCTCGAATGGTGAGTTTCTCATTTCCCTCGATTCGACCGCCCCCTTCCTCAGAGTCCATGATGGCCATGCTCGCCGTCGGTCTCCTCACCTTCGTCCTCGTCTCCCTCTGGTTCCTCTCAATCATCTACCGATGCTACCGGTATCTGTGCGACATGGAGTCGCAGGTCATCCGCTTTTCTGCCTCGTATTCCCTGTGATCTCCTTCCATCATTGTTATGTTGTCCCCTCCCTCCTCCGATAATAAATATTATTGTTTAGGTTTATGGAGTTCAGTAGCGGCTGGGTGGGGAAATGTCAATTGGCGTTTTTCAAATTGGCGATCTAGGCCAAGGGATAAATGGTCCTAGGTTCAAAAGAAGAGTTATTGTTTTCGCAAGAAGTTGACAATGTAATAGCCCCCCGCTTATTGAAGAGTACCAACAAGACAATATGCAATAAATACATCGCTCATGCGACTTAAAAAAGAAGAAGATATCTTATTCATCGGTTTCATTCTTCCGTTATCTCTACTACTCCTTCGATTTGCTGCCCTTGGCTCCGCTGCCCAATCCTCCCAGCTGTTCCTTGGCCAGGTCGTTGAACTCGGTCTCTGCCTTGATCCAGCCGTCGCTCATTCCCTTGAAGGACTCCATCTGAAAGTGCTTTCTTAGAGAGAGAGAGAGAGAGAGAGAGAGAGAGAGAGAGAGAGAACCGACCTCCCCCAGAACCTTCTTGACCAGCTTGTCCACGCCCTCCTTATAAGTGTTGAAGGAAGCCTCCATGGTGCCGGCCGTCTCCTTGCTCTGATTCTTCTGTGCCTTCTCCATGTCTTTCCTCAGCAGCTCCATGTGCTTGCACTGGTCCTCCACATCCCGGGCAGTGTGGTAGTAGCGCAGGTAGCCGATGAAATCCTTGGTCACCGCCTTCTCCACAACTCCCCACTTGTCAGTGACCGTCTGGAGAGGAGCCACCAGCTTCTGCACTTCCGCCTTTGCCTCGGCAGAGTACATTTCCCCCTGGTAGTGGGCCACGGCCTCCGTCAACTTTTCCACTTCTCCTCGCGTTTGTCGCCGGTGACCACCTTGATTGCGGCCTTCTCCATCTTCTCGCATCTCTTGGCGAAGAGGTCCACTCGGCTGACGTTGTCCACGATTTCGCTGTCGTAGTGGGTGGAGGAACAGGCTATCAGCTTCGACTTGAACCGCGTAGGCATGGCACAGGAGAGGAAATGGGAAGGAGTGGGGGGCTTCAGTTGACGGAGACTGACGTCACGGGACGTATGCAAAGGAAGACGAGCTAAAGGGGGTCCATGCGGCGAGAGAAAGGGAACACGTGTTTATAGTTGTTGCCAAAATGAAATCAGCGGCCAAAATTTTGCATATTAATTAGAATATCTAAGTCTCCTCATTCAACACTGTCTCTCGCACTGCGTATCTCATTTCCGCTGCACTAAGGGCCGTTTTGGCATGATTCCAGTTTGGCAAAAGCTACAGTGCGTGCCATAAGTATACGGCCACCTTTCTTTTGAGATTTTCAGTGAATTTGCAATTTTTTTAAAAAGCGTGATATAACTGATTGAATTCAGCATGCATTTATGAACAGATTATTTTTTTAAGATCGAATTTTCATTGGCATACGGCTCTGTTACATGCATTCCCGTGATGGTCCTTGAATCAGGACCTGAAGCGGAATTTTTCTTGGTGCCAAAACAGACGCCATTCGATAGAGCGTAAAAAGTTATCACTAAATCTGTTCTTGTTCGATTTTAGAAAAATTTCCCTCGTGAACAGAGCTGTTTGAAAAGCGCAAATTTCGGCAGCCAATAGTGAATTTTCATTATTCTGCATTTGAATATCCATTGTTTTATAATTAAAAATTGGTTTTTCAAACAGCTCTGTTCACGAGGGAAATTTTTCTAAAATCGAACAAGAACAGATTTAGTGATAACTTTTTACGCTCTATCGAATGGCGTCTGTTTTGGCACCAAGAAAAATTCCGCTTCAGGTCCTGATTCAAGGACCATCACGGGAATGCATGTAACAGAGTCGTATGCCAATGAAAATTCGATCTTAAAAAAATAATCTGTTCATAAATGCATGCTGAATTCAATCAGTTATATCACGCTTTTTAAAAAAATTGCAAATTCACTGAAAATCTCAAAAGAAAGGTGGCCGTATACTTATGGCACGCACTGTATATGTTCTTCTTTATCTCTTCTCAATCCGTGACCGGTTTCATTGGTCCTTCAACTGAAAACAATGCAATTTGCGCTTTGCATACTGACTTTCGTTCCCCAATATAGGATTTGCAATTGTTTTGCGGATTTCCAGCATAATTTTATGCGAGAGCTGCAAACAACTATAAAACCAACAAAAATAGCCTTACATAAATAAAACCAACAAAAATAGCCAACCAAACATGATTCACTACGTCACTGTTTTTACAGGTACAAACTCCTATAAATGCGCACAACTTAACTTTTAGTTGTTGTTGCTCTGAATCCTCAACCGGAGCCTCCGGGAGTTGTAAGATGGTCTTCATGGATTCCTTGGATATTTTGGAACAAATGGAATTCCCAAAGTAATATTTTTTAAAAGTTAAAACTACTGGGAAGTTCAGGAGCCTCGGTGGAGCTGAACCCTCAACCACTGCCTCCTGGAAACACGAGAATTGGACAAGTGGCAGTTCCCAGAAGTACCCTTCTCTCTCTCTCTCCCTCTCTCTCTCTCTCTCTCTCTCTCTCTCTCTCTCTTTCTCTCTCTCACTTTATCTGTTTATTCCAAAGCTATTCATCAAGCTCTATTAATCCACATTCAAAAAAGCTAGCAAGAATGACATAATTACAGTTTCCGCAGCTGCAATTCAACCTCAACCACTCCCTCCTGCAAAACTGCGTATTCTGACCGTAGAAGACGGACCTGCACATCTGAATTCTCAACCGGAAGCACCGGGCATGGTTGAACGTAAGATTATTAGCTATTTTTATTGCGTGTTATCTCCTAAATATGCATGTCTGCTATGATTTCTTCCGGGGGGGGGGGGGTTCCTCTAGTCTTCATTATAACTATTTATTTTTACCGTTCAGCTTCTCTCTGCTACATAAAGAAATGCCCGCCTCCCAGCTATTGTGAGCTCCAAATTCCTCCTTGCGGCAAGTGAGTCTTAATCTTTTAAATTAAACAATCCCCTTTACCAGAATCCCTGTTCCTACATGTATCTGCCCAAAGGGACAGATTTGGTCCGATTGCCCAAACTGTACAGTTTCTTGTGCTGATACTGTGATAGAAAGGGTAAACACAAAACAGAAAAACAGAAAAGTTCAAACTTTAGGACTGTCCTGAGTGTCAGTCTCCACGGTGCATTTGTCCAGCTGGTCAACTCTTCGACTTCAGTGGAAAGTGCATTCCCAGAAAGAAGTGTCCTGCTCTACGAGGGTAGCTCATATCACGTCTTCACGCGCTCATGTTTACCATCGCATATACAATTTACACGTTTTCACATTCACGTGTTTTGTTCTAGTAAGCTATGAGCACTTTATTGTTCCTTTTTTCCATATAATATCACCAGTCTGTGCCGACATTTCCTACGTATACATTCAGCTGTGATTGTGAATTTGTCGTTAAAAGATTAGATGAACCCTAGAAACAACATTTTTATGTAAACGAGCAGTTTCTTACTCTACAAAGACCGGAGTCGAAGACACATTGGGCGATGTAGAGCCATTTACTTTGAGGGAAGAGATCGCGGTACTCTGGACGGGATAGAACCTGAATGGACACAGTAACCCGGGAATTATGCGATTTGAAGTTTACGGCTGCTTTCAATTGAATTTAAATAACAGCGTGTGATTAGAGCGCATTGGTGAAGCAGATTTAACCTGTTCAATTTGATGAGAAGACTGTGCGGAGAGAATGAGCTCTCGGAAGTGGGGGTCTTTTCCTACGATGCCTCGCCATCTGCCTGAAATCTACAATTTGCTAAAGTTAGAGCAGGATACTGCACCCATTTCTTGTTCTGTCAGCCTTCTGGCACCAAAACCTCGGATGGGGAGAACACAGCGGGCCAGCTGTTCTTCGTCGGATAACTCACGGGATTCGACCAGGACTTCTTCTGGAAGTGGAATCAATCAATATCAATCGATTGCCTAGGTGTCGGCATAGACAACCAGACGCCGGGCAACCTACGATCAACCGACTGAAGTGGCACTCCGTTCTCGGCTGTCTCCGCTGCGTGGTAGATCTCAGTCACCGATCGATATGAAGAGATTCCCGTCTCCTCTCCCACCTGTTGTTCTCTAGACGTAACCTAAAGTTTCTATATACAAGAATAGAGTTAAAGCCTACTTTCAGGCTAGAAACCCCGTCCACGGGCATGCCAGCAATCATACTCCTCCTCCACTCTGCATAAGACTTTGGAGGGGATTCGTTTCCCACTCCTTCTGCTACATCAACCCCTCTTTCTTTGAAAGGATAGCCGAAGGCCATGGCCTCGTATTGAGCGTTCTTGGCTATGAAGTTCTCAATGTTCGAGGATCTACAATAACAGTTAGATCTGCCAAAGGAATGCCTCACTTGGGAATTGAGCCCTTTGCCCCTCTGTCCAGAGTCCCCAGATAGTCCGCCCTGTTTGAACTGGCTTGTCTGCTTGGCCCTGTCCTTCGACCGTAGATTCCCTCTGCGTAATGACCATCGGTGTCTTCTCTGTCTATGTTCCCCAGGGCTGGAGTTCTTGGAACGACTCGAGCAGTAGAGGAGGTGAGGTGAGAGTGGGCTGGGGATCCCGTACCTGACCTCCCGTGGCGACTACTGCAATTGAGAGAATTGAAAAGAATCTTTAAACAAAGATTACCTATTAGGACCTGTGGAATCAGCAGATCTGTTGGAGTTGCCGCCCTTCCACCATGGGTTTTGAGGTTCTGAAGGAACAGATTATATGCGTTAAGGTTAAATAATCCTTACGGCACACATTGTTTGCAAGTGAACGATGTTAGATTGAACGCGACACACGGGTTCACATTTAAAAGGACAGAAATTTGTGAATGTAAGCACGTGAGAAAGTGTGGAAGCAACCATATAAAAATACTTAGTGTGACAGTGTAACTTTTGTAAGTGAATTTACGTTAATGTAATATAAATGTGTGAATAGACTTGAACGTGCGTCATATTAATTAACTAACTTGGCGGCAGTCCAAGAAGAAGTCTTTTCCTGTTTTCCTCCAAATTGGCTCTCCTCCGAAGGCAAAAGTACAAACAACAGAGCAATAAGAGCACCGCTAGTACCTGAACCATTGTTCACATAAATCAATAAATTCCCTTACCATAAGCAGTAACCCAACAACTAGCCAAAGGGACCAACTACTCCTCTGCTCTGGGGCAGCCGCCGCCCAATCCATTCCTTGGTTCTGAGTAGAAGGGGGAGCCTCCGTCTGGATCTAAATAAAAGTTACTGTGGACTACTGTAAACTACAGTAACCTCCAAAGAAGGTGGTTCGGTTGAAATTCGAATTGGTTGAAGATTTGGGCCAACATTTAGACCTTCAAATATTTTAGCAGCGATTTGCTCTGAAAAGTTTACAATGTTTGTCAAATGTTGCTAAACCATTGTTATTGGCTGAAGAAACTGATGTATCTTCCTTTCGGTCTTCTAAAGTCTCAATCTGCTCCGTTTTGATTCCTCCTTGGGCATCTCCTCCGGAAAGGGTCACAGCCGTGGCCTTGCTATCCACCTGTTCCACTGCTGGACCTCCTTCAAGGACATGAAATCAGCATAAAAGGGGGTACCTGACTGTTCCGGCTGTTTCGGAAGGGTTTTAGGATTCCAGGGAAGACTTGGAATTGGAGAAATTGGCGGAGGTAGTTGGGGGAGGGAGCCTTGGCCTCTGAAAGGAAATTGTTGAATCGAAGCAGATGATTAAACTAACGAAGCTGTGTTGAAATTTGAGGATGAAGGTAGTCCAGGAACAAATCCAGCTCCCAGGTTACTGCTGAACAATATAGTTTGAAACCAAAGAGAGAGAGAGAATGCGAGAGAGAGAGAGAGAGAGAGAGAGAGAGAGAGAGAAAGAGAGAAACCTACCCTCCAAAGTTGAAACCCGATGGAGGCTGAGCCGGAACTGAACCTTGACCCCTGGAACCATTATTTTTCAAGTTTCTTCGAAGACCACTCACGTTCCAATGTTAAAGTTGGGGTTGATCAGCGGAAGTGGAAGGGTGTCAACCTCCGGAAGACCATAGACACACTTGACTGTGAGAGTCTGGTCTCCATGAAGAATGACCGCCGGGTTTTGTCCTATTCGAATTCGATTTTGGAAAACGCCAGGAGCCGGCTAAAAGAAGGGAAGGTTAATATACTTCTCGCTTTTTCTCTCTCTCTCTCTCTCTCTCTCTCTCTTATCTCTTACCATTTGTGTCAAACAAGGGTCATTGAAAACTGCAATCTCAATGACATATTGCGTCTCTCCGTTCCCTTTCAACCTACATTCCGGCCTTCCTAAAACACAGTTATCAAATATAAAAACAAAGAATTACCAGAAACTCCCACAACGATCCAATCGTTGAATTTCCCATTTGGCAGGTAGTGGGGGTTAAACTTGACTTCGATTGTGATCAGCTGAGACCCGCATCTTGGTGTGACTAAAAACAACGAAGGTGATTGATGAAGACGATCCCTATCTCTCGAATGGCGTTAGGAAAGAACTTTGCCACAGCTTGGGCGGGCTGTCCACACCTACCCTGTCCTGCCTTTCTGTTCCTCTCTGGCCACCTTTACATTTATGTCATATATAGTTTTTTTAAAATGATATATTACTTCGGCAAAATCTTTCTGGAAGCAGTTCAAATGAACCAAACTAGGCATATCTGTGTGGTCATTTGCCCGATGCTCCGTCCTCCGTCCATTTTCGTCCTTCTTTCTGACAGTCGGCCGCCGAATTACCGCTGACGCATGCTAATTACACTGCAAACTATCGCCGTCACAATGCGCCTCACCGCCACCGGGTAATTACCGTACTCAAACGACTGGAACGCCCCGGGAGCGATCAATACCGTCTGATTATCGATCGATTCCCTTAGACATTGATCCCTCATTGGAGAGAACAAAACGGCAAATTTGGACGTGTTTGTCCGTCGAGTGAGGCGATTTGCCGAAGCGGATTGGGATGACCAGTCGGACCGGATGGCGGCGAATTACTCACGAAATCCGATTGGGGCCGGAAATCCTTTGGAAAATTTGAGAGGGGAGGGAATAGTTGGTCCCCCGATTCACATTTCACACTCCACTTGTCACACTCTGGTCACGGCGCGCATAGAAAATAGCTGCAATCCGGGAGTGCGAAGGACCGGTCACGGGACGAACGGGTACGGGTAGCCAGAGACAGTTCGCTACAGGACAAAACCTAGCTTAAATAATGGCGGTAGCATTTAGAAAAACCCTAGAAGAGCCTCTTTGTACCGTAATCACATCGTTGTTTGATGCGAAATTATTCACTTTCGTTAATCGCTAGAAAATGCCAATTATAGTCTGGTGAAAAAATGCAAGTTTGAATGTTAGCCTAAAACGCCCCGTCAGTGTCACAGAAAGGCCTTGGTTTGATGCTAATATAACTTGAATACAGGTCAACAAGCCTTTCAGTTTGGGGCACATATGTCTAACAGAAGGACAGGGAGTTCTAAACGTTTAAAGAAAGACAGACGAAAAAGAGAGTGAGAGGGACAGAAATTAGGGAAATAGTGAGGATAAAACCAAGAAAAGGAACTCCAGTAATGACTTAGCATACTTCTCACGGGCCAGCTTGAAAAAAATCTTTGGTTCGACCCGCACGCCGGTTCACCACGATCACCCACTCAAAACTGTCAAACACGCGACCAGGGTTCAATCCCGACAGGTGCACTTCATATATTCTCAATTGAAAATTGATTAGATAGACAGTTGAAGTATTACTAAGTATTGTACTACGTATAAAAAAATAATCGCTTTTAAAATTGATTTAAAAATATTTTAATTCGACAAGTTAAGTAACTGGTTTGGCCCGGCCCCGTTCGGCTCGCGGGCAGACTCGGATTTTGAAACTCATATGAGAGGAAAAGGAAAAGAAAACAGTGACGCGGAAATGTACGCAACTGGTCCCGTAATCTCCTGTTTTTGTTGCGTTGTTTGTGGATTATCACTCAATGCCACTCGTGCAGAAACTGTCATACTGTAAGTACTTTTGTATTGTATGTGTATGTCTTATCCTGATTGTTTTAGTTAATTGGACAAACTGTAAAAAAAATCAAAGGAAAGCATAACTCACCCTGTACTTTCGGAGGAAAGGAGAACTGGGCGGCAGCCGAAGGCAAGAGTAGGAAAAGCCAAAGCATCAGTCGCCGACCATGAGGAGGTATCTTTCAGATCTGGCAGAAGTGCGTTTTATGGGCTGTCAGGTGAGTGCCGGTTGCGTTTTATTGGCGAAGCGTGCCGAAAGGTCGACCGGCTATTGTGCTGGGGGAGGGGAGAAACGCGATGAGGAGGGATTAGGGGGATCGGAAGTCAACGGAAGAGAGAAAGCGAGAGGGCCTTAGGGGTGACTTTCAATATGCCATGTGAAAACCCACGGTATCACGTGTTCTCAAACTTTCATAGTGTCGTTTAAGATCACGCCCTCACGTTCTTACATGTGCACAAATAGGGACAATTGAGAGAGGGAAAGAACAAGCCAAGCAGATGGTTGCACTAAGAAAAGTAGGTCGAAAACCGATTGTCAGAAAGTAATGGAGCCCAAGGAAAAAGAGGGTTCCGGGAGCGGCGCTGGCGGTGCCCGGCGGCCGAGGTAATGAGGGTCGCCCGCCCCCTCAACCAGTACCATCGAGCACGATCCCGATACCGGCCGCCGTTACTCGCTTTGCCGTTTGCAGTAACGGGATCTCACTGGCCACACGATGGGCTTTCCGAGGGAGTAGTCACGGCCAGGGTGGACTAAGTTGATGCGTTGATGAGCCATAAACAGCAAGCTAAATCAGGTAATGCCAGGAAGATACTGAAATCAGGATGTTTTGAACTGAGAGGAAATGGAACCAATAAATACTTGGTCAAGTGATGGGCCAAATAAGGTGAATATTATAAAGTAAGGTTAACGTTACCTTACACTTGATGAGCCACTTTTTGCTCAGGATTTTTCAAACCTCCGGTTCTTTTAAACTCATTCTCCTTTGAATTGTCGTGATCGTAGTTTCCTTTGCGGTTTCTATTTTGATCGAGGCCTTTTTTGACAACTCAAACCACATTAAACGACATCTTCAAGTGTACATATACACGTATCACGAAACAAAAAGCTTCGTTCGCGTTTTCGTAAACAGGAATTAATAAATTTCACCGTCTGGCCAAGCGACGGGCTAATAATTATCTAGGATCGCTTTCAAACAGAAAAGAATCCTTGTCATCTTGTCGACCTAAAATAATGTTTGTTCTTCATATGTTGTGGCTTCATCAATGACGCTCCTCCCAGAAAACATGTGACTCCTAACTGATGGACTGACGAATAAACTAAAAATTGAGCTTGGCTGAATATCATGCTAAATAGGAGAAACTATCTTTAAAACAATTTATTGATCTTTAATTTAAAATAATTCGTTTTCTCCGGTGCATCTTTTGCCGCAGGGCCCATGAAATTCAAATGCGCTTATAGCTGTCTCCGAAACCATCAAATTCGATATTTGGAAGGAGCAGTCAGTTGACACTTTGATTTCTCCAGAATCCCATTTCCAAATAGTTTCCTGAGTCATCCGTTCCCCAGTCTGTTCGTGTCTTATCAGATTGTCAACAGTGTGCATTGATCGCTGCCACTCACTTCAGCCCGTCGGCTTTTCCCCAACTAGTTATCTTTTCTCTGTTTTTTCTTTACAATCTTACATTTCCCAAATACATTCACTTTACACTTTCTAAACATGGGTTATCCTACCATCGTTTTAGGCATCATGGCGGGGATGTTCCTCCTGGACCGCACGAAGGCGCGGTATTTTACATGTTGTGGAGGAATGCATGTAAAGGTTCGATTATTCTAATCAAACCAAAGAAAAAGGTTATTTAGATGGCTCTTCTATTCATTATTCTCCTTACTCTTTTCGAAGAAGCGTTGGAATTGATGCTCTATATCTTCGTTGAAGACGTTGGGATTTCATCATTCTGGGAACTTGTCGGAGAGGTCAGATATTGTTTCCATCAAATTTGTCGTCAAATTTGTTTCTTTTGCACACATTTTTTTCAGGCCATAGAATACATCGTAACAATCTCTCTTGTGGTTGCTTTCGTCAAAGAATGGTCCATGCTTCTGATTCCCTTCATTGGGCAAACGGTTGGTTTCAAGTTTATGTTGGCAACGAATATATGGGAAAAGGAAACTACAGAAGAAACGATTTCTGTCTCAATATATGCCTTTTTTGGTATTTAAGGGAAGACTAAAGAGACGTAGATGAAGACAGAAAGCATCAATTCTCTTTCCAGCTAGTGGTCGTCACTATCCTCCTAATCAACACCATCCGCATCACCTACTGCGTAATAGTCCCCTACTCCAAGTTTGCTTCTGAGGTCCTAGACGATCGCCATGAGCGCCTCAACCTGTGGCAGAGGGAGCAAAGACGTCAGTTCTTATTCAGATGACGTTATGTGGCTTTTTCAGTCTTGTTTGTCCTCGCTATTATCGCCGTCGTTACGACATTTGTCGGCTGGAGTCTGCAGGTGGCACTGACCTGTTATCAGTATTTTGAGGACCGAACAGCCGAAAGGAAAACTAAGGAGAACAGGGCGCCAGTTGATACGAATGATGTAAGAGAGAGAGAGAGAGAGATAGAGAGAGAGATAGAGAGAGAAGGGACAGAGACAGAAACTTAATATACATTTCAATTTCAGCGCCCTCCACTTGTGGCTTCTTTCCCTAACCCCAACTTCTCCATTGAAGATCACGATGACGAAGTCTTTGACAAAGCACGCAATCCAGCAGAACTTGTCTAAGATAGGAATGAAACGGGAAATAAACATACGGGAATAGAATATGTGCATGTATCTTTGGATGAGTGAGTCACCACATGTGTGCTACCCGCTCTTTCTTTTATTCTCTCTCCATATTTGCATGTTCAGTCAGTGATAAGAACCTTCAGCCCTACCCCACATTCCAATCGCCTCCGATTTGCATGAGAATCGCGGGGGATGCGCAGGCGATCCGGGATACGGTGGACACGCTGACCTCCCCTCGCTGTCCTTAGGAACCGGTCTTCCGGAGATCGACCCCGCAACACTGACTTCCTTGCATCTGCATCCATGAACAACAACGACACCAACGACACTTGTAAGTTATTGAAACAATGAATCTCTATCCTTTACCCTCATTGACATAATCCACAGTGTGTCCTCCCTATTTCTCCTGTTCCTCTCTTTTTTCGCTCCTCCTCTATCTCTTTTCTTTCGCTTTTGGTTCTCACTTTCTCTCTTTTTCTGCTTTTCTTTCTACATGATTCCCTCCCGCCCTAGTCTGATTCCCACCCATATCTGTAGTAAACCTTCAGTGGTACAACAATCTTCTTGTTTATAATTCCCTTTCTTCTTCGCTTTTTATGCTTATCTTCAGTCTCTTTTCTTTCTAGTAAAGTGTACCTTGTTCTTTCTCCCTTGACACTGAGGTCTCTGAGATGCTATCGGTGCGGTGAGTGCACTCTCAGCGCATTTCGATACAGCGACGATCCCGTTCAAAAGTGATGGGATTTTTCTCTCTCTTTCGAAAAATTGAACCGGTTTCTGAAGAAAATAGTAATTTACGTCTGCAAACAAACATGTCTCTGACCGTAACTGAGGGTGCAAATTGGTTACATCGGCGACACTTGTTTGTTGCGCCGTTAATAGCATAGAGATATCTGTGCGCGATCTTGCATGAAGGAGGAAACAGGTCAGAGAGAGCGAGAGAGAGAGAGAGAGAGAGAGAGAGAGAGAGAGAGAGAGAGAGAGAGAGAAAAAGAGAAAGAGAGAAAGAGAAAGAGAGAAAGAGAGAAAGAGAAAGAGAGAAAGAGAGAAAGAGAGAAAGAGAGAAAGAGAGAAAGAGAGAAAGAGAGAAAGAGAGAAAGAGAGAAAGAGAGAAAGAGAGAAAGAAAGAAAGAAAGAAAGAAAGAAAGAAAGAAAGAAAGAAAGAAAGAAAGAAAGAAAGAAAGAAAGAAAGAAAGAAAGAAAGAAAGAAAGAAAGAAAGAAAGAAAGAAAGAAAGAAAGAAAGAAAGAAAGAAAGAAAGAAAGAAAGAAAGAAAGAAAGAAAGAAAGAAAGAAAGAAAGAAAGAAAGAAAGAAAGAAAGAAAGAAAGAAAGAAAGAAAGAAAGAAAGAAAGAAAGAAAGAAAGAAAGAAAGAAAGAAAGAAAGAAAGAAAGAAAGAAAGAAAGAAAGAAAGAAAGAAAGAAAGAAAGAAAGAAAGAAAGAAAGAAAGAAAGAAAGAAAGAAAGAAAGAAAGAAAGAAAGAAAGAAAGAAAGAAAGCAAGAAAGAAAGAAAGAAAGAAAGAAAGAAAGAAAGAAAGAAAGCAAGAAAGAAAGAAAGAAAGAAAGCAAGAAAGAAAGAAAGAAAGAAAGAAAGAAAGAAAGAAAGAAAGAAAGAAAGAAAGAAAGAAAGAAAGAAAGAAAGAAAGAAAGCAAGAAAGAAAGCAAGAAAGAAAGAAAGAAAGAAAGAAAGAAAGAAAGAAAGAAAGAAAGAAAGAAAGAAAGAAAGAAAGAAAGAAAGAAAGCAAGAAAGAAAGAAAGAAAGAAAGCAAGAAAGAAAGAAAGAAAGAAAGAAAGCAAGAAAGAAAGAAAGAAAGAAAGCAAGAAAGAAAGAAAGAAAGAAAGCAAGAAAGAAAGAAAGAAAGAAAGCAAGAAAGAAAGAAAGAAAGAAAGCAAGAAAGAAAGAAAGAAAGCAAGAAATACTCATGAATCTCACTTCTTCTCACTTTGCTTCTTTTCCTCCCACAATAGGTCACCCTCCTATTTTCTCTCTTTTTTCTCTTTCTTCTTTTGTTACCCTATCGTTCTGGGTTCGCTCGTTACAACAGCATCAGCGGACTAAACCAGTTATCTCCTGTAATCCAGGCGGTTAACCCTGATCACATAGTTCGATCCCATTGTTTCCCATCCGCACTTGAATATAAAGTTTTTTGTCGAGTGACGAAATATAAATGGATAAACGTGAGTCAAAATTGCAATAGATGGCGCTAATGTATGATCGGGTTATTTTCTTTTCGTGCATTACCCTCCAGAAATCTCGTCCTTGACCAGCCGACCCTTTCAAATCGAATCCAGTGACAGATCGAAAGTACATGTCAGTCAACCTTTTTTATGACGCACAGTCATGCAAAATAAGACGAAAAGATTAGCTTTTAAGGTATATTCAACGTTTTCAGTGGTTCTTGTAACCGGTGCCTCCGGCTACATCGGTTCTCATTGCGTCAGAGAGCTTCTGAAGGATGGCTATCGCGTCAGAGGGACCGTCCGCTCTCTCAAGAATGGCAAGAAGGTAGAATATTATCGTTTCTCTTGCTCAAGAGGTTTAGGTTGACCCAGTGCGTCGTCTAGCTGCGAGTAAGGAAGATCGTCTAGAGTTGGTGGAGGCTGATCTCACGGATGAAGGCTGCTGGGACAAGGTGGTGGAGCGATGCGATTTGGTTCTTCACGTGGCTTCGCCTTTTCCTATAGTGGCCGACAAGAAGTGCATTGAAACGGCTATAAATGGTCAGTTGGGCTCTCTCTCTCTCTCATTGAATACTCTTCAAGGAACCCTGAATGTCCTCAAAGCAGTCAATAGATCTTCTACGGTCAAGAAAGTAGTCTTAACCAGCAGTTGTGCGGCCGTCAATGGTATGTCTCTCCAACACCCTTCTCACTTTCTCTTTAGAGGGTCATCCCCAAAGCAAAGTTTTTGACGAAACCTCCTGGACTGATGTAGATAGCGATGAAGTGGATGACTATGCCAGGAGTAAGACTCTTGCTGAGAAAGCCGCCTGGGACTACGTGAATAATATTTCTTCTGGAAACAAGTGGGTGTCACTTAGAAACCACACAAAGATATTTAGATTTGCTTTGACTACGGTGAATCCAACTCTCGTTGTGGGACCGCTTCTCATCGATGAGCAGGGAGCGAGTATTACGGTAGGTTGAGAAAGAGAGATGGAAAAGAGAAAGAGAGATGGGGAGAAAATACAACTCTTCCCAGGTCATCCGTCGTTTCCTCAACATGGAAATGCCAGCTGTCCCCCCTCTCAACCTAGCCTGTGTCGATGTCCGTGACGTCGCACGCGCCCATATCGAAGCTATGCGCCGACCAGAAAGTGATGGAGAACGCTTCTTGGTAACTCTCGTTTCTTACTTCTCAGAATACTCTCTTCAGCTGACAGCTCAGCCTTCCTACTGGTTCCTCGACATCGCCCGTGTATTGGGAAAGGAATTCCGCAATCAGGGCTACTGGATCCCTCGCTTCCAGGCGCCCTCTTGGGTGGTCTGGTTCTACTCCTTCTTCGACAGGGAGGCAGCCGCTTGTCTTCACCGCCTGGGTCATAAGATTCGATTCGACAATTCAAAGGCCGAGCGAGTGCTGGGAATTCGCTTCAGGAGTCCGGCTGAAGGCCTCGTGGATATGGGGTATACGCTGATCGAGAGGGGGATTGTGAAGAAGAGCTCTGGCTACACAGGATTGCCGGAACATTTGAAAGACTTCCAGTGAATAATTATAAATAAAAGATCAATAGCTTGTATTGAGAAGGAGATAGAAACACAGAAACAGAGAGAGAGAAATGTCCAGTCGGTCGAAAGTTCTCCGTCCGCGCTTCTATTGACAAGATTCCACGCCGATCTATCATTACCAACTATCAGCCACACAATCCGTGTTTAATCTCATCCAGTCATTTAACTTCTCGAAGTCTAACAATAAATAGTTCATATGAGTGTAACAACGATGTGTCCTGAAACACCTATAAATATTACCATTTAACCATTTTTAAGAATGACATATTTGCGTTGCGTTCTGGACCGACCAAAAAAAAAATGATATAAGCTATAATTAGGTTTAATAATAAAAATCCCTGTTTCTTTCTTTTTCAATTTTTTTTCTTTTTCTAGCGGCTGGATGGAGAAGTCATGGGTCTTACAACGAATGCTCCCAAGCGCGGGAAATTTTACCGCATTCAAATTATTTTTACTTTCTTAAATTTAAATTTGATTATAGTTTTTCATTTTTAAATCCAGATTTTAAAAAAACCATAATAAAACATTCTTATTTTCAGAGCCGCCATGGCCAGTGCCTCCTTTACGGACATTATCGACAGCAAGTCCGCGGGAATCACATCCATCGTCTGTAGGAACGGGTCCAGCAATGCGAGTTTCTCTTTTTTCCTGTTTTTAAACCTTATATTCTAGTTTATCACCTGCGGCACGGAGGGAGTGATCTACGTGTGGGATGAACGCACTTTCACGGAGAAATCGAACCCGGCTGTGAAGAATGTCGGCGAGGCGACCCACTTCTGCGCCGCTTGGAAGGTGGGGAATCCATGGGAATCCGAGGTATTCTTGGTGTTTTAGGAAGAATCTGTGTATTTTGGATACACAGACAGGGATCTGGCCTCTGACATGGACAAGAGCTGCCTGGGAAAGGTCTCCTTCGACGACTGGAGCTCCCCCGCCAATGTAAGTGCTTTAACCGCCTGTGGTTATTAGCTATGGCCGAAACATTATGTTTAATTTGTTTATTTTCCAGATTTTCAACTTCGGAGCCAACCCGACTGCCGTCGACGTCAGCGACAAGTACATCGTAGCAGCCAGCAGGTTAGGAAAACTTTTATTTTTCACGAAATACATATTTTCAGTGATTTCAACGTGAGAATCGCTAAAGTGAAGAGCTCCGATGAGCGGATGAAGCTGGAAATCATCGAGGGAGAGGTCATCGACGTCAGAATCGATCCAACTGAGAAGGTATTCCATTTGTAGTATTCAAATCACCACTGTTTTAGTACTTTGCCGCCGCCGTGGTCGATGGCTCCGTCCAAATCTTCAGCACCGACATCACCGATACCAGGGAGTCCTCGCCGATCGCAGTTGTCCCCAACGTCTTTGTCGCCTTTAACACGATCGAGTAGGTTCATTTTAGGAACGGCAGATTTTATGGCCTGAAAATACGCATATCTCACTCACAGCTCCATTTCAGTGTGCAGAATCCGCTGGGGAGAATGGCCTGGAGTGCCGATGGGAAACACCTCTTCGTGCCTGCTAAGGGATCGGTGAAGGCTATCTCAGTCGCTGATTGGAATGTGGAGGAGAAGGGATTCAAGGCGACGAAGAGGGAGATGGTACGTGGAGATGCTTTGAACCAACCACCCGGGTGGCATTTGTTACGGTAGCAACCGATGTATCTCGAGACTAATGTCATGGTTTATTGTGGATAGGTTTATGCAGTTTCATTGACCCCGGTGGCAGCTATTATTATAGACCACTCATGAAATATCCATTTCTTTATTTTGAAATCAAATATTCGTTGTTTAGGACATCTTCTCCGCGTGCTGTCTCTCGGCTGACGGAACCGTCCTGGCCGCTTCCACCCTCACCGGCCACATCTGCCTCTGGGCGGTTGATGAGAGGTGAGGAATTGACCGAGCATGGGAGGGCTTACGCTCGGACTGGCCTGTGAAATCCTCACAAAATGTCATTTTCCAGGACGCATCTCTCGAGCCACGAGTACAAGAGGATATCCCCCGGAAGGAACACCATCACTTCAATCGCCTTCTCCCCCTTCGACCCTCGAAGTCTGATCATCGCCGACGCTAATGTGAGGGAATGCTTTGCATTTTGAAGGTTCTTTTTTAGAGAGGAATTAGCATGCTGAGAAATGCTGCTCCCCCGGGCACCAAGGCTTCTGCAGACCCCGACGTGGAGATGGAAGAGGCCGGTGGAGAGAAGAAGAGAGCGAAGAAGAGAATCGTTGATTCTGATGACGAGGATGAAGAGGAGGAGAGTGAGAAACGACCAGAGGAGATTTTTATCGACGACGCGGCTGACGAGGATACCAACCGTGCGTTTTGATACAGTAATCTCACGAGGAGGTGCATTTACCCGTACGAGGGTGCATTTATTCCTGATATGTAACTGGGCAACTGCGTCATTGTATCATATTTGTTGCTAACTTGATTTTTCCATATTCAGTGTCATGCGACATCGGTGCGATCAAGAGAAGGCACGGGTTCGGCGACACCCTGGAGGACTTTGGCTTCAGGCCAACATCTCGCAATGCTACTCCCTCCGGTGCTCACATATCGTCAGTTTATTCTCCAAACCCCAATTTACTTTGTGTTTAGCAACGAACCGATCATCCAGAAGGTCACGAAGGTCGTGGAATACGACCCTCCCTCCCTGCCCACCTACTTTGTCTCCGGCTCTTCTCCCTCGAATGTCCACTGCCGATACTTGGTTGGCTCTCTCTCTCTCTCTCTCTCTCTCTCTCTCTCTCTCTCTCTCTCTTTCTCTCTCTCTCTCTCTCTCTCTCTCTCTCTTTCTCTCTTTCTCTCTCTCTCTCTCTCTCTCTCTCTCTCTCTCTCTTTCTCTCTTTCTCTCTTTCTCTCTCTCTCTCTGTCTGTCTGACCAGATTGTTTCAGAAGTGGAATGCATTCGGCGTCGTCAGAAGCATCAACAAAGACGACTTTAACGGGCTGGAGATCGACTACCACGACCAGGCGATCAGCTCGGAGATTCGGATGGACAACAGCTCGACGAATTACACATTGGCGGATCTGTCGGACAAGGCGGTCGCTCTGGCCAATGTCTCGGAGGATGAGAACGAAGCCAGGTACGGGCAGAAAATGATTTCTCAAACCATCTCTTTCAGTGAGCTCCTCGTCATCCATATAGCCTCCTGGGACGTGGAATCTCGGCGCTGGAGCACCAAATTGCCGCTGAAGGAGGGCCCCGTTGATGTCCTGGTCTCTCGCAAGATGGTCGCCGTCATCACCGACAAACGCAACATCCGTCTCTTCACTCTGGCCGGCACGCAGCGCCACATCATCACTCATCCTGGTGCCTACTTATAGCAGAATACCGAAAATTGTTATCTTCAGGAGTCGCCCTGACGGCTACCTGCTTTAATAGTAAGATCGCCGTGCTCTCTATCACCGGCAGCGAGTTTTTCGAGGAGAAGACCGACGAAGAGGAGAAGAGACAGCCTCAGCATCAGGTGATTTCCCGGGGGATTCTGTAACCTTTAGACTTTCAGTACGCAGCCACGGTCTACGACTTGGATTCGAAGCACTGGTTCCAGGAGAAGACGAATGTGACTGCGGTCAATGTGCCTGTGGGACCGAGGGAGCAGGTGGCCTGGGTTGGCTACACGAATGAGGGGAAACTCTGCACCATGGATAGTTCATGTGCGTTTCAGAGAGGAGGGCTTTTGAAGACGTAGGAAGCCTAGATATTTCTTTCCTTTCAGACACTGTCCGAATTCTGACGAAGGGAGGTCTCTGGATGCCTGTCTTCCAGGGAGAAGCCAAGGCCAAATCAGATGCCATATGGCCGATTTCCGTGGTAGAAGGACGCCAGCGACAGTTTAGGCAACTATCTCTCTCCCTGTCTCACTCACTTTCTCTCTTTAGGTACCTCTACTGCCGTGGCTCCAAGTACCCTCTGATGGACCTGAAGATCCCTCCGACCATCGCCCAATGGTCCTTGCCGCTCTGCCAACCGGATGCCGAGAAGACCCAGCTGGAGCAGGCCATTCTCTTCAACGAATTGGATCAGAACGACGCTAATTTCGACTCCGATGTGGATATTGTGGTCAGTTACGGCTGATTTGTATGTAACCAACCATTAATTCAGGGACTGGCGAAGACTCACCTGACTTCATTGATGAAGCTGTTCGCCCTGGCGTGCAAGAGCGAGAGGGAGACGAGGGCCTGGGAGTTGGCGCAGCTGGTGCGTTCGTCCAATGGAATCCAGGCTATGTGCAATTTCGCCTCGGACATGAAGAAGAGCGTCCTCTCGGAGAAGGTGAGGAGAGAGAGAGAGGACCATCTTAACATTCTCTTAAGGTCGCTGCAGTCGGCAGGGAGAACGTCTCCTCCTCGACCGGAGAGTCTTCCCTCAAAAAGGCGGATAACTTCGCTCCGCGAAGGGTCAGTCTTCAGAGGAGACCTGCGAACACCTCCTTCCTCAGCGTGAGCTCATCTTCATATCGCCAGAAGATCCTGGTTTCAGCAAAACGATGCTGTGTTGGGAGAGGTAGCCGAAGAGGAGGCGGAGATTGTGCCTTCGTCGCAGGACCTCGATTTGACCCTCAACAGCTCTATCAGTCATGCGCCCTTACCGCGACTCAATAGGAACCCATTTAAGGTAGAAGACTTCCCGGCCGAAGTAAAAAAAAACTAATGTTCAGCGGGGGGCCGATTCTCTCGACAGTTCCAGTCTGTCCGTCTTCGACCAGTTGGAATCCTCCTTCGATAACCCCAAGAAGAGGGCCCGTGAGGAAGAGGTACAGTAACCTTCCACCCATCTAAATATCCCAGTGTAGAGCCCCAATGCCTCCAGCGCTTCGTCGAAGAAACAGGCCAAACTCTACTTCGGAGGCCAGCAGAAGGGCAAGGAGAATGGGTCATTCCTAGGGGAAGCAGGGTTAATGGATTGACTTCAGAGTGACAGCCTACACCCTGTGGCTGGAGGAGAACGAGGACGATCTGAAGAAGACCTTCAGCGGTGGCAGCGACGAATTCGACAAGTTCTGCGTTGGGCAGTTCAGAGTCCTCCCGGCGGCGGAGAAGAAGGAATGGAGGGCCAAGGCGGAGAGGGCCTCTTGAGGAAAACCAGCTGTTTCTAAATTGATACTCATTTGCTCTTTGGGAAATTTGCTACGTTGTGAATGAATATGAAGATGCGTAACCTAAGTAGATCTTTAAGGATTTGAAGTTGGATAAGCTGAATCGACTGAGGGTCGCTAGTCCATATAGGAGGTCTTCTTGGCAACAAAACAATATGTAGTATAGCCCTCGTTGGACCTAGCCACATTGCTGCAGATACTTTATATGAATCCACCGAGGCTAAGAAGCTTTTTCTGTTTGATGACGCTCTTCTGATCGAGGGAGAACCCCAAGAACAGCGTTCACAACATCCCGAGAAGCACTGCGCATTATGTTTTCTTCCTCTTACTTCCGAAGGGCGTCACTATCGGTCAGCAAAACGAGAACACATAAGATCCATTCCCACTAAGGACAGGCAAACACACATTTTCAGAAAAGAAAGTAGTGAGGTAGAAAATACGTGACTGGGGTGTTTATGGTCGACCGAAGCTTAATTTTGTATCAATTGTTGTGGATTCTGATGGATCCTAGGTGGAAATCAGGAAAATCTGTGCAATGCGATTGTTGGCGTTTTTGATAGGTTTTCGCTGGAAGACAGGCGCGGTACTTTTTGCAGTGGGCGATTGGCAAACTGGTCCACTAGGGAATAAAAGCCGCGGCCCGGAGGAGATGGCAACAATGGGAGAACGTCTTGTGATCCAGGCAAGTTCCAGTCTCCCTCTCCCTCTTTCTGTCTCACCCACTTCATCACTTTGCTTTAGCTAACCTCCGTGGCTATCTCTGTATGCCTTATAATCGCTCTTGGCTTGTCCGCCGCCATCTGGCAGGACCTGAGGGAGTTTAGAGGCGAAATTGACACAGGAATGGAAGAATTTAAGGTAGCTGATCTACTTGACGCCTATTCTTCTTTAGACCCTCTACGATGATGCCTGGAGTGCTCTGATTACTGATGCATCCCTGGCTAGATCTCCCTCCTTTGACTCCATCTTCTTCCGCCAGAAACGTGCAAGCGAGCAGTGCAATTGCGGTTGGAAAACAAAGAAATGCCCTCAAGGACCACCCGGCCCTCCCGGACCTCTGGGAGACGCAGGAGACGAAGGTCAGCCAGGAGAACCCGGCCAGGATGGAAAGACCCAGACTGAGAATTACCCAAGAGCACCTGGGCATTGCATCGTCTGTCCTGCTGGACCTACAGGACCTCGAGGACCTGCCGGGTCTGATGGAGAACCAGGAAGGCCTGGATTGCCTGGAAATCCAGGAAGGACTGGAAAGAGTGGAAAGAACGGACAGTGCGGACCTTCTGGAGACGAAGGAGAGCCAGGAGTGCCTGGAAAGGACGGAGAAAAAGGAGCTGATGGAAAGAATGGAACCCGGGGAGTTGGCCAGCCCGGACCTCAAGGACCATCTGGAAAGCCTGGAATTCAAGGGCATCCTGGAGGACCTGGGGACGAGGGACAACCAGGACCTGATGGGCCTGGAGGACCTGCCGGAGCTCCCGGAAAGACGGGAGAGCCTGGGCCTGATGGGGAACCAGGAACTGAGGGAGGCGTGGGCATTCCTGGGGCGGACGCTTCTTATTGTCCTTGTCCTGAGAGATCCGCCGCAATTCAGGTAATTTTAGGCACTTATTTTTGGCAATGTGGCTTTCAGAAAGCAGCGGAGGCAGTGACTAATGGACAAGCCGCTTCTGTTGGCTACAGGAAGGTCTCCCGCAAACAACGTGTTCTGGCGAACTGAAGAGTTGAATAAACGATTTTTGGTTCTAACGAAAATCTCTTGGTTACTACAAAGCATGCAACACTGCATGCCCCGATATACGCGACAGAGCCTTTTCTGCATCAATGACCTCCTGTACCTTTTTTCTATGTCTAATGTCTTCGAACATTCACGACCCTCGATATTTGACTGCTAGGGAGCATTTGGTAGATCTAGATCTGACCGGACCGGGGTTAATTTTGGCCAAATGCTCACAACCATCAATCACGTGCACACAGCCACACGCGCATTACACACACACACACACACACACACACACAGGACACAGACGGCATACCGAGACCAAATCGGCACACTGCCGAGCAACACGCAACAAATCACATAGTCGCGAGAAGAATCCCAACACCGGATATTTTTGGTGTTGGGTAGGAGAACGGACTTTTGAACTATTTCTTATAAAAAGTTTAAAATCGAGCCGCCTACCCCAGTATTTTCCAAAAATTATGAAAAAAAAAATTAAAAACAGGCAGCCTGGTTAAAGCCTGAGCAAAAATAGGGCGCTTTTTTGACAAATGGGCGACTGGCCGATTTTCGAAAAGCGAAGGTCCTTTGAAACTGTCAAAATTCGGAATAACTGACCTCATGAAGTACTTAAACTACCCTTAGGATATACAAAAGACCTTATTTAATCTACCCTTAGGATAGAAGAAGAGGCCTTACTTACCCTAACCTTAGGATAGAAGCAAAGACCTTAATTAACCTACCCTTAGGATAGAAGAAGAGACCTTACTTACCCTAACCTTAGGATAGAAAAAAAGACCTCACTTAGGCTACCCTCAGGATGGAAGAAGAGACTTTACTTAGCCTACCCTTAGGATAGAAGAAGATACCTCACTTAGGCTACCCTTAGGACAAAAGCAGCGACCTTACATAGCCTACCCTTAGGATAGAAGCAGCGACCTTACTTAGCCTATCCTTAGGGTAGAATCAGAGACATTACTTAGCCTACCATTAGGACATAAGCAGATACCTTACTTAACTTACCCTTAGGATGGAAGAAGAGACTTTACTTAGCCCCTTTTGGCGCCGCAGGCGCCCATGAGGGGGCCGCGAAGCGGGTTTTTTGATTTCTTGTAAAGAAGAACATATACACGTGTTCCCTTTCTCTCGCCGCATGGACCCCCTTTAGCTCGTCTTCCTTTGCATACGTCCCGTGACGTCAGTCTCCGTCAACTGAAGTCCCCCACTCCCCTCCTTCCCATTTCCTCTCCTGTGCCATGCCTACGCGGTTCAAGTCGAAGCTGATCGCCTGTTCCTCCACTCACTACGACAGCGAAATCGTGGACAACGTCAGCCGAGTGGACCTCTTCGCCAAGAGATGCGAGAAGATGGAGAAGGCCGCAATCAAGGTGGTCACCGGCGACAAACGCGAGGAGAAGTGGAAAAGTTGACGGAGGCCGTGGCCCACTACCAGGGGGAAATGTACTCTGCCGAGGCAAAGGCGGAAGTGCAGAAGCTGGTGGCTCCTCTCCAGACGGTCACTGACAAGTGGGGAGTTGTGGAGAAGGCGGTGACCAAGGATTTCATCGGCTACCTGCGCTACTACCACACTGCCCGGGATGTGGAGGACCAGTGCAAGCACATGGAGCTGCTGAGGAAAGACATGGAGAAGGCACAGAAGAATCAGAGCAAGGAGACGGCCGGCACCATGGAGGCTTCCTTCAACACTTATAAGGAGGGCGTGGACAAGCTGGTCAAGAAGGTTCTGGGGGAGGTCGGTTCTCTCTCTCTCTCTCTCTTTCTCTCTCTCTCTCTCTCTCTCTAAGAAAGCACTTTCAGATGGAGTCCTTCAAGGGAATGAGCGACGGCTGGATCAAGGCAGAGACCGAGTTCAACGACCTGGCCAAGGAACAGCTGGGAGGACTGGGCAGCGGAGCCAAGGGCAGCAAATCGAAGGAGTAGTAGAGATAACGGAAGAATGAAACCGATGAATAAGATATCTTTGTTGATTTGTTTTACTGGTAGGATTGATTCTCTGGAAATTAAACAACTTGCTTAATTTCAAGCAGTCGTTCCACAAATTACGCTCACAGCCCGTTTCTCGTGATTGTTGTGTTACTGTGTTCTGCCTGTGCGATCGCTCCCGTCGCAACTGGTCAGGCGGGATTCGGCCGAGATAAAAGGCGAGAAGTTGGATTTATGGCAGTAATGTCTTCTTCCCCTTTTCTTTCCTTCCTCTGCGTCTCGTGTGCCTTTTCCGTTGGAATCGCTCTTGTCTTCACAATCTACCTCATCAAGGACATTAACAGCTTTCAAGATGACATACTGGGAGACATGGAAGAGTTCAAGGTATCCCAAACGGAATACAGTAACACAATATCCTAGGGATTGGCCGATGATGCCTGGAAGCAAATGATCTACTCAACAGAAAATACCATTCTGACTAGGTACCGTCGTCAGTACCCAACTCCACCTCCGGAAGCAGGGGTTCAGAGTCATTCTTCTGCTTCAGAACAATGCAGTAAGTATTGATTTCCGATAAAAAGGGTATATTTCCTCCAGATTGTGGCCCTGCTAGTACCGGCTGCCCTGCTGGACCACCCGGACCGCCGGGACAACCCGGCTCACCTGGAGGTAGATTGCCTCACAAGCGTAATCCAGTTTGACTCAGAAGCTGGTGGTCCTGGACAGAAGGGAACTGACGGAATGCCAGGCATGATGGTTCAGATGATGCATGAGATGCACGGTTGCATCAAGTGTCCTCCAGGAGCAGCTGGGCCGGCTGGACCAGACGGACCTTCCGGGCCATCCGGGCCCAATGGAAATCCTGGATCTGTAGGGGTTTCAAATTGCGATCTAAAGAATGTTTTAGGATGGCCAAAGTGGAGGAGTAGGTGCTCCTGGACCTGCAGGACCAGCAGGGCCTGCTGGCCCTGATGGAAAGCCAGGAGCTCATGGAGAAGCTGGTCAACCCGGAGCACCAGGAATGAAGCAGCACAACACCCCCGGACCGGCTGGAGCTCCTGGAGCACCCGGACCTGCAGGACCTGCTGGGGAGGTAATGCAATAAAATCACAAAGCAGAGATTTTTTTCAGAACGGAGCTAGTGCGCAGGGCGCTCCTGGGCCCGCTGGACCTGCAGGAGCTCCCGGAAAGAACGGTGCTCCTGGAGAGGCTGGAAAGGGCGGAGAACCCGGATCTGATGGGGCTCCTGGAGCTGACGCCGCATATTGCCCTTGCCCGCCAAGGACGGCTACAATGGGATCATCGGCTGCTGAAGGAGCGGCTGGAGCTTCTGGAAAAAGTGCAAAAAGTGGAGGATCTGGAGGAGGTCACGGGGGTAGTGGGGCTTCTGCAGAAGGACATCATGGAGGAAGCGGAGCACACGGCGAGCATGAAGAAGCAACTGGAACCCATCGAGGGGGAGGAGCTGGAGGTCATACGGGCAGCGCAGGAGCGTCTGGAGGAGGTGGTAGTAGAAGCGAAGGACATCACGGGGGAAGTGGAGCTCATGGTGGCCATGGAGGAACTGGTGGAGATCACGGTGGCTTCGGAGGAGAACGTGCTCCTTCGCCTCCTTCATCTCATGGTGTCGATGTCGGCCACCCTGCCTACCCTACTGGCCCTAACTCTCAATGAAGTCGATCTCTTTACGAAGTGCATTTTTAATAAATCTTTAGTTTTCTCCCTTTTCAATATTATTTCCTAGTTTGGAAATGGTGCTATACAATATCCCATTCACTCGTTCATTCATTTCTTGCTTCACCGTTGGTAATGGCAACCGAATTGTTTCAAAAACAGTATTCAAAGAGAAAAAGGGGGGAAAGAGGGGAGAGGGGAAATTTGACAGCGTATGCTTACGTGGCTCCTCTCTTGAAGTCCCATTCCCCAAGAAATATCTACCAGCGGCGGTTTTCCCCAGAAGCATGTCGACAAGGCAAGTGCACTTCTTTTAACCTGGTTGATTTTGCAGTTTCTCAGACGGTGGATGCTCAAGTTCCCACTTCTGAAATCGAGGCCTGGGCTGAGCGGATGGCCAACCAGCTGCTGAAGGGAGTTCGGCCGGACGTCGAATGCTCGGTGACCGTCGATTTCTCCGGAGCTACGCAGTGGGTCCAATTGAAGTTTAATTGAAAGGGTGAAGGTTTCTGTCGGTGGAGGAGAAGAGGAAGTTCATGGAGAGTATTGCTAAGTGCGCTTAGGAGACGACAAATGAATAGATTCGACAATAAACAGAAGCAGATCAAGAACTCCTTGTTTGAAACGCCGTTGTTCTTATACTTGTTGGTCTTATGGATTCAATATTTTCCACGTCTCTGTCCAGCTGTAAATAGCGTGCATGCCAGTCGTAAATCCTATGATTGTGGGGGTGACTGTCATTTTTTACACGCGCTTAGAATGTTAAAACCAAAACCGATACATGTATTGATCCTTTTAAAAACAAAGTTTTCTTAAGAATAACGTAAAGTACCAGAAATTCCCTTTAAAGTGCATGGAAACCTAAAGATGCCCCTTTATCTGTCGTTGGGTGTGACTTTATGGTGCTCCAGTGCATGGCTACCGGACGCCGTGGCGGTGCTGATAACAGCCTATCCGGCAACGCTAATCAGATTATTCTTCTTCTTACTCGGATTAATTCCAACCGGGAGTCTTTGATGTTTGTCGCCGACTTATCCTACTTTTTGGGGTTTTAAATTTCACAAAAAAATGTCTCCCCTTCCTTTAAACGAAAGTTTATTCAAATGCATATTATGATGTATGCTCAGATTAAGCATCTCCTGTGCATCAAAACCGGTTTTTGTGTAATGAAAATGTAAATAAAGCCACCTGTTTTGAAAAAGAAATGTTATTTCATCCAACTTCCTACACCTTGGAGATTTTATATCTAATTAACCTGAACAGTTCTTGACTTGAGCAAACGCTACTTTACTTACAATAACTATAGGTGATAATTATTTTATGAAATCGTCAGTAGGGCTTAGTTCCGTATAACTTTAAACCAAGTAGAATAATGCAGTCCACGAAAGTGCAACCCCTCACTTATGCGTCTCACGGACCGGCTTCGGATGGCGGAGGTCATTATTCGCACTCAGAAACCATACACGGACTGTCTGGGGTGTCTCCCACTTCTAGAATTCTGTTTTCGCTTTCGCTTTCTCTCTCTCTCTCTCTCTCGGTCTTTAGCCAAAAGAATAGAACATTTCATGTGAACAATTTCAATAAAGATTTGCAGTTGAATCTGGTCTCTGAAAATTGAAAGAGTTTCCCTTTCTCTACTGTCTATTTCTCTGGAAATACTGATAGTCGCATTCTGGAAATACTGTCTATTTCTCTGGAAATACAGATAGTCGCATGTCATCAGTATTTCTCTGGAAATACTGATGACATGCGACTATCTGCAACAGTAGATGGCTACCGGGCTGTCAACGTTGCTAATCCCCGTCTTATCTATTGCAACAACGCCAGCTGGGCGGCTCCCGGTTTCCTGAAAATGATTCAATGGAATTTAGGGGTGCGATACCATGCGGAGAGTATCGACATGTCTATATTTCTGTTCTCGTTCGTGCCTTTATTTGTCGTTGTTTCTTTTTCTCTCTTTCGTTCTTAACAGATAAATTTATGATCCTTTCAAACGAGTTTCAGGCACCCAGTCATGGTTGACTGGAGCGCCTACCCCGATGCGGAAGAGGAGCAAGTGGCCTCGGGGCTCAATATGAAATGGCTCAGTAGCAAATGGTAAATTCTTTCCCCAATGCGCCTGATTCTTTCTTTAGGGTCCGAATAATAACAGTCGTTGTCTTCCTAGTCGGTGTGGCACTCATAATCGCGGGATCAGTTATGCTAGGCATCGGAGTGAACAAGAACAACCAAGGTAAACCCACATTCTACTTTATTAACCGATGATTGAGGTTGTCCCGCCATCAGTGCCAGTCCCTTCTACGCCACTGTGGAATCAACGGATCTGACCTACAATGACGTCTTTAGCAATTACTCTTACGCCTCTGAAGTTATCACAAACCAGGTAGTTTCTTAATTGAATAGTTGGAATTTTAGTCATTTAGGTTCGTTATGCGGCTCTCAATCAACCTCAGAAGGCTTCGTTCGCAGCAGCTGCCACAAATAGCGATCCTGTTGTAACAGTGTGAGTCTCTCTCTCTCTCACACACACACACACACACACACACACACACACACACACACACACACACTTTTCTCTCTCTCTCTCTTAACTCACTCTCTCACAACCCGAATTTCAGTCTTGGAATGTCAAAATCTCCGTCCGGCAACGTTATGGCAGTGGTGGGTATCGCTTTCACAACCGCCGATGCCGTGCCTCCCGCCACACTTGAGAAAAACCTAAACAACGCACCTCATCTCAGCCTTTACAACACAGGAAATACCGCTGCCAACAGCACAAACCAGCAGATGTGCAGCAGTGTCAGCATGTACACTGAGAATCCCAAGACCAACGTAAGCTAAGAACTGAATCGTTGAGACCTCAACTTTAGAACGCAACTACCATTTCTACAACTACTACTACACCTAAGGACTGTGACTGTAGCTGTGGGACAAGTACTGTGGCAATGACGACTACTACTGAGAGCAGTAGTACGACGACCACTACTCCGGCGATTCCGTTGACAAGCACTCCCAAAACGTCAACAAGCTCAAGCACTGTGACAACAACTACATCACCTGTGACATCACCAACTAGTACTAAGTCTGTGACAGCTCCGACCTCTACTTCGACTCGTTCAAGTACTGTAACGACGACTACCTCCACAGCAAGTAGTACAACTTCTTCAAGTACTGTCACGACCTCTACTTTACCTGTAACTTCTCCGACAAGCCCAGAAACCACAACTAGTCCTACAGTTTCAACAATTGCAAGCACTGTGACTGTCACTACCTCACCAGGGACCTCTTCGAGTATCACTGGTCGTTCTACCCAAATCAGCTCAAGTACTGTTACTCTCACAGCAATTCCTGTGACTTCAACTAGTGATTTGGCTGAATCCACTACTGTAACCGCATCCACATCTCCCGTGACGTATCCAACAAGTACTATAACAATAAAAACGACTAGTAGTACTTCGTCAACTACTGTGACTACCCCGGCAGTTAGCACTTCATTTTCAAGTAGCACCGGACCTGCTTCGACAAGTTCAAGTCCCATTACCTCTACATCACAAGTGGCCACAAGCACTACTCAAACAAGTACTGTAGCCACTAGTACAAGCCCTTCTACTACAAGCTCGGCTAGTTCCAGCACCGGGACTACACCGCCGGTGCCATCTACAAGCACCTCCGCGAGTACCTCAACAAGTACCCTGACTACAACAATTCCTTTAACTCCTACACAAAGTATCAGTACTCAAACTACTGCTTTGCCCAGTACCTCTACCGTTTCAACTACTGTGACCACAACACCCGTTACGTCTCAGACAAGTCCCAGTACTTCCTCAAGTACAGTTATAACATCCACTTCTTCTACCAGTATGTCAACATCATCTCAAGGTATTACTAGCACACCTAGTAGCACTAGTACCGTAGTTAATAGCACATCTTGGCCCAGCACTTTAACAGAAACTACTAGCTCGAGTAGCTCAGTAGGTAGCACGGTTTCAGCAGGAATCGCGACAACAGGAGTTACCTCTGGAACATCTACGCCAACTGCAGAATCCAGTATGACGAGTACATCATCTGGGTACACAACAGCGCAAGAGTGGAGCAGTTCGAGTATGGCTAAGGAAGTGACCTCTACAAATATAACTCCAGTACCAAGTACGGTTACATCGACCAGTACTTTGACAAGCACTGATAAAATGACCACTGCACCTTTAGCTATATCTACTTTGCCAAGTACTTCAAGCAGTATCGGATTCAGCAGGTCTGTAAAATCCACAAGTACAAGTGGAATGACAACAGAAGCAAGCACTCCAAGCCAGATGACCTCATTAGGAAGCACCACTGACGGTAGCACTTCTACAGTACCCCCGTTGACTAGTACGGTAGCTACATCTTCCAGCAGCACTGTTTCTAGCACCAGTCAAACAACCACCAAAGAAAGTACTACAATTCAAATGTCCACAGCTGGCAGCACAAGACTCGGTAGCAGTACTGCCGTCCCTACAACACTAGAAGAGTCCCCATCCACTTCGTCAACCTCAACTGTACCCAGTAGCACAACCTCTTTAGCCAGCACGCCCAGTAGCCATAGTTCTGCACAAACCATATCGCCTCTCATAACCACCCTTGCACCCACTAGCACTTTGACCACTACCACTTTTGGCACTTCCTCGACTGTTCCAGCAAGCACATCTTTAATTACAACTGTTGGAAGCACCACCACTGCGGCTGCGACGACCTCGGCATGTGTTTGGTCCAGTGATGCGCCATCTGGTAAGTTCCACAAACTGATGTAGGCACTGCAGTTTAGTTCCCAATCGACCGGGTGCACGGGATATTGTGGTTCTTATCGATGACTCCACGGCGGTTGGAGGGTATCAGAACTATAGTCAGGTAGTTTCAAACGGTTGAAGAAGCAGGTCTTGGTTTAGGTAACAACTTGGCTGGCAAAGCAGTTGTTCCCCCTGTGGCCAGTTAGCGATGAGAGATGGGAGGCGGCTCCTGCACAGTACGCTGAGGTAAGAGAGCATAGAGAGTGGGTGAGAGAGATAGGTGGAAATAAGAGGCAATCAGCGACATTATTTTCAGCACGAATACAACCTATTTATGGATTTCGATGCTACCAGCAGTTCTGAACTTTCAAAGGCTGTGGTCAACAGCGTCTACTCCGGAAGGAACGTCCCCAGTGTCACAAAGTCAGACCGTTCCGAAGATTTAAAATTAAACATTTTCAGAGCCCTTAAATCAACCATGAGCCTTGGTGGAAGACAAGGAGTGAAGCGTTTTGTTCTCCTCATCAGTGCCTCCAGTAACCTAACTGACATGGAGAGTGCCCTTCCCCTGGCAGAGACCATTCGCCAGAGTGGCAGTGATATCATTACACTGGCACTTGGAGAAGCTGACACAGGCATTCTGGGAATGGTAAGATTTCATTTCTCTCGATAAGATTCAGATGCTAAGGCAGTTTGTGGAGACAGATCTTAACGCAATTGATTCGTTCGGGTGTACCACGGAGCATAAGACACTGCTGTTGGCAACGGGTCTGGGCGTCGTATTCAAAGTTCTAAATCTCTTATAACAACGGTTGTTAGAGGGCTTACATAAGAAAGGGTAGCAACAATGCAGAATAGTAAGAGGAGAACGATTGTGTGTGGCGACATACAGGCAGAATGGGACAACGCGTGAGAACCCGATGAGGATTGATTTTTATCCTGGGAAAATGATCGGTACCATTCTCACGAGTGGTCCTCGTCAATAGGTTCTCACGGGCCGCCCTGCATATAAAAACTGGGTAGTCCGGCCAATGATGCATGTGGCTAGAAGCTCCCCATGGGTGAAGGTAAAGCTGATACGTAAACGCAGCGAATGTCATGCGTAGAGTCTTTTGGCTTCGTTGCTTAGATTCTGCGTTTCAGCTCTCCTCTGGCCCCAATTATGACTTCTCCTCCAACTCCTTTACGCTCACATCTGATCAAGCAACCGCAATCACCGACCTCATTCAAGGTCAAGATACCGAATCTACCGTATCCACTACAGTACCCCCCACCACCCAACCTACCTTTGATTTCCCCTGTCATCCAGACATCTCAGTTGTTGTGGACACATCCTCAGCAGTGCCTTCTGATGATGAATACCAACGGGTGAGTCATTTGTTGTCTTGAAGTTTTAAAACAATATGAATTTTAGCAACTGAGTTTCATTGCCAAAACCTTGGCTCCTTCTTGGACAATTGGAACAAAGGGAGTTGAAGCCGAGATTGTTGTATTTTCTATGTCATACGGAGGGTCTCTGGGACTGGGAGCCTTTGCTTACCAGAATTGGCAGCAGTTTGCTGGCATTGTTCATCAGTTTGATAGCTACCATAACCGGATGGCAATTCCTAGTATTGCAGGGTACGAAATGAAGAAACTATATCAGAGTTTCGGTTTCAGATCATTGGAGTACCTGGTGAGCACTGAGGACAACAGAAGACCGGGTAGAACACCAACTACCTTGTTGTTTACTTACTCGGGGTAAGTCATGGGTTTTCGTGTACAGATCACCTCATCTTACATTCCAACCCCATCACTTTCTCAAAACATCACATTTTCACCACTACACCTAACCTTCGCACTTTGCGTCACTTCGTTTCACCATGTTTCAGCGCCTACCATGACGTGGCTGCTGCACAGACTACCCTATCCTCTCTTGGAAATCTCATTGTCATTTCAATGGGCAACAATTCCCAGTATCTTTCCTCACTGTCTGGTAACGTCATAACCGGAATGGTCTATGGTGATTCTATGACAACGGCGGTACGTCTCCATTAAACTACGATACTCAGATACACTTAGATTAATTCCATGCTTTGTCAACCATCTTCACCCGTTCCTCTGACTTCTACAGTAATTCCTACCTCTACGACCACTGCGAGTAGTTCAACTAGAATCACCTCAACCCAACAAACCACGACGTCTGTTGCCCCGATGACATGTGTGGACTGTTATCCGGATGAAGCCAATGTCTTGGTTGTGATGGACTCAAGTTCGATGATGATGGGAGGAAAGGTGAGAAATGTACCTTGATTTGCTTATCTTACTGAATTTGCCTGGGGTCGACTCCCGCGCCACTACAGGACGCTGGTCGCCGCAGGCGAACCATTTTGGAACTTTCGTAAACATAAGGCATTCTAGTAATAAATACAGGATGTGTTTCATGCATACTAATGTCTAATTTTAGCTCGACCAGCTAAAGTATTTCGTGAACAACCAACTTACACCTTCTTGGAACCACCCCAAACGATTGGCCATTCTATCCTTCGACGATAAAACCCACTTCGACTCTCCAGTAGAGTGAGTTTCAGAATTTTACCTTATCTTACTATTCGATTCACACTACAACCACTTTCTTTAGCTTTGGAGATCTGAACTCCATGTCTGAGTTCCATCAACTCGTCTCAACTGCCCCTCAACTACCCAACCCTCCCTCTCTCGTCAGTGCATTCCAGCGGTCCCTGACTAACTTCCACCCGATCTCTGGCTATGGCCAGATGAACACTGTGATATTCACCATCTCCACTAATGACGCGCAGAGTGCAAATTCTTATGCTACCCAGTTGAATCAGAAGGGAAATGTGGTCATTGTGGCTATGGAGACAACAGATCTCAAGGCACTTTCCCCTCTTTCGAACAACGTTGTCTCCTGGCCTTCACTCAATGATACTACTGGAATTGCCGATCAGATTGAGGCCTACCTCAGTAAAAACGATTGTGTTAGTTAGAAAAGGAAATTTCAGATTCTGGAGCTCCAGTGACTGGCAAATCAACTACTACTACCCCGTCAACAACTGGATCTTCCATAACGACAACAGTTGGATCTACCTCGGAGGCTACAACAACTATGCCTCATGTGACACCCTCTGTTTCTTGTGGAAGAGATGTCATTCTGATGGTCGATGATTCCAATGCGTTCCCGGATTTGGCATCATTCCAGAAGGTACAGAAAAAGAGAGAAAAAGACAAAACCAACCTTACTCCAATGTTCTAGGTTCAATCCTGGCTAACGTCTACCCTCATCCCAATGTGGGACGTCTCTCCCACTAGCATTGCGGTCGCTCCTTATGGATTCACAAATAAAACCTTCGATGACCTTGGGGGAGACTTCCAAGTCCAGTCCCCACAAGAACTGGAACTCATCCTCAAGGACAATCTCTTCTATCGACCGAATAATCCTCCTGGCTTGACCTCAGCTCTTCGAAAAGCTGCGGCAATTCAAACCCCTCAACCCTCAGCGGCTACTGTTCTCATCTCAGCATCAGAGTAGGTGAGAATACGGATAATTCACTCATTTTCTTCGTTTTCAGTGCTTCTGGTGATGTAACCACGGCTTCACAGTATGCAAATCAGCTGAAGCAGGGTGGTGAAATTGTCATTACACTGGCAGTTGGGCAGAACACAAATGGACAGCTTCACTTGGTAAGAAGACACCCTTACAATTCCACTATTCTTGCTTTTAGTTGTCTTCAGGACCCAAATTCTCGTTCAATTCTCAACAGTACGACATATCATCAGACATAGCCTTGGAGATTAGCGAAATGTTGTGTGCATCAGCGCCCACGGGGCCTACAGCCCAGGCTACCACTACAACAGCCTCCACTACCACAACCACGGCTCCACCTCCTTTCAACTGCAACCCAGATGTGGCCCTTCTCTTCGATAACTCTGGTGTTAATTCCAACGCCAGCCAGCTGAGCGACCTGGTGCTTTACACAGCCAACTCTTTGGTGAATGACTGGGTGGTAGGCCTCCAGGCAACGGAGGCTTCAATTGTAATGGCCAATGCGAACGCTGGAGCTTTTGATTGGTATCCTTGGCAATATCAGTCTAAATTCAAACTGGAGCAGGCGTTGAGGGATATGTCGGCGGAATTTTACGGAGGGTTAGCCAGCATCACCAAGTGAGGAAGCAAATGTTAATTTATGTCTATTATAATTTTTCAGTATGCTCACAAACGTCGGTTTCGTGGCAAGCAGTCGTCGTCAGAACCAACCTTTCTCTATAGTCCTGTTCACTTTCTCAAGTGACTACCAAGATGTCCTTGCAGCGATTCCCAAAGCTCAATCTCTCAATGCAAACATCGTTGCAGTCGGATTGGGCACTTCTGATCCAAATGTACTCGGCTTGCTCACTGGAAATGTTATCACTGGTTTGGCGCCTGGAGTCATTTTGAGTCAGGCTATTGATGCAGCCATTTGCAATCCAAAGCCTCCAAGTATTGTGGTGACCACATCGTGTAAGTGGAGTGATAAAAGCTACGATTGGGTTACGTTTAGCTAGCGCTGTTCCGACTACATCTACCAGCAGTACAATAACCACTACTCTGGCTTTGACTACAACAGGTAGAATTGTCTAGCTTTATGGTTTTGCCCCTCTATGTGTGTCTCTGTTCTCTCCCTCCCTGCCTCCCTCCCCCTTCTCTCTCTCTCTCTCTCTCTCTCCTTCTCTCTCTCTCTCTCTCTCTCTCTCTCTCTCTCTCTCTCTTACCTTCTCTCTCTCTCTCTCTCACTCTCTCGAGTGACTCTTTAGAACCAACTCCTATCGGCTGCCCCGACTGCTTCCCCTCGATGTCCAATATTCTCATCCTTATGGACATTTCGAACGATCAGTCTCCCCATACGGTAAAGAGTGCCTAAATTGTAAAATTCGTCACTTGTAGTTCTCTGACCAACAACAGGCTGTAGTTTCCTTGGTTTCCGAATGGAACCACTTTGAGCGAGTCGGCCTCTCCTCGTTTGCTAGTTCACTTCAAACCCTCATCTCCTATAACGACCTGACAAAGAATGAACTGTCGTCGCTCGTCAAGACCATCCATAACCTACAACAGACTGACATTGCCGTTGATCTTGGCCGTTCCCTCCACATGGCAACTGGAATAATCCCGGATGTTGACTACGGAGAACAGAAGACTATTCTCTTCACTGCCACTGATGCTGTATCTGATAAGGCTACCTCAGCTGCTGCCACCCTCAGAAGCAAGGGACAACTGATTGTGGTTGGAGTAGGATTATCCGACATGGGAGCCCTGGGAAGCTTGGCTTCTTCTGGTGACGCAATCGCCTGGGCAAATGTGGACCAACCGCAAGATGTCGTAGCTTCACTAATGAATGCATTGGGCGCAACTACCAGACCAACTCAAAATTTGGAGACTACAACAATGGCTCTGACAACTACGTCTGGAACTACAGTAACCCAACCTACAATTTGCTCACAGAACCTCCTTCTCCTTTTGGATGAATCCAGCGCCTTCCCTTCGGCGGTAGAATTCAATCAGGTATTCAAAACGTTCTGAGAAAAGTTTTCTTTAGTTGAAAACCTGGGTAATCAATAAACTGCTCACTGGAATACCACCTACAGCGGTGGGTCCCTATGGGTACGCAGACAAGGATTGGAACCAAATCACTGGAGGATCTTTCCTCACTGGAATGAATTCTGTGGAGATGCTGATTAATTACACTTACACTTACAAGCCCCAAGATCAACCTAATATCGCCAGGTATTTGACTAAAATGACTTACAAAAGCTGTTTCAGTGCTCTTAAAAAGGCTGCGGCGGTGCAGGTCGATGGTTCCCTGACTACAGTCATCATCTCTGCCTCGGCGGGGGCTGATGACGTGACCAAGGCTGTTCCTTTCTCCAATTCCCTGAAGGAAGAGGGAGCTGTGGTCACGCTTATGTTGGGAGGAAATGGAGACTTGTCAGCCCTTGCTTCCGACCCTTCATTGGCTCTGACTTCGGCTTCATTTACTCCAGATCGTTCTGTCATTGCCAAGATCGCATCGGTTCTTTGTGTACCGTATACTCCACTTTCGACTGCTGTGACTACTACTCAAAGTACAACCAGTACAATGTCTACTAGGTGAGACAAAGAGAAAAAGAACGAGAAGGAGAGAAAGCATCAGAAGTTAACCAAAGTATCTAACATGATTTCATCTTTCAGCCCAACTACCGGACTCACCACCGCATCTCCTACAGTACCCTCAACTTCCACAGTCTCTCCGAAAACTTCAACTTCCCCGTCGACTACAACGACAACAATGACCTCAACTACAATCATCCCTGACGCCTCATATAACCCATCAATGGCAGATATCGTCATCCTGTTTGATGTCTCCTCTGCAGTCAATCAGACTACAGTAAGTGTCTACAGTAACTGAAGCATTGCTCATTCAGCTAACTGCCCAAAAGAACCTCATCACTTCTCTTGTCTCCAAGTGGAACCACTTTGAACGAATGGCAATGATGGACTACGCTGCGAATCAGAATGCCATGTCTGAATTTGGAGACTTCTCCTCCGCTGCTGACGTAGTAGTCTACCTTCAAATTGCTCAGTTACAATACACGCTTTCTGACCTTTCTGGGTCCGAGTTTTCCTTTTCTGAGTAATTTTGTATTTAGAGCCCTCAAATTCGCAAAGAAACATTACGCTGTTCAAAGTGGAATGCCTTCTAGGAATGTGATTCTGATGACTGCGTCAGAGGATTCGGCCACTGACGCCCACCAAGCAGCTGCAAACCTTCAGAGCGAAGGAAATCTGGTGGTTGTTAGTCTTGGCCTTAAGGATACTACGGCCTTAACACCACTGGCCTCTTCTGGTTGCACGGTTGCGTTTAATGATTTCGCTAACGTGGATACGGTAGCTGCTCAGATCAATCAGTTGCTGGGGTAAGTTCTTTGCGTCTTACTGTAGCAACCACACTTCTTTCTTGTAGTCAGTCAGATGTGACTCCTGCTCCATCGACTCTACCAACTACAACCCTAATTACAACAACCACAAGCCCACAACAACTGTGTTCTCAAAACCTTCTTCTCCTGTTAGATGAATCCCACGCCTTCCCTTCTACAATTGAATTCAATCAGGTAAATTATATCTCCTTTGATGACAAGTTTCATAGCTCAAAACCTGGGTTATCAATAAAATGCTCCCTGGTTTGCCTCCAATCGCCGTGGGACCTTTTGGCTATGCGGACAAGGATTGGAACCAAATCACCGGAGGATCTTTCCTCACTGGAATGAATTCTTTGGAGATGCTGATTAATTACACCTACACTTACAAGCCTCAGGATATGCCTAATATCGCCAGGTATTTGACTAAAATGACTTACAAAAGCTGTTTCAGTGCTCTTAAAAAGGCTGCGGCGGTGCAGGTCGATGGTTCCCTGACTACAGTCATCATCTCTGCCTCGGCGGGGGCTGATGACGTGACCAAGGCTGTTCCTTTCTCCAATTCCCTGAAGGAAGAGGGAGCTGTGGTCACGCTTATGTTGGGAGGAAATGGAGACTTGTCAGCCCTTGCTTCCGACCCTTCATTGGCTCTGACTTCGGCTTCATTTACTCCAGATCGTTCTGTCATTGCCAAGATCGCATCGGTTCTTTGTGTACCGTATACTCCACTTTCGACTGCTGTGACTACTACTCAAAGTACAACCAGTACAATGTCTACTAGGTGAGACAAAGAGAAAAAGAACGAGAAGGAGAATTTAGAGAGATTGCTTTACTTTCTGTTTTAGTTCAACGTCTACGACTCCTTCTGCAACAACTACAGTAACTCGTGCTCCAAGTATTGCCACTACATCTACCCAATCAACCTCTCCTTCTACCGCTACGCATTCAACCACACCTCTTACCACAACCTTTGTCCCAGACGCCTCCTACAACCCATCTATGGCAGACATAGTTATAATCTTTGATGTCTCTTCCACTGTCAATGCCTCAGAAGTATGCCCTAGGTCATTTGCATTCATAGTTTCTTCTTAGCTAACTGCCCAGAAGACCCTAGTCTCATCTTTGGTCACCAACTGGAACCACTTCGAACGAGTAGCTTTGATGGACTTTGCCTCCCAAGCTGGTTCTGTCTCCAATTACGGGGATATCAAATCAACAACAGATGTGAATGGCTACATGCAAGCTGTAAATTTGCTAAATTCTTCAGCAGATCTATCTTCGTCAGTGGTTTTTCCTTCTGCCTTTATTAACGTTTTCAGGGCGTTAAAGTTCGCTAAGAAATATTATACGATCGAGGCTGGAATGCCTGGCCGGAATGTGGTTCTGCTGACTTCCTCGACAGCCACAGCTGCGGCTGCGCAGCCTTCGGCAACAGCTCTGCAAGGAGATGGAAAAGTGGTTATTGTCAGTCTGGCAATGCAGGACAACTCCCCGTTAATGTCGTTGGCTTCTCCAAACTCTCTGGTAGCCTTCAATGACTTTAACGATGTGACTGCCACAGCTGGAAAAATCAACCAGCTATTGGGGTAAGTTGTTTAGGAAGACTGCAACTGGGTTTTGCAGAACTAGTACAGTAACCACCAAGGCCACTACTGTATCTACTACCGCTACCGTACCAATTTCAACTACGATTCCTATTACAACTACACACAAGTCTTCTCCAAGTACTCTGCCATCTACTACTACCGTTCCTGAAACCACTACATTGGACAACCGTTACATTCCATCAGAAGCAGACTTAGTTATTGTGTTTGATGTTTCTTTGGCAGCTAATGGAACGGTTAGTTTTCTGAAACAGTAAAGTAATGCAAGGATTCAGATCAGTGCTCAGGAGAACTTGGTAACTGCACTCGTCGCTGGCTGGACTCATTTCGAACGAGTGGCTATTATGGATTTCTGTGGACAACCTATACCTGTGACCCAGTACGGTACCCTTACTTCGGCAGCATCTGTGCAGCAGAGCTTCCAAGATGTTTTACAGCAGTACACCCAACCGAACCTTGCATTGTGAGTAATTGTGAATCACACCTTTACTCGCTCCCTTCCAGAGCAATGCAATGGATTCCGAAATACTTTCCGATGGAGCAGGGGATGTCTGTTAGAAATATCGTCTTCTTGACTACCACCTCCAACAATGCTGCTGACGCCCAGACTTTCGCAAACAGCCTCAAGTCCCAAGGGTCCCTCATTATGGTAGCAGTCGGTTCCTTTGACACCAAACCTCTCAATTCCCTCGCAACCTCAGTTGTTTCATTCTCAGATTTTTCAAAAACAGCCACAACCGCTGCCCAGATCAACAAATTGTTGTGATTCGATTTATGTAACATTTATATATCCGGGTTGCTGTTAATAAAGGTCTCATGACGTCTTCAGATGAGTCCTTCTCACGTGGCTGTCATGTGCCGCGTGGGAGGCAAATGCCTTGCCGCAGTGAGCGCACTGAATTTCAATTTTGAGGGTTTCATAAATTAAGCTTACCTTGAATGGCTTTTCACCGCTGTGCTGTCTTATATGAGTTCTTAAAATTGAGGAGGCGGTGAAGGCCTTTGGGCAATAAGGGCAGGAATAAGGGCGCTCACCTGAGTGGACGCGCAAGTGCTGAAATATTGAAGTGAGTGTCTGCCCTGTGCTTCTGTCTCTCTCTCTCTCTCTCTCTCTCTCTCTCTCTCTCTCTTTCTCTTTCTCTTTCTCTTGCTTTTTCTCTGTCTCTCGCTCTCTCAACATCTGACCTTGTTCAATGAACTACTTTGGCTGAATGCTTTTCCACAGACGGTACAAGAATGCGGCCGATGGTTCTCGTGCACATGAAGAACATGAATTCTCAGGCGATCCCTCTTTTCAAATGACCTAAAGCAGTTTCCATTGAACGTAATCAAACTCAATTGAGTTACTAACCGACTGCAAATAGGACATGGGAACTTGCGGTCTCCATTGTCGACACAGCGGGTGTACTTGAGGTGTTTGTCACGGTAGTAACTGTAGCTGAACACCTTTCCGCATCGGTCGCATGAGAATCCACTCCCATCTGAAAAGACTCTTTAACAGCTTCTTCTGACTCCCAGTTTTCAATTTCAAAATGTTTGGATCAAATCCAAAACAAAAACAAGTCTCAAAGGTTCATTTCTAAAGAAACTACAATTTAGAGAATATCTCGAATGCGGAAGCCACCTTGCGATTCTTTTTTGTCCAGAGGGCGAAGGACGACCTCCTCTCCTACTTTGATTGTCCTCTCGATGCGGGTCTCACACACGTTCCCGGAATCGTCTTCCCTGCAGAGTTTGCGCCAGGCGAGGGGGATCTGAAAATGAATTTCGATTTGAATTGTGAACCATGTATGATTTAATCAACTCAAAACAAGCTTTTTTGACTGATACTGATTACGGATAAATCTTTACTCGGAACGACGAGAAGTTTTCAGAATTCCTTCCAAAATATTGGCAAAATTAAGGATCGGTCAGGTATTAAGGCCGGTGCGGGCCTTCAACTGAAATGTCATATTAAAGCGGGCCGGCCTGAGTCCCTCTAAAATCTTTCGGTGCTTTCTTCCAGGAAGCAGCAAACTTTACTAGAAAGTTAGTTATGTTCAGAATGTTACAAAAACAAATTCCTCGGAATTTTTGCTTTGGTTCTTTTTGGATCTTCACTTGTAGCTTAGTTGATCGCTGTAAACATCTCATATTTCAGAATGGCAGACTTAAAATGCCTAATGCCACACGTGGGCTACCGTACCCTCCGAGGGACCTCATTACTCGAAAAGCAATTTGGCCCTTCGGGATGCGCTGGATCAGGGCTAATTCCTATCGTGAGGACCGCATCGAAATAGAAGCCACCCGCGCCTTTGTCAAGGGATACAATGGGGAAATGGGGGTTTTGAGGTTTGCTCTTTTCAGATGCCAAAGCCAGTTTAGCTGTTTCACAGAAAGGCATCAAAATGATTACGGTATCTAAAATGGGTTGGCTTCCGAGTTTTGGCTTAGTATTATTTCAAATAGAACTGCCAGCATTTATTAAATCATCTCATATCTACTTCAATTGTTTTGGTTGTGAGCTTATAACGGAGAATCATAACCTAGAGAAACTCTCATGGAAAATACTTTTAATTTGGCTTGGAGCACTTCTCTGCGTATAACATTGGATTTTGAAAGCAACTAAGCGAAACATAAATGAAGGATAATGGTAAAAGGAAACTTATTTTTTTGTGAAATGAATAAAATAAAAATACCTGAATTTCTTGTCCTGCTGTAAATCCTCCTTCTTTCACACAAATGACTGATACCAGACGTTGACCAGCCACGCGTAGATCAAGAAGTAATAGCCCCGGTGCCGTTTCTCCACCGGTTACGGTATCTACATGTATTTTTGTAATTAGCATTGCGTTGACAAACCATCAGAAACTGCCTTCAGATTGACAAGTCGAGGAGGCTGTTCATGCGCTGTTGTACTCAACCGAGGAGGTGGTGTTGTAGGCAGGACAACAGGTGCTTCTACTTTGATTTCTGGGAGACGAGGTGGAAACATAAGTTGTGTCCATAGCAATGCTGGATCGGAGAAGAGGGGAAGAGGTCCAGAGCGGAGGGGGAACATGGCCTCCTATGGATACGGTAGGGGCGGAGCACACGGGCGCTATTCGCGCGAGGCACCGCCGGTCACAGAGGCAAATAAGGAAGAACGAAATGAGGACCGATTGCTCTCGGAGTGTTTAGGGACATGGGAGAGACTGAAAAGAAAGAGAGAGAGAGAGAGAGAGAGAGAGAGAGAGAGAGAGAGAGAGAAACGATAAAAGAAAAGAGTGAGTGAGTGAGTGATAAGAAAAAGAAAAGAGAATAATTCAAAACCTGTTAGGTGTATAATAAAAGAAGGAAGTAAATGCGATAATTCTACCGTTTCGCCCCTTAGCTACTGAGTGAGTGAGTGAGTGAGTGAGTGAGTGAGTGAGTGAGTGAGTGAGTGAGTGAGTGAGATAGTTGCATCATTTCCACATTCTTCGATATCCCTCTCACCTCTGTTTGACCAAAGGATTCCATCCTCGTAAGGCATCCTTTCCCCTGAGAGACGAACGTTATCCTCAATTACAGCCAGCCGGGTGGCATGTATGTAAACTACCGTATCCGCGTAAATGAGCCCCACACTTAGTATTCAGCCGACGGCTCCATTAGAGTAGTGTCTGGGCGTCACAACACGATAACAGCGAAACATGAAAGTAGACTTGGAGATATTCTTTTACTCTCTATTTCCTTTTCCCCCTCTCTAGGCTCTTCAGTTCGATTGTTCAGTGGGAGGCGTCTTTTCTCCTCACCTCTGCAAGATATCTTTTGACCTTGTAGGTGTCGTTTTCCGCCTTGCGCAATCGCCCAAGCAGCTGGTTGACCGTTGTTTACGGCGCTCATCCAATATACGGTAATTGTCCCCGGTCCTTTAATCGACCGGGGATGTGCCAATAATAGAGTCTCGGCGCGGCAGGAAGTAATTTGCACCATATGTGCCACAATGTCTCCGTCCGGTATCAGATTTGGCCGGAAATCATTGCAGGGGAGAGAGGGTGTTTGTTACAGGCCGTGCATGGAAGGGAGAGCACTCGAGAGCTCTCAGCCGAATGGCACCCGACTGGCACATTCAGTCGCGCGGAGTTTGTTCAGTACGGGAGAGGGTGAGAGTGCGAGGGACGTCTACCGTAGGGAGAGGGAAGAGAGGGACAGTTCAGAAAGAGAAAGTGAAAGACACGTAAGACAGAACGAAGGAGGGAAGAGGTAGAGGAGGAGGCGTAACCGTGAGATCGGCCTACGTGATCATATGTGAAGTTACTTTGCGTGAAACTTGACGTGGCCTCTCCCTCTCCCATTTCCTTCTAATTTCGACCGTCGTCGTCACGCGGAGCAGTCGTCCCAATGCCGAAAGTCACCAAGTCGTCCGAGGACGGCGGTGGAGTCTCCTTCACCGACACCAACGCCGAGACCGGAGCTACCGTAAAGAAAGGAGCTGGTACTACTACAGGTCTCGCCTCGACTTCTGGAACCTTTACTTCTGCGACGAAGGGAAAGAAGTCAAAGGTAGGACTTTTAGAGAAAGTGAGCAATGGTCGGTTCAGGCAAGTAGCCGCGCGAAAAGCACCAGTCGTGAGGGAGGAAAGAAGAAGAAGAAGGGAAAGAAGGGAAAGACCAAGACCAAGTACGTACAGAGACTGGACAAGTACGAATCGCAGAACTATCTCTTTCGTGTGGAAGGAGCCATCTGCTGCGGGGCCCTCAGTAGGTTTTTTTCCTCTGGGCACTATCTTTTTAGTCTCTACGATCATCTTCCTGGTCCTCAACCTCATCGTGCTCTTCATCGTCATGATCTGGTCCGACAACACGTTCGACCACCTCTTCAACAAAACGAACATCGTTGACGAAGAGGAAACGACTAGCTCCGAGTAAAATGTTTCAGTATAGTTCGAATGAAGCACGTGACAAGAACTTCTTTTGATTGTTTTGATGTATTACTGTTATTTTGTGCATTTCAATAATTTGCAACAAAGATTTTTATTGTATTTCAAAATGAAGCTGTCCTTCTTTGCTTCCTTGATGTTTGTTTATTAAAAGTAGAATGGAGAGTCTAACAAGACCTTTTGCACTTCAGGCGAGGCTCTAATTGGTTGAACCACCTGTTTCTCGTTCCAGGGTCGCCGTGTCACTCTGGTATTTCCATTAAATGTGCATACGTACAGTAAATAAATCCTTTGTTTTAAAACTCTATACTCTTTATTAAACAATCACAGACTTGGTCACAGCTGAGAATAAGTGAGAGGGAAATGGCAGTTGCACTATGTGATATGTAAGTAACTCAATAAGTATAACAATACGTAGATCTGCTAAACATCGGTCGGAACAAGCGTCAACTGAGAATAAGGGTTGTACATTGGCGATGGTTGCTGTGGCTGCTGCTGATGCTGCCAGTCGCTTTCCTGGTGAACTGTCTCCGGCGGTGGAGTCTGAGGGCAGTGCTCAATGTCAGCGATGATGCTCACGGAGAGGATGAACTTTTCCCTGAATGAGTTTTTGTTTTACTGCAGAAGACTCCACGTACCTTGGGTCATAACGACGGCATAGGGCGATGAGAGAAGGCTCTTTACGCTCCTGGACGAGGGCCTCGACAGTGTAGTAGTAGAGGAGCTGGGTGGGAGGGATGTTGGAGAGTGCTTCCCAGCCATAGCTCACGTATGCCTAAAAAGTCATCGGTATTGTGTTTTCATTCTGCCCCGTAGTGCCTCTTATTCTCTCACAAACCTGGGCAAGTTGAGGTGAAGCCAATCTAATGTTCACAGATCCTCTTCCATTCTTAGCATATCCATCCCTTGCGATCCTTGACATGTAAGACTGCGCCTGGGTGTCCTCCCTGACCTTCATGATCACATCCTTGCAAAGAGTGTTGATCCTCGCAAAGGAACACCTTCCAGAATGCACAGGCCAGTCATTCACCCTGGATCAAAGGTAATTTGTGGAATAGTTGAAAAGTTACCTGCACTGACGAGAACAGTAGTAGGTGTAGCAATGCTTGCAAGAGACAAAGCGAAGTCTTGCGTGTTTGAGATCTCTGGTACGATGGCAGTGGGAACAACGGACAAAGAGGGATTCTGCCTGCAGGAGGCTTTCGGCCTTCTCCGGCTCTGCCATCACTTTGTCCATCAGCATGTAGTTCTGTGTGTAGATTCCAGGACCATCGTCGTTGCCTTGGTAGATGCCATCGCCTTGAGGGAGGCTGGTACTGAAAACCATATTTTGTGAGAGAACAGGAAAGAGAGATAGAAGTACCTTGATCCAAATGTCTGAGTAGTCACCGTCTGCTGGAAGATAGAATCCAGCACCTCTTCTATCGTCACTCGTCCGCCGTACCTCGTACTCACATTACCTAGAAAAGTTTTGGTTTTCCCCAAAATGGTGGCCTACCATGTTGATCTACAACCTGCTTCGGCCCTAGAAAAGTGTCCGCCACTTCAACAACTCGGGAACTTCTGAAAATTTTGTTATTTTCTGATTTATTGAATATCTTTACTTGGTGAGATTCATGTTCCATCCTTGAGGAATTTCTGAGACGGTGTAGCCGGGAAGTGCACGAGGAGAGGGCTGACCCTGGTAGGTTATGACTTCTTGTGAGAGGGACCGACGAGGCTTCGGAGAGGGGGGTTCGACCTAAACAGTGGACTGCTCTAAGCCACTTTGAAGCCAAAGTTGGTTGACAAACAAAGGGAAAACATGCTGGAAGGGAAAACTATCTTATTCCCATTTTCTCCTTCCCTAAATTTCTATTTTCCTTTTTTCCTTAATTACAAATGTGTTCACATACATATTTTTGTTACAGCTAATAAAACATCAGTGTCAGTTATTCAGGCTAAACATAATTAGCAAGAACGTTACACAGTTTTTTTCAGCAACCCCTTACCGAAAAGTAGCTCGAAAACCACAGTAGCTAAACCAACCGAGGTCTGTTGACTCAAGGGTTTTTGAAAAGTGACCACGTGAGTGATCTTGTTTGCTTGATGTAAAAGAACCAGAATACAAAACCCCGCTTCGCGGGTTTGTTCATTCTGGGTTGGGTGTAAAAGAATTCCGAAGTTGAAGAAGATCACATACACACATATAAGCGGTGTCCAACGGACAATCGGTACATGGTTGGTCCCGCACAGACTATTGGTATAAGAAATGCGGCACCAATCTCGTAGCGTGAGCACGCGGAATATAGAGTGCGCAGAGAAACCGCAATTTATTTGGAAACCGTATTATTTGGAGGGCCAATTGCTCGTTGGACAGACTATAAGTACATACACACCTCGTGACCAATTGTTTTTGATATAACTTACACTTTCTGTAAATTAACTGAAATTGTTACACATTTTTACCGTTTGAAATAACTAAACGTCAACTTTCTAAACGTCAATTTTCTGAACTGATTTTTCCAAATTTTCTGAAAACCCTGAAAGCGATACGAAGCGAAGAAGTCTGCGCGACAGAGGAAGTGTTTGCGTAGAAGGTGGCAGACAACAGAGGGAACGGAGGAAAGCGAAGGGAGTGCAAGCGGGGAAAACGTTTATTAGAGGATAAATACATATGAAACATGCTCTTTCAAAGGGCGACTACCTGTCGCACGGGTTCCGCCAGGAGAGACTGGCGGGACCTCCTCAGATCCTGCACCTCCCCTGCGTACTTGTCGAACATGCCTCTTGGAATACGGGGCATTGTGCTATCCAGGTCGGTGGGTCTGGCAGTTGGACGGTTTTCACGGTACCTGGAACAGTGTTCTGAGAGTCAAGAAGGAGTCTTACCAATCGGGGACAGTCAGTTTCTCCGTGCTCTTTCTGAAGCGGAGTTCGTGCTCAGACATGCGAGATTCCCGGGGGGAAGTGTCGCCCATTGCCTTCTGGAGCTCATTCTCTGGGGGTTCGGTCTCCTCTCTCAGCCTTCTGTCCATCAAATAGTCAGCAGAGCGACTGCGGCTGTGGTCAGGAACAGAAGCCTCTTGCTGGTCACGGCGACTCATACGGGTGTAGTCGACCACGGAACCGGAACGGCGGTGGACCTCATCCAAGTTGGTCTCTTCAACCTGAAAGGAAGAGTCAGCGGAGGCCTTTTAAGTTGGGTTTGAAATTACATCGTGAAAGTGATTTGGTGACTAATTTATATTTCATTCACTCTCTCTCCACATAGTCTTTAATGTAGCCAGGTGCATTCACACTCTACATAACTCACTCATTTACACACACAAACACACACTTATTTTTAAAATCTCGACAGGACAGATTGCACAAAGGAATTAGCAAGCGAGGTGAGATGGTTACCCTGCTGGTCGACGTGGCATAATCCGGCCTTCCTGTGTCTACATCCGTCTCCAGATAACTGGCCGAGACCTGTCTATTCCTCGAGTAAAGACTCGGCTGAGAATTCCTCATTCGGTAAGAAGCGAACTTTCTCTCCGTCTGTTCCAAAAGCTTCTCGAATTCCTGAAAGGGACGGGACTGAAGCGGGTGCGGGGAGCGACACACAAAGAGAAACACACAAAGACCTACCTTTCCAGCTTCTCCGGAGTTTACGTGAGGATAGGGGACGTTGGTCAGATCAGTTTTAGACTTGAATTCACTGTCGTGGAATTTGGAGAGGAGGGGACCACGGTATTCGGGTTTGGAACGAAGGGAGAGGTCTTCGGTGGAGCGGCCGATGCGGGAGGGAGCCTGGGGCTCAGGTTCTGAAAGGACGTAGAGATGAAAATGAAGAATGCAGTGGGGTCAACCTCTCTCTCTCTCTCTCTCTCTCTCTCTCTCGTTCTTTTTCAGTGATTGATCTCCGTCAGCTACCTTTCTTCTTTTTAAGCTATGTTTGGTTTCTAGTTTTTGACTTATAGTAAGTAGCATTACAACCTCTATTCTCAATGCACAACTGTTAGAATAAACTAGCCTAACAAGCAAAACGACGTTATTGAGGGAACGTTGTGGCAAATACCTTATACTTGGCTCTCACATGCGGACAACCTATATCACAGGCATATTGTCTAAATTCAGGGTATCAGATGCTTTGCTTCGCGTGCAGTTAGCCTCGCATCAAGGGCGAACCCAATGCCCGCCATGCTCATCCCCTGGCCCCGCCCTGGTGTGTGTGTCCCGCCCAAATCCGAAATCAAAAGGAAAATCTTTTTATTCTTCATCAGAAAGGCAACAAACTGCACATAAAATGGTAGGGTAACCGAGGCAGAAAGAGAGGAGTGTTCGGTTAGGTAGGCGGCGGGACACACACACGGGCACACCCATAAGCGGAGATAATCACATCGATCGATTATCGATCGATTGCGAAGGATTACGGCGTGCAGAGGGCGGCTGCGGTAGTTGCGTGTGGCTGATATGTTTGCCGTTGTGTTAGTTGATGTACACATGCACACGGGGATACGGTAGGTCACCGGAAGGATACGGTATCTAGACTTCCATACCGGCGCTGCTATCGGTAGAGAAGAAGTCCCGACGAGCTTTCTGGATACGGTAGCGGCTGCCTCTGAAGGAGACGAGGTTACGGTATTTTAAGGGAATCTAACCTGGCAGATCCATTCCTATCATGGGGGTTGTAGAGACGGTCACGGGCGTTCTCGTCGGTTGTATCCAAGGAGTACTGGGTCTGGATGGTGGAGGTAGGAACACGCATGTCATCTACCCATACGTTGCGGTCAACCCTCTCGATCACCTGAAAATGAGCTTATGAATATTTGCCGTCCCGAGATCGCCTCCTCATAACCTCATGTAGCCTCAAATTCTCTCTCTCCATACCTGTCTCTCCACTTTCGTGGTGTACTCCGGAGCGCTGATGTTTTCCCTCGAGAAGTAAGCAGGCCTAGTTAGCTTGGCCAGAGTCTCAGGTGAGGTCAGGCCGTGCTTCTTCCTATTCATAGCCTCCTTGTCTGCCAGAAGCCTCCTCTTCTCAGCCTCGAATCTCTCCCTCTCCGTCCTTTCCCTGACAATCATGTCCAGCTTGTCTCTGCTCTTCCTGTCGTCGGCCTTCCTCGATGCCTCTCTATCAGCTGCTTCCTGTCTTTGTCGATCCCTAATCTCTTGGTTCCTTCGTTCCTTCTCTCTGAGATCAGCGAGGCTTCTCTCTTCTTCGAGTCTCTCCAGGGCTCTTCTTTCGTTCTCCATGCGCTCCCTCTCAGCGACCATACGGGCTTCTCTCTCGAGTTCTTCCCTCTCGCGGTCTCTGTCCTGCTCAGCCAATCGGGCGGTTCTTCTGGCAGCTGCTGATCTCTCAAGCTCCATGATCTTCATCCTCTCGGCTTCCTCTTCAGCTCTCCTCAGGCGTTCCCTGTCAGCGGCCTCTCTCCTTTCAATGTCTCGTCGCTCCCTCTCCCTTCTCTCCTCCTCCTGTCGCAGACGTTCCCTTTCCTCGTCTTCAAGCCTTTGTTGTTCTCTCATCTCCTTGTTTCTCCTCTGAGCCTCCAGAAGCTCTCTTTCTCTCCTCTCCTCCTCCATTCTTTCTCTTTCTCTTCTGTCAGCGTCAGCCTTCTCCATCTCGATCCTCTGCTGTTCCCGGCGGATCCTCTCAAGTCGCTCCTGTTCGTCTCTTTCCTGAAGGCGACGGAGTCTCTCCCTCTCAGCTGCTTCCATCTCAATCTTCTTCAGAAGCTCCTGCTCTCTTCTTTCGTCCTCCCTTCTTTGTCTCTCTTTCATCTCGTCTTCCAGTCGTTGGCGTTCCCTCTCTTCCGCCTCACGACGAGCGAGCTCCTTGAGTTCCCTCTCCCGAATCTCCAATTCGCGACGCTCTCTTTCAATTCTGAAGAAATAAAAAGTTTAAAAGTCTATGATTTGTTCTACCTCTCCAATTCCTCTTTTTCTCTTCTGAGGCGATCTTCCTCTTCTTTCTTCCTCTCCAGTTCAATGCGCTCTCGTTCGATGCGCTCACGCTTTATGCGTTCGATACGCTCGATCTCAATTCGCTCTCGTTCGATTCTCTCTCTGAAAAGTTTATTTTATTGAACCGTTTTTTGTGTTCTAAGGTGCCTTGGAAAGGCAAATAAAATGTAACTAGCGATAGGATGATTTAGAAAATTAGTCGCCGATGTCATAATCAAAAGATATCAGGTTTGAATCTTTGGATGTGCCAAAGTTTTGCTTTTTTGTGGCGTATCCAAATATGAACTGTCCACCCACCTTTCTATCCTCAGCTTCTCCAATCGTTCCTGCTCCTTTCGTTCAGCCTCCTGGCGCTCCCTCTCGAGGCGTTCCCTCTCCTTCTCCAGCCTTTCCCTCTCTCTCCTTTCTATCTCCTCCCTCTCCATCTGAAGCTTTTGCAGTTCGACTTGTCGTCTCCTCTCCAGGTCTCCTTCCTCGAGGGCTCTCCTCTCCGCCTCCATTCGTTCCCAGTCGGCTCTTCTCTGCTGCTCTGCCCTCTCCCTGTCTTTCCTATCTTTTTCAATCCTCTCCTTCTCTGCCCTCTCCCTTTCGGTCAGGGTTCTCTGGGCCTCAATTTCTCTGAGCTCTCTTTCCCTTCTCAATCGTTCGAGGACCTCTCGCTCCCTGCTCTCCCAGAGTCGTCTGCCCTCATCCTCCCTTCTTCTCCTGTCCTCTTCCTCCTGTTTCCTTCTGTCTTGATCTTCCCTGATCCTCCTCTCCTCTTCCTCAATGTTCCTGTGGTAGGTCACTCGGTAGTCCACTTGTCTCTCCTCCCTTGTGTTAGGATCGGGGTATGTGATGTATCTCTCAATGGGAGAGGACCTGCCCAGAGGGGGTTGCTGAGTGAGAGCTTCCGTTGAGCGGGTGATGATGGTACGGGAGATCACCTCACGGCGGTAGTACTCGTCCTAAAATGACAGAATTATAATTCAAGAAACATGTTCATAATCCGCTCCAAATGTGATACTGTCTGGAAACAGCGCGGCTCTATAAATAGCTTTTGCCGAACTCTTGCAATCGCAGCAGCGTGGCGCAGAGGAAGCGTGCTGGACTCATAACTCAGAGGTCGGTGAAACGAAACCACTCGCTATCAATCATTTTACATTTTCCCAGTTGAATGTCGAACTATTCCAAAATTACAAACCTGCATGTCGTGAGGGTTATTGTAGGAGGAAGGCATCCGGTACTCGAGTGCTGTCGATTGGGTCGAAGGGGCCGCCGATGGCGCACGTTGGACTGGGATCTCGCGCACGGTGGATCGCGACGGCGCGCCGTCCAAAAGGTCCTCGCGCGAAGAATAGCCGGACTGAAAAAGATACGGTAACATAATAGAGATGACCCTGAGGATCAGGGAAAGACGGAAAACGGAGGGTTGGATTGATGGGGCATTTGATTTGTAATTGGCGGGTGGGAAATTCGCTTCTAAGAACCGAATCAAACAAACTTACTTTAAAAACTGGAATGGCTGATGTGCGTCAGAATTAAAATGATGTACGTCAGAATTAAAATGTGCATTGGTTGCCTAGACGCACCATTGTTTTGTTTGAGTTGGTGTTGTGACGTTTGCGCACGATCTTTAGAAACATTCGTAAATCATCGTCAGAAAAAAAATGTCTCCGAAGGCTATTCTACTTATTTTTCTTCTCTCGGCAATGACTAGTGGGTTTGAACCGGTACTTGGACTATTATGTGCATATGTAAATGACGGGCTTCCAAGCGCAGAAGGTCAATCAACATTATATGTCATAGACTATAGCTCGGTTTAGTGGTTTCTGTGGGCGTCCAAATCGGTGAATGTACAAATGACTGTAACATCTACTTCGGGCGAAAGGTTGACAGCTGTTGTCAAAAACATGGATTCTCGAGCGGAAGATGCGAGGATTCTACTCAAAAGGGATACCGAATGACTGTTTCGAATTGTCGATGAAGCAAAAATAAATAAACAATTCAAAGGAGATCTCCTATATCGTACGGGTGTGGGTGCCACAATACTTATAAACTGATTTTAAACTCATTTTAGTATGACTCCCTGGCTGAATATCAAGCGCACTACAAACTTTACCGATAGCTTCAATCGAAATATTCCTCAACGATATGTGAATTGGAACTGCGTGCAGTTGCTTAGACGCGACAGTGACTTTGTTTGAGTTTGTAGTGTGACGTGTTGCGTCTGATCTTGCAACTTTCTGTCAATATTCAGTTTCGAGTAGACATCTCAGGTCACAGTGCCATGTGGTTTGTTTCCAAGGGAAATCAATGTGTTTGTCGTTCAAAGGTTGTGGGTTATTGGTCCCGCCGCGAAGAGGACTTAAAGAAAAAAAAAACAAAAAAAAGAAACAAACTGGGAACAAGTGGAAGACTGAATAATTTGGTTCTGTTTATTGTCGTGTGTTTCCCAATGGAGACGGTGCTGGGTGCGGGAGAAGCGGCGCTGAATCAGCGCAGAGCGGCCTTTCTCTGCTTGCTCAGCGTGTTTGGACAGCATCTACGCCTCGGAGGCATTCCTACGCGTACTTGGCGGCCGCTTACAGCCCGACGGTCAACATAAGGAAGCCAGAGACAAAGGGAGGAACACGGAAGAGGACAGGAGTTTCCGGTAGAATTAGGAGAGAGAAGGGAAGGAACGAAGGCGAGAAAGAGAGAGCGAGAGAGAGAGAGAGAGAGAGAGAGAGAGTTTCCAGAATGTTCTCGTCCATTTTACACGACAAACGGCAGGTATCGGGCGTTTTTTGGCTCGTAATGGCTCTTCGAAGGCCGCCGTTCGCCCTCCTCGATTATACGACAATTTACGAGAGAAAATCCTTCGCCAAGAAGGAATGGGGGGAGAGTTGGTTCACAATGGTTCAGGATGCTAGAAAAGGGAGATTGATTTGGTTCAAACCCGTTCTAAATAGGTAAAGCGTGGGTTGATCGAAGGCGGGGCCTTGTACTGCTGGCCAGTCGGCTGGAAATAACCTGATAAGACGCCGGAGATAGCGCGGGAACTGTTGCGACGACCACACGCGACTTGTGAATCATGGGTGGTCAGGGAATCGATATTGATTGAAAATGAAGACACCTTGATTTGGTTTTCTCTTCTTGCCTGAATACCTCATTTGTAAGTGGCAAAACCTCGCTAATCTTTTCCGATATTATTATTGGTTTCCTGAGTTAAACCTTTTCACCAAAATTGCATTACTCGATTTGGCTTCAAGGACTCGCATGAGTTCCTTTTGTACCTAAAATTGTTAAGCTTTTCTTTTAAACATTGACTGTTTAGGGCAGCCAACACGGGATAAGTTTTTGCAAAGATCAAATATTAGAAAAATAGATTTTGAAATTATCTTTTGCATGCAAATTAATGTGATACTCAGTTAAGTTAAATTTAGCCGAGTGAAGCTCTTTTCTCAACCCCAGGTTTAATTTAACTTACCTGAGTATTGTATAATTGTAAATATAACCAGTCCTGATTTGATTGAAACTTAAAATGATTCAATCACTCTGCAGGCGTTGTGGAGAAATTTCCCAATTGATTTGTTATATGAATCGATCAAATAACTCTAAAGACTTTATAAAAAGGGCAAATCGATCGTAAATGGAGTCCAAACGTCAGGGGAGGTCTGTTGTGTGGTTTTCTGTGTGGTCAGAGGTCCAGCTGTAGCCGCCGCTGCGGGCGGTAAGCGATCGTTGTTTGCCTGTGGCGGCGGTAACAATTTCGGGGGCTGTTTGAGCAGGGCGGACATTTTAATGATCCGGACGGAATGCGGTCCACGGGAGAGCGAAAGGGCACCGAAAAATGGGTATAGACACCGGGATTTCAGGTCCTGAGAAGAAAATGGACAGAAAAAGTTTTTTCTGGTTGTCCCTGAGTCAAGGGGTGATGTGTTTTGTTGTTTTGTAAGACCGACGAAGAGAAACACTATATGTTTCTTGAAAATTTTACTCACCTACCGCTTTGAGCCTCAATAAATCCAAATAACTGAATTCAAAAATGTTCTGAACTATTGTTTTGTTCAAATTATAAAAACTTTTTGTTAAAATGTTTTCTTCAAATTATAGAAACCATCAAGAAAGTACGAAATAAAATAATCGAAAATTGATTTTTTCGCCGTTGAAGAAAAAAACTCGCGATTCGGAAAATGTCGTGATTAACATAATTTTAAAAAAATAGCTTGTGAAGCGGGGCGTGTCGAAGAAAAATCGATATTAATTAAATTTTCATATGTTATTCGAATTTTTTAAAGTTAATTTTCAGTTTGAAACAACATTTGTTATTAAATTAATCTGTTTTCCTGAAAAGCTCAATAAACTGAATTTTGCAATTGTTACAGCATTGAAATTTACTGAAAATTGAAAAAAATCTTGAAATGAAAGTATTGATTGAAATGTTTTCTCCAGATTTGGTACCATACTGGGTGTGCCAGCCGGGTGGAGGAAAGTTGGAGGCCTTTGTCGTTCGATCGATGTGGTCCCGCAGCGCGCGGTCTCATTAACCTTGGGGCGCTTATCGCGAGGACACAGGAGGCCAACACGGCGACAATTAGGAGACAACACAACACACCTGCCGGTAGAGGGGTTTTGGTTATTCGATAGATTTTGACCACAGCGACACTGCGTGCCAGCTGGTAGGGAGGGTTGCACAAAAGGGTAACCGAGAAGAAAAGTCAGTTCTCAGTTGAAAACCAGTCTTTCGGTGACATTTAAGAGGTAAACAGGGCTATTTCTTGAGAAAACTCACTTTTGTACTCTGGGAGTGCACGTGGTGGTGCATCACTCCACTGCCGTTGGAGAGCGGAGGGGGCGGAGGGGGAGGCTCGTTCGGAGGGGAGCTCATGCCCTGGTCTGAAATTTAACATTTAACGACGTTTGACAACTATTTTTTTGTATTTACCATTGAAATATAATTAGGAAAATTTCCAGATTTCAATGTAAGGAAGGGTATGACTAGGAACTGAGGACATGATCACGGGAGATGGCAAGGTGAAGAGGCTGTTGCATTGATAGGGGAGCAATAAGGCAGTGAGAAAATGAGAAAAGAGAGAGGGTGGCAGAAAAGAGAAAATCCGAAATCCTGAGCTTTTCATCACAAGGGAAGCTATCGTCCGCACGATCAGAGTGCGTGGGGGACAAACACTCAAAACAGGGTCAAGGGGGAGTTTCGGGACATTTATCCTCAAATTTCAGAGTTCGTTCCATGTTTTCAGAAACGAATACTTTGTCACACTTATTTTTTTGTTTATTTGGGCGTCTCATTTTAAGCGCCAATCGGTCTAAGGAAACCTTGAGACAAAAAGAATAAACATTGATTGAATCTCTTGTTTCACGCGAAGAGGCGTTTGGTAACAAAGAAAGAGGCGCCGAGTTACCAAAGGGTAAAAGGGGAACAGGTTCTGAGGGATTCCTGGCAGAAGAAGAAGACGGAGACCAATCAGCCGATGGACGAAGGCCCGGATTAGCCGAGGAAACCGGGACTCCGAGCAGCCGGATTTTGCCCAGGTGGTAGGCAAATTTAAGCCAGCATGACAGTGAAATTTGGAACCACATTGACTTTTTCTAATAGGGAAAACTTTTGAGAGGAAATTATTTTCACCGGGTGGGATCGCACCACCGACTTTTTGCTTACGAGGAGAAATTGCACTTAGGTGCAGTTTGTGATTGCAGAAGCTAATGCACGAGGGGTTTCAATAGTTTGAATTATTTAAACGGTTTAGACAGTAATAGTCTCAGGTTTAAAATTTTTTCTTTCCCCCCGTTAAAATAGCTAAATAAGCGTGACCTTTTACCAAAATAGTTTCTAAAAGAGTGAATTCATTTAATAAATATAAGTAAATGCCGTACTGTGTTTAACAACAACCGCGTGATGACTGCACGGCCTCAGCGGGTTTGTGAGATTGGCAAACACACGTTTTATTTGCCTTCGGTGTACGAATCATACGCGATAATCGCGCTGATCCCACAATACTACGAAAACCCTCGAAAATCTTGTTTATTCCTTTTTATGGATGAATTGGTAATATAACGTAGCCGGGTGAATTGGTAATATAACGTAGCAAAACTATAGCAAAAATGTTCGGGGGATCGAATCCTACCAATGGATGTGTTACCAATGGATACAGATCGAATGATTTTGCAAGAAACGCGATTAAAAAAAAGTAAAATATAGTATTCGCAGTTGGAAATCAGGAAATCTAGCCCGCAGGAAGCCATAAAGGGGATTGTTGCGGTCAGTCGGCTGTCCCCCACACCGGGTGGCAGCAGAGGTAAACAAGGCCGTGGAAGGAAGGGAACAACGTAGGGGATAGCACAGGTGCCGGTGTTTGCGGTAAGCGGAGAGGTGCTGACCCGGCGGTGCTCCTGCTGCCAGCCGGTGACACGCCCCCGAAATAGTGCGTGCCTTTGGGAGAGGGCAGAGAAAGGAGGATCAGTGACAGACCGCTGGTAATTGCCATACACGGGGTGGCTGGGAGGAAAACAGAAAGGCGATTCAAGGTTGACTCATTTCCAGCAGAGCAAAAGAGGTTTGCAGCTTTAAGGATTCAACACTTGACTTTTAGATTAGAAAGCAGGGTTTTAACAGCTGCGCATTCTAACCCTATAAAAAAGGACTCACCTGCTCTGTCATAGGGGTTGTAGAGAGGCCTTGTCTCACTCATCTCCCTCGCCTTCGCCAAAAGGCTGCTGGTAGAAAGGATAGACGGAGGAGGCGGTGCTGGCCTCACAGGACTCGGATGCAGGTCCTCTGGCTTGTGCGGTGGCGGAGGCGGCGGTGGTGGCGGATGAGCCGTAGGAGGACCAGCTCTCAGCGGGCTCTAAAAAGTTCATTTTAATCTTTGTTTGTTGGAAGGTCTTTGCAGTTCAAACAAACAAAGAAGGGAGAAAATAGGACAACGAACCTGTAGGTCTGGCGGTGGCGGTGGCAGGTCGTTTGGTGGCGAGGGCGGCCGGAAAGGAGGTCGTTCCTTGCGGATTCTGCAACAACAACGGCAATGAGAGGGGACAACTGGAACCAAGGGTGGCCTTCGACCGGAGGGAAATGCCCTCGCAAAGGCAAAATTGAGGCGGTTCGTAACTTGTTTCAGGAATGTTAACAAGGTTAAGTATAGTCCAAATTTGGGCCAAATCAAATCTCATCCCAGTGGTTGAAATATAAAAGCTGTGTCAAATAGTATAAACAGGACAAAATCTAAGTTTGATTCTACCCCGGATATTTTATTTGTTTTGCATGGGATCACCATTGTAGTTCGATAAATTAGCCGTAGTTGAGAATACAATGAATGATCTCTTGGTAAATACAGAAAAATGACTCCGCAACATTAGAAATTCAGGTTTTGGACAGTTTTCAATGTTTTTTAATTGTATTGTCTATCGAGTTACTGAAAAACTCAAAAGTGCAAGATCTGGAAGGCAAAAACAGAGAAATCACTATATGCAAGGAAAAGTCAGAAATGGAATTCATCGGGAAAAAAACTGAAAAAGAGGTCAAATTCAAAAACCTTTTCGTAATTCCCTTAGCCGTAACAATGATAGTTTAGTGTGTTAAATCACAGAAGAAAAAGGCCGCTGTCACCGGCGGTCGCGTGCGAAATGTCCGTCCTTGGCGCGGCAGGGGAACCCGCGGTGGCCGGTTGAAGACGACATTCCGCTGGAGATACCATCCGGAATGCCAGGAACGATTCATATGCAGACAGTCACTCGACACGTCATCTTCCGAACGAAATTTCAAAGTGACAGGCGTTCTATATGCACTGGTGGCAGGCCAAGACCTAAGTAGTTTCAACTGAGCGCTCAGGTGATGTGAATCACGTCAGACAAAATTGGTTTCGGAAACAGAATGGTGTGGTTTTTGTAGCTTTTTAGATTATGGAATGGTATGTTTGCACTTATATGGGGCCGCATCATTGACCTATAAGAAGAGATATGAGATAGGAGAAGTCTTTGCCAAAAGAGAACTGACAGGGAGTAGCAGAGAGAAAGAGAGGGGCATAGACATAGAGAGACGGAAAGATGACAGAGGGATGCTGTTTACATAAACTGCCAGTCACACTTGAAATGTCTTCTCAAAAGGAAATTAAGTGGGAAATTGCAGAAACCTAGATGCCTTCTTCATTCGACTCAAACTTCAGAAAAAGGAGGGTATAGTCTATGTTCAACGAACAATTCACCCTCCAGATAATACAGAAGCGGGAAAAGTATCTCAGACGCCGTTTTTTCGCGGTTTATCTGCGCACTTCTCATTCCGCGTGCTCTCTCACGTTACGAGATTTGCCCCGCATTTGATCTACCACTCTTCTGTGCGGGACCATGTACCCATTATCCTTTAACCAGCAGAAACAGCAATTGTCCGTTGGACACCGACTATACAGACAGGGGTATTATATTGATTCAACGGCAGATGTGTTAAACGCAAGTTTTGAAAATCTCGCCTTTGTGATAAGTTTCGTCTGGTTTTTGGACCTCCCATTTTTAGATGAAACACTTACATTGTGGTCTCCATGATGGACGATTCGTCCTGTGGATTCGAGGTAATGCTCTGATTCAGAATCGAGTCCTTCGTGGCGTTCAGGTTGATGGAGACCGAGTTCAGCGACGCGCTGTCGTCCCTGAAAAGAAAGTTTTCTAGATTTGGAATGACAGTCCCTCCATGGAATACGCAACCAGCGCTACATTTCATATTTACAAAGCAGTAAACGGAATACTGTATATGCCCTTTTGGTCCGGTAAATAGGAAAATCGACAAAAATGTGCTTGCCAGCTAACAATAGATGGCATTTCGACAACTGATAATGGTTTCAAACGGGACAGGTGCATAAATCATCAGATAAGAGAAGAAACAAAGACATGACAGGAAATAGGGTTTTTATTGAAAGAGAAAAAGAGAAAAGAGAAAAAAGACGCTGCCCATGTTTCAGGCCCAGCTGCCAATTAAAACGAAATCGTTTGAATAAAGGGCCTATTGTTAATGCCAGCCGGCGCTTCCATCGATCGATTCAGGCTTATCATGGGTGTGGGCTCGAAAAAGGCAAACAGTTCCATGGCTTTTGCCGGCTGGCACAAGTAAAGTGGGCGGGGCAACAGCTGGCACTAAACCGCTAAAGGATTGATGTCTCGCATGAATTACTGAAGTTCAGGATGAGTCAGAGATGGAAAAGAGACGATTCTTCTTTTCTTTTTTCTCTCTCTCTCCCTCTATCTCTTTCTCTCTCTTTCTTTAGTTTTAAAACATAAAACTACTCACATGACCAAAGTCTTCCTCCTCTGTTCGTTATAAACCACAAACTCTTCGTCGTCTCCACGGTCTCCCTGCAACCACAAGAATTTTCGAAGAAAACATGTATCTCTCGGAAAATGGGAATCTCCCTTTGGAGGAAAGTCACTGTACGAAAGGAGGGAAAGAAGGCTATTCGTACGGTTCGTCGGCCCCATTCAGAGAGCGGCGGTCGCTGAGTCACCGAATTTCTAATCGGCACCGCCACCCGGAGCGAGAAAAGTATACAAACCGGCTCCTTTCACCCCGCGACCCATGAACTTTGGCGAGAAAACAATAGCATTTCAAAAGAAAAAGATTAGCAGAGAGTGGTTTCGATCCACCGACCTCTGGGTCATGGGCCCGCACGCTTCCACAGCGCCACGCTGCTTCATTTTGCAGCCTGTTGCAGGCTCGTGGCAATCAAGAATGCGCCGAAATATCGTAACAAAAACTTCTATGAAAAATTTGAGTTTCCCTTAATGAAGACGTAAATTTACCTCCATGGCATCCATATCATCAATCATTTGCATCTCTCTGGCCACTTGAGACATGATTGTTCTCTCAGAGGTCGAATCTGGCTCGGCCAACGAGCGAATCTGAAAGAAATTTAAACTAAAAAAGCAAGAAAAAAAACTTGAAATATGCGGAAATAAACCGTATAGCCGAGGGATTCGGTGGTTTGGCTGTGATCAGATCGATCGGCTGTCGGAGATGGCCCTCCGATTGCGCCCTGATCCCGTAATTACCTGGCTGAGGGCCGTTAAGGCCAGGTTATACAATCCACACTAATATTGGTTTCTGGGAGAGAAATAGTTAAAACCATAATGAAACCTATGCTTAAGTTTTAGGGCAAAGTTAAGTTTTAGAGTTAAAATAGGCTTGGCAATGTATTTTATTGGTATTCTGTTTTTGAATCATAAAACATTATTAAACAATATTTTTTCACAAAGTAATCATAATTTTTAAACTGACGAAGCAAACATTATTTGTGTGTATTCAAACCCTAGTCGTTATTTCCAAGCGCTATTACCTGCCCTGAGCCATGGGTGCCCACCTGGCTATCCTGTCCCAACCGCGCCAGTTCCTTCAGAAGAGTGCCGTGTCGTCGTTCCTCTTCAGATTCCTGGACGACTACTGGAGTAGGCTCCTCTTCTTTTTCTTCTTCCGAAGGAGATTTTACCGTGACCTCCTCGTCTGCTTCTTCGGTTACGGTAGAAAAGTTGGCAGGGCTTCTGGCCTCTGGACTACGGTAATCGGAATCCGACACGGCGGATTCGATTACGGTACGAGGGGAGGCGAAGGACGCACTACTCACGCTGCGCAACTCGTCTGATTCTTCCTGAAAATATAATTTAACTTTTGAAAATGCACTTTTGAAAACAAATCAAAGAAAACATAAGTGAAAAATTCTCTTTCTCCCCTTTTAAACATTCTCTTTGCATTACTTTCCTTATTGTTCTCTCGAAAACAAAGGAAAGATGAACATCAGAATGGCAGGTATGAAAATAGTCTGTCCATTGCATTGCTACGCAACCAAAAGTTCTGTGAAAGTGCAATTTTCAGGCTATCAGGGAGAAAAGGAAAGAGAAGTTGCAACAATAACAGTTTCCAGCGTAAAACTCGATGGGACTGACAGACCTGCGCTGTTTGTGAGCCGTAAAAGGAACAGGCCGCGGCGGGAGATGGCATCTCCCACGGTCGACAACAAAAGTCGATGAATTATGGGGGTCCGACGGGAGCCTGAGATTAAACCTCTCCTAATCAACATATAAGTTCTGATCGTTAAAAAACTATTTGTTAATCCAGCAATTTCCCGTTGAAATATTAGGCCGTGACTCGGATAGTCACCTCTAAAGTCTAGTGGCTAATATTGAGAACACGAACAGGGTTCTTTGTCATGTGAGAAAAACATTCAGTTTTAGTATTGTAAAGATTGAATAATTGAAAATACGGTTGAAAACGAGAAAACATCTCCGAACTGAATAGAAAATTCGGTTGTACGCGAAAGAGAGCCAACCCCCAGTTGTCCCCAATCCGTGGTTTTTGAATGCCAATCAGCTGACTACAAGGTCAACCCACAAACAAGTGATTGTTCGACTTGAAAAAGACGGCGAACCACTTTTTGAGGCAAATATCTGCATGTAATCGAGAATTTTAATGTTTTGTGAGGACGCGAGATTAGTAGTTGAAAGAAAAATTCGGGTTGTTGTTGAAAATTCATGAAAATGAATAAAAAGTGTGCAAATCGGTATAAATCAGTCAAAGACAGTCGCATGCGCATTGTGTGCGCACAGGTGTGTCCTTTGGCATGGTCGCATGGGGGTCATCGGGGGTCACTCGGCGTCGGAGGGGCTGAGTCACCTGGCTGGCAACAGGCCAGGCGCCGCCTTTCCGGTTCGCGCGTCAATTATTTCGCCCTTGAGGACGAGATTTCTCTATTTTTCACTATTCTTCCAACTATATGGTGCAAAATGCAGCAAAATGGAGGGAATTCGGGGGAAAACACACTCGTCTTCTAGTAGGTCAGCGTTTCTTGTTAGTTAGTTAGTTTGTTTGTTTTTAGGAAAAGAGGAATTGACACCTTCAGAAGGTCTTTAGGCACGTGAGAAGGTCGCTGATAAGATCGCGGTATCTTTTCTTCCAAATCAGCATTTCGTACCAAAACAAAGGTAAAAGCTCTCCCTCTTGGAGGGAAAGAACCGCGGGAAAGTGTCGGTTGTTTGGGTAATTCGGAGAGGAAAACAAGGAAAGAGGATCCCAGACGAAGGACAAACAGTCTCTTTCCTCTGTTTGTAAAAGAGGGGCGTATCTTTGTGTTTGTGCGTGTTTCCGACCTGTTATCGTCGATTTCAACGCGAAATCGGCAAAACTTCTGAAAAGTGGCGCCGAAGTCAAACAGGCGAGGTTGAAAGAGGAACAAGTCTGTGTGATTTAAACTACATCGCTGATTATTATACTAATTTTTATCACAAAACGCGAATTTTTCAAAACAATAAAAAAGTCCGCCAAAACAAAAAATCTAAGAATATTTTTCACATCAAAAACTACTTTTTCTGTTTGTTTACTCCACGAAATGCGCAAAAATCGTCGGATTAGTCATTGGAAACACAGCCAACCCGGTTCACTCGAAAACCGCTGTTCCGCTCCATGAGGCATCGGTAAACACGAAAACTCTCCTCGGATTACGGTAAAGTATACAATTTCAGGCTCGTTTCTATTTCCGGTTCAGTAATAGTAAGGGGATTCCGAGGAATTCAAAAGATTGAAGTGGAAAACAGTCAGGGTTACCCTTGACGAGGGTCTAATTAAGAGACCACCCGCAGAGATTCTCAATGGCGAAAGGAAAGGGGAAAATACCTCATTTATAGTGTGAAGGAACGGAGGAAGTTGAGGAATGAGAAGAGATGGCGGCGGAGGTGGTGGACGCTCGTCTCCTGAAGAGTCTGTCGAAGGAAGGTCATCGGTCGACAGGAGCCCCAGCACAGAAGAGGGGCCCATGCGAAGCCCTGGCTGTTGATTCTGAATAAAGCTGTTGAAACTGTTGAAATAGGAAAGTGGAAAATGCCGTATTTTGCAAATGTGAATTACGATTCTGACGCAGACCCGCTCGTGATACTCTTTTATGGGTCGTTAAAATGGGTGTGGGAGAGACTTGGATAGAGAGAGAGAGAGAGAGAGAGAGAGAGAGAGAGAGAGAGAGAGAGACGGAGAATCAGAAAATTCTAATGATGGGCGTGGTCCCCTAAAGAAGGTGACCAGAGTGAATTAGTCTGAGCGATCGATGGGCCAAGTGGCGATTAGTAGTGGCGACGACGATCGGCGACTGTCAGCAAGGACGCCACGGCACTTGCAGGGGCGACCGCTAATCGTCCACAGAAAAAAGCGAACGGAGCACGGAGAGCGTGAGAAAATTGACCACTGGGGGTCTTGAAAGAGAGAGAGAGAGAGAGAGAGAGAGAGAATAGAGAAGACACCGCGACAGAGATACAGAATGATGCTTTCAATGGTCGTGGGACAAAGCCGCAAGGAGTTGAAGGAATTGAGAAAAAGGCTCAAAGAAAATTTTCTAAGAGATATACAGAGGAAGAGACAGATGACTTAGTTGCTTATACTACTGTATCCATGTGAAGGGGAGTGAGTGAAACAGAGAAAACCCCTCACCTCCATCAATCCGAAGCCTTCTTCTTCGTCCTCTTTGATCCTCTTCCTCGAGAGAAGAAGTCTCCAGGCAAGGACTACAGCCTGAAATCAATATTATTCTGCAAAAAACTAAACAATTTCAATAATTTTAAAAACATAAATTCACGTACAATTCGGAAGACGCGGTGGGATCGTTCGATATGCAGATGAGGCTGCGATCTGATCAAGGATGCGCCAGATTTTATCATTTTCTTCGCTCTGTGACAGGCTGACAAACACCGACAATAGGTGGCTTATGCAGGAAACGCCCAGTAATCGATATTTTATGTCAATCGATTGTTAATTAAATGAATTTTCCAGTTGAAGCCCTTCAACTTTGAAGTTCGACAAGACATTGAAGCTCTAGAAGTGCGTCTTACAACTGAATGTACTAATAAAACTCACCAAAGAATAAGAGAAAACTAGGCTCAAGAGGTCGGAAATGGGGGTTCTCATGGTTAGAGTGCTCCTCCGTTGTGTGGCTGATAGCTGCTAATCGCCAACAGAAACCGGGCGCGGTTTGTCCGTGCGAGTGAACCGTTCGCGCATCGTGAACCGCAAACAATCTGGGATCAAGGTGGCCAAAAGGACAAATGTTTCTTTTTCATGAAAATTGGATTTCACCAGAATTGCGGAACAACAACAAGTTTTACGAGGATTGGAAAAAACAAGCACGCGCTACATCAAGCAGGACCCTCTTTTGCATGGCACTGTTAATCTGCCGTGTCTAAAACTTAATATATGAATTTAAGCCATTGGAAATTCTATCCTTGCTAAACCCCTGACATGCTTGCGACCTACACTAATGGGGGGGGGCTAAAGGGCAACATAAGATTTTTCGTGGCTTCTCGAAATGCTTCTGAATGTTATCATCCATGGCCAACATAGTTATATTGCAGAAATCATTCGTCAATCCCATCTGTTCTTGATTTTCACAAAACAGCTTATGCTGAAATTATACGTCAAAATCCACCTTGGGTCTCAAAATTAAGGAGCGCCGGAAATAGTTTTGAAAAATTGTTTTCAACCTTTTGATCTCGAAGTGGTATCTATCAATGAATTAAAAAGGGGCAAAAATTGTTTCGTTATATTGGGTCTCGAACCTATAACGCACCAGACAGTGTAAAATGGAAACTTAAGATAACAACAAAAGAGACTATCGATATATAAATCATCTGAAGATCATGTGAAACAAAGGGAACAAATAAAGTTTTCATAAAGTAAAAAAACAAATAATGGTTTCTGAAATGAACCGACCACACGGTCTATGCAAAATTATTGAAAAAAATCGAAGCTTTCTGAAACCTCCGAATTTTGTTTTTGTTGTTCTAATTATCTAATTGTCTTGGTCTAAATTACCATAAGAAGAACATGGGCGATGTAGGCGACGAGGAGTGCCATTGGAACGGAGGGCTTCTCTCGCGTTTTCCTCTGTTTGCTCCTTCCAGTCAAGTGCTTCACACGGAAGTCTTTCTTTTGATCTACCGCTGTCTTTTGCTCATTTATGAAAACACGATGAAATTGAGTGGTCTATAGTATGCGCTCAGATGCACTACGTTTACCAAGCGCTAGATATTGAAGATTGTGGGAATTGACACCGGGACCTCGGAGAAGCTGGAAACCTACCAAAATAGTATAGAGAAAGTTGGAGAGGACAGCATGGAAGGGAAGGGGGGCCATCTGAGCCATCGACTCTTTGTGCGCCATCAGAGGATCGGGTTACGGTACGGGGCTCCTTTGGTTATCTCGGCCCCCGCCATCTATCTAAGTGGAGCGGGGTCGCGCGCCTCCGGGCGGCACAACACCGGAAATTCCGAAACGGTTCCGAGAGTTGGAAACATTTGATTTCTTGTATTGAAGACAAAAATGGATTGAAAGGAAGCCGAATTCAGGGTTCATTTTCGAGGAGAAGGTTTGGGATGGATTTTTGGTCACTTTGGCGCCTAAATAGGGACTTACTCAAGATCGAACCCTAGTTTCTATATTTATGTAATCAGTTAGGCTTGTCCCTCAAATATCAATTGTAGTCGCTGATTAGCTCAGTGCGATGCACCGTTCACAGGGCATTCGGTGAGGGTTCGATTCCAGTTCACATCTCGAGTATGATTAAAGGGCTCATCCGACAGAGCAAGCACAGAATAGACTTAATAATTTTTAAAGTGAACAATACCTTTAGATACATATCGGAACCTACGGATTGATCAAATTGTACCAGGTTATGTTCACGCGAGGCGCAAAGAATCTAGGTTCCCTGCCGTTTCATTCATGTTATGATTCAAATTTGCAGCGAAGATAATTTACATTCAATTTTATTGTTTTTTATCTTTGTCAACAAAATATTTAGATGTGTATCAAAGAAAAGGGGTTAAAAATACAATAAAGAAGCGGGGTACAAAACGCATAACATGTGGAAAATCAAAACTGTTAAATAACAGTGGAATGAACTTTAAAGTTTAAATCTCCAAAGGAAGAAAATGTCCGCTCGAACGTTATTAAATGTCTGATGTCGCTTGCTAAGAACAGTCAGAAACGCGTGGTCATTCGATGACAAAACGAACGACGATTGACATTACGACTGAAGAGAGAGGGAGAGAGAGGGGGAGACAGAACAAGCGATTAGAAGTAAATCAGTGAATCGATAGACAAGGGAGAGGCTCGGCCTTATTGTGCGCTCAGCTAATTTCCGCAAATATTTGGGGAGAGCGCAGGTCACTGGCGACAGCTACCTGCGGCCAGCCGAGCGCGACGGCAAACCACGGCATGGCGACACGTAATGCGGGATATACAGGGTGGATACGACCACACCCGATGGACGGACAAAAAATAGTGTTTTGGAGAGAAATTCATCAGTTTTTGATTGACTTCACATAAAATAACCACTGGTGTTGCTCACGGTTGACGATTCTCATTACCTTTCCCGGATCCTTGGTTCCGGCTATTAAGCACCTGTCCTTTGAGAAACATGAGAAAGCGATTGAGGTCTAATGAGGCCTCCATCACGGGTGCTTGCGTATAAAGGCATGACACTGCGATTTAGCACGTGGACGGATGGCCGAGCGGTCTAAGGCGCCAGACTCAAGCGATAGCTTCCTGCGAGACAGCGGGGTTCGGGTCTTCTGGTCCTCTTATGAGGGCGTGGGTTCAAATCCCACTCCGTGCAAATGTTTTCCATCTTCCAATTTGTTTTTTTTGTTTTTTTTTTGTTGACCATCAGCCTCCTTTTCAAAATGACCGCAAATGCTATGCTAATCAGCCCCTTTGTGAAAAAACTTTGCTTGGAGCGGTGTTGGAAAAAATTATCTCAATTGAAATGGTGAATTAGCATAACAGCGATCCTCATTTTAAAAAGGAGGCTGATGGTTCCTTAAAGTTGGGAATTTACACAAGTTGGTGGTAATATATATTTAAGACAAATATATGTACGAAATTTGGTGAACATTTGTCTGTATTGGGAATGTTGAGTTGTGAAATATCACAAGGCGCCCGCCGCTGTGTTTATCAGATGCCACGCCGGCAGCCCTAACACAGCATCAGTGGTGTATTGGCACCGCGGCACTCCAAAGTGGGCGCCATGGTTCCATCCCACCCGCCGTCTGTGAAGAAAAACATCGCCCCAGGCATAATGCTAGTGATGATAACCTTTCCCCGTCGGAGACTATTTTTGTTTTTGTTTTTAATTTCAGAGAAAGTCTAAAATGAATCGTATTGTTTCCCAGCGGTGTTTGATTTGTTGCCTTGCCACTTATACCCGATGAATTCGAGTGAAAACACGTTTCGGCTTCAGACTCAGACATAATGGCCCAAAAACCACTTCGAGCACCTCGTTCATCGAGAATATTACAATTCGGGAGGTTTGCGTGACTGCTATTCGGAGCCCCTCCTCTGCAGTCAACAGAGAGCTGAGCTTGTTCAGCAATCATAAACACACAACTTCTCACTTCCTCTTTTGGAGGTCTCTCTCTCTCTCTCTCTCTCTCTCTCTCTCTCTCTCTCGCTCTCTCTCTCCCTACCTCTCACTCCCTCTTTCACGCAATGAAGTCATTTAAATCGCCTTATTTGTTTTGTTTACGCTTTTGCCATGTTTTCTCCCAAATAGCCGTCATTCTATCAACAAACAAATTTCGCAGACCGAGCCAAAAACGCATGTTACACTAGCCATTTATCTCCTCCGTTAATTTATTCCACATTAAGGTATGCGTAGTTTCGTGCAGAACACCCATAACCAACTCTTAGAGGGCGGATTTCTTAAAGAGTCTCCAGTTTTTATAGGAATCTGCTCTTATTTGGGAGATCTCCGGCGGGGCAGAGCGGGTCGTTCGGTCCGGGTCATTGTGAGACTTGAGCTGAGCTACCTTTGCTATCGTAATCCCCTCCACATGCCTTGGATACGTGACATTTTCCTCTCCACGTACTCTCTACGTATAGTTTCCATTTCCCTTTGAACATTGAGATTAATCCCTTTGGCCTGGCCAATCTGAGCACCGTCGTCTCTGTTGACAAATGGACGTCTCCTGCGGGCGTCTCCCATATCTCCATTGTCCGTCGATTTCCCACTGTTTTCGTCTGTTCTGCCCCCTGAATGGCCGTTAATTCGGTTTTCCATGCGCATACATAAGGAATGATGTCGTCCGTGTGAGGTGTAGGACGTCCTCCCCCGGCGGCAGTTAGCATACGTTGATTTGCACAACAGCCCTCGCTTACTCGGATTCAAACACCAGCAAATACTACGCAGTTGGGTAATTGCTGTTGATGGTAGTTTTGTGTAGAGGTAGATAATCTCAGCTGAATCTGTTGAATGTTCCGAGACAAAGATATGCAGAAATGGAGGCGAACAGAGACAGAAAAAAGAGAGAGTGAGAGAAAGAATAATATATACTTATTGGCTTCATGCACATTTGTCGATCATCACTGGTATTTGATTTTTATTTCAAAATAGGCTTCTTTTTTGGTTTTAGTTGAAAATAATTTTTAATAAGGTTGATCCTCGTGCTCTTCTACCTGAAGGCAAACAAGTCACATTATTCTCTGAAGGCAAACAAGTCACATTATTCTCTCTGTACTGATTTCTATAAATTAGTTTCCCCTTTGGTCTTTGAAGCGAAAAACCCAAAAGATCGAAGCTGTTTTTGACATCCAGTGATTTTTGGTGTTCATTTTTGGATGTTCTCAGAGTTTTCGAAGAAATCAGTATGGCCGGCCTGAATTTCGCGGACAAACCGCTAAGCTTCATTCGATTTAAACAAGTTCACCCAATCAGCTAAAAAATTAGCAATCCCATTTTTTCGAAAGTTTTGAAAAGTCCCGCTGGCTTGAAAGTGATTGATTCTACCCCACTTCTTTCCCTTACTCAAACTTATAAGGGGCAGAAATTTTAAAAACCTTAATCGTTCAATGCTTTCCGTTTATTCAAAACATTTGCCCTTTTTTATTGCCAAGAAGTCCCCTCCTTAATTTAAATTTCCAAAACGTAAAGTTCACTTTGACCGAAATGTTCTCTTGTACGCTTTGTGGCTGGAGGTCAGCCAAACAAGCGAGGGTCTTTGAAGCCATTGCTGCATTTGCAGAAGATGATTGTTCCTTCGCGTATTCGCCTCAATGCTCACAATACCCACCATTCTCTCTTCGTTTGCCTCTTTTAGAGTTCCCCTCTTTGCAATTCCCCAAAATTTGCAAGTGTTGCGAATCCGCCCCTTTCGCTAATCTACTCTGACCCATTAGCCTAGGTCTCGCATCACACTATTCGTACTTTCTTTCACCCGCAGCTGCTGTGTCAACACTTAACGATTCTTTTAAAATCGGCTTATTTAAAGTTTTTCAATCCACAAACCAGGGAGCTTGGCTGTTTTGACAAGCAATAATTCGACGGCATAACTTAAAAGTTTAAAGTTGATGACAATGAATGCTATCAAAGCGACAAAGGGCGTGTGTAAACACAGGAAAAAACAACAGCAAGAATGAATATTTTGAATTTTGAATTTTATAGCAATTTTTTTAAAATCCTGTTGCGAGAAGGGCAATTGTCGGCACATCTTAAAAGCAATACAAACTAAGCGTAATCGTGTGTTTTTTCACTTCGAGCTTCGCTTCGCTTCGATACATTTCACTTTCTAAACTACTCTAATCGCAGACTTTCGTCAAAGCCTGGGGGATAACGTCCGTCTGAGATCGCAAACCTCCCACTGTGCTTATCTACAGTTGAAATTTTGTGAATGAGTTTCCTATTTTCATCTCTTCTAAGAAAGATTAACAAACTTGGAGAATTATTTACAGTTACACACATTTACATTCACACATCACCTACACATACACACACGTACACATGCTCGCCAACACGCAACACACGTTCACGAGTTCGTCTCACGCAACCACTTGATCCCTCATCTTTCTTTGCGTTATGCCCACATTTCACACGAATAAAGTCCTTTGAAGTTCCACATCTGCGGTCAAACGACTACAATTGCCTTTAGCCCATGCAGCCCCCCATTCAATTTCCATTCCCCATCCATTCGACGGATCAATCCCCTCTGTGAATCGGTGTTTGTCGCTTGTCTGCCTTCTCATTCTTCCCCGCCCCCAACCTCAGACACCAATTCGGGACCCTCTTGAAAGATGAATGACATCATGCATATTTCGGCCCCGCTAATCTTACATATGACAGGTGTCGAATGAGCAATCCTGGATTCCACTATAGGCTGACTAAAAGTTTGCAAAATGCAAAGGGTCGTAGATTGACCCCCGAAATAGAACAGCTGTCGTCGGAGGAGAGAACTCTGACACGGAGGAATAAATGATGCACAAATTGGTGCACTTAGTGAAGGTTGAGATTCTGTAGACGACAAATGGGTTCCCTGAAGTCTAGAAGACATTGGGAAGAGGGAACTTACATAGATGTTCACATACTCACGACTTTACTCGGTGCGTGTGCCTATGTGTCTGTGTCTGTGTGTTGGAGGTGTTCTAGGGATTCTAGGAAATGAAAGCAATCCCTGTCCGGCGCGAGTAGTCTTTTCATTCATACCTCTGGGCACCACCCATACATCTCAATCTCTTTCTGTTTCTTCATGTATTTTGACTTCATCGTAGCCGTTGTTTCAAAGGGTTGCATATCCAAAATTATGTTATAAGAGCTTCCTTATCGCAATCATCATCATTAGACCAAAAAAGGTTTCCTAACTGGTACAGAAATGGTCGATTGGTTTCCCTTGAGATTTTCCAGGTGCAGATTTGACGACAATTTGATCCTACCTTCAGGCAATTTCAACATGTCCTCCTTCATTCATTTGCGTCCCCCTAGAGACGCGTGCTCCCTTTATCAAAGGGGTGGGGCATGCCCTCCTTCCTCTTTGTTCTGAAATATGGCCATATTACTTTTTCTGTTTCTGCTAGTATTCCAACTGTCTAAATCAAATGCTTCAGAATCATCTGCTCTTCTTTCCGTCTCCCTGTCTTCGACGCCTATGCTGTCTCCCTCATCTCATGGCCCCGGTGAGTTGTCTCCTAGGTGTTGTCTCTGTTGTCTGATACGAGATATCCTTGTTTTGAGGATTAGCAGAAGCCATATCCACAGGCTGGCATTGTGATTCCGACATTTGTGTCAGTTTGAGCTGCTTTGAGAGCGGCGAAACGCCTGGATTATGTAATCCGCTGACTTGTTGCTAATGACTGTGGGTAGTATTTCGGGATGTGTGATTTGCAATAACTTTTGGAATACAACATAGTTAGTTGTTCTATTTTGCCTCTTCTCTCTTTTGTCTTCCAAGTCCATTCCACTCATCTCAGAACAAAAACGTCCAAAGGACCCTCGTCGTCTCCAAAAGTGTCTCAAGTCTCCCCTCATCAATTAGCCTTCGTTGGACAGGATTAGAGACCTTCCGGGGCTGTAGCTTTCACCTGTTGGTACCCCCGCTGGGAAACATTTGTCTTTCGGCTGGCTAACTGCTGATTGGATTTTAGTTTTCGGCGGTAAGCTCAGTTTTCATATAGAGGTAGAAAAGGTATGTTGGCTTCTGATTGTGGAAGCGCAGACGAGGCGCCATTTTGGTGACATGAGATTGACCAAACTGCCTCAACTTGTCATTTGTCAATAAATGTGATCGGCAGATGTGACAGCGTTCACTCGCAGTCGAAGCGTTCGTAAAGGGCAAAATTCTGAGAGAGAGAGAGAGAGAGAGAGAGAGAGAGAGAGAGAGACCCTCCATTTAGTCTTTTCTTGTCCATTCTCCAGACATTTCGGCCAATTAGACATAACATCCCTTCGCCGGCGATTAGTCGCCGTGCCATTGGATCTTTGAATTGTCCCCTCTCCATCTTTGTGATTTTCGATCGTCCACTACGGTTCACTTCTTCAGACTTCATTTTCAAATCCCTCAAATTTCACTCCAAGAAGATTGTCTCTTTTTCAGATCGCTCCTTCCCCATTCGTAGGCCCAGCGCCCAAATTGCGCATCCAGCCATTAGGGGGCATTGTGCATCGGGTCCACTTGTTTCATACACCACTCTAACTGTTAGAGGAGAGAGCGCGAGGGAGAGAAATTACTCTAATTGGCCATTGGGAATTGAAGTAAACATAAAACGACACCGCTTGGCGTGAAATTCGTCACTACTGTCCTAAGGACGTCAGAGGACATTTCTGAGAGCGTTTCCTCTTCGGCAGAGGTTTTGCATAAATTTTGAACTTATTCACTCACTTCTTTTGCTCACTAGTGATCATTTGCAAATGTACCCCTTCATTTCCCGTTCCTTCAAAAACTGGCAGCCGTCGTCAGCAAAGACGTGTTGCGACTCCCCCGAGATCACTTGGTGGCGCTCACTTAATGCCATCACTCCGAAAGTTGACAGCACCCGAAAATAGAGGAAAGCGTTCTCCCGCAAAAGTCCACGCCTCAGGCGATAGAAGCACGAGAACTCCGAGCGGATTCCACAAATCCGGGGAGAACTCAGAAAACACGATTTATTCGTCTTCTTCAAAGCCGTTGGAAGGTTTTCTAGATTTCAGTGGTTCAGGAAATGAGCTCAGGACGGCAGTTGTCACCTCGTTTAATTATGCGAGCGGTAGCTGTTTTCATCGCTTTTTGTGACAAGCGGAAGACGCGTCTGTCTCGGGCGAAAGTCACTACTACTGGATGATCAAGCCAAGCCCTTTCTATTCATCTATCTCTATCTCTCTCTTTCTCTCTTTCTCTCTAATTTCTATCTCTATCCGTTGTGACCGGAATTCCTCATGAAAGAGCAGGGCTACTATGCCTAGTATTGTTGTTGTTGCTTTTAGACACATCCCGTCATACAAAGGGACGTGGGGCACAGAGTGCAGGCATGTTTGCTAGCTGTTCCCCTTTTTCTCTAATTTATGTATTTTTCACTCCCTTTCTACTTGCTCTATTTAGTTTTGTCGTTGAACTTGCAACCGAATCATATTCCAGATGACGTCAGTTTGCAGCTTTGCAAACCTACTTTTCGGCGCATGGCGTCGTAAGCGTATCATGATTTCACACGCTCTTTAGCGTCCTATTGATACTCTGCCGATCGGAGTCAAATTAAGTGGATTAGGAGATGACTATATAATCCCCGGCTTTGGGCTTCCGGAGGAGTACGGCTTCTCGGTTATCTCTCCTCATCTTGCTTGATCTACCGTTCATATTTACAGTTCTTTGAACTTTGTCCATTGACTCACTCATTTTCTCTCTGTCTCTGTCTGCCTTTCTCTTTTGTGTTATTTCGTGTTCTTTTGCGTTTGTCCCTATAAGAGGTTAAGGACTTATCAAAACACAGTTGACGTTGACATAAATATATACACGCTATTTAAAACAGAATTTTCATGGCGTTTTAGCTCATTACGTGAGAAGTAAAGTGACACTTCCCCATTTAGAACTCTTGGCTGCGCCGTTTGCTCCTTGATTACTATTAGTACACGTCTAGCAGCTAATTCGGAAATTGGCAAAGAGGTTGTGATGTCCTTGTATACTTTCCTCCTACGTCAGATTTGATGGAAGAGATACGAAAACATGTGTAATTAGGAACGTCCTCTTCTTTTTTCTTTCTCTTCTCCGTCTCTCTCTCTCTCTAATTCTGCTAAATAGTTTTTTTTTTTGCAAAAAGAGCCGTTCCTTAGAATCGTGAGAGCCGCTGTGAACGCAGCCTCGTCCTCCCTCGCGCCTTTGCACAATCCTGTTGACGCGGGTACGCAGCTTATGGAACTGACTTTCCCACTTGTCGCTTCCGCATATCGTCATCTACACAATCTCGCCTTGTCTTCACTTCTGGGATATCAATTGAAATATTTCTCTCTCTCTCTCTCTCTCTCTCTCTCTCTCTCTCTCTCTCTCTTTGTCTATCTCTCTATGCATGTGTTCCTTATCTCCCCCTATCCAGTAGCTCCTGTCCGCAGCGGCCATAAATCAGAGTGGAGAAAGTACCTCCATCCAATAATTGAGGGAGGAAACCTAAAAAGTGGAGCGGCTGCGATAACACCGGCTCCCGGAAATCTGAGCCCGTGTTTTCTCATTCGCCGACACAACGCAGACAACTTGTGGGTAAATAGATTGTGTTTTCAGTGTTTCGTGTGAAGAGAAAGGGTAGACAGGCTTTGTTTTGAATCCTGCCAAATGAGTTTCCAAGCGCTAATCAGTTAAAACTGAAGTTCCGCTTGCGGTTTTATTCTTCAAAGTGTAATTTCTAAACCCACAATCTGTCTACGTCATTACTTTTTTCTCACTTGGAAGTTTCACTCCATCATACCATTCCCATTCCCTAATTTCTGAAACCATCTCCCATGACTCCACAGAAAACACCTTTTCGCGTGCTTCGATTTATTCCCAGGTTGCTACAAACAAAATAAATAGGGGAGCGGACCATGCAGACCGGAGATCCGAAAAGTGTTTGGGGCTAGGAGAGTCGGTCAAATGAGGGGAGGTATGTCTGTGTATGCAAATGGGTCCATTAGGTGTCGTAGTCGTCGTCGGCGCTCGGCTGGGCGAAGACCGCCGGCGGAGGGGCCACGGGAGTGGTCGGCTGAGTCTGCTGTGGCATCTGCTGGGCCACAGCCTCCATCGAAGACCGCTGTTCCGCCAGCAAAGCCGCCTCCTGCTCCTCGCGCGCCTGGAAAACACAGTTGAGATTATTTTTGCGAATTTTGGTGATGGGACCCCATATAAATGGATTTCTGACTCAGTAGAGGTTAATTTGCCGAAATTCTCGCATGTTTCAACGCCCTAAACACTTAGTTGACGACAACATTGATGACGTCTGCGAGCCGCTTAGACGAAGAACGTATATTAACTTGTTTTCCATCTAATAGTTTTTCAAAAACTAATTTACACTTTACAAAAGTCGTACAGCTATTTCTGTTAGTTTGCCCTTAGTTTACGCGGGATCCAATTCTGCGATTGGATCCCATAAGAAATAAAACTCCTTTTTCCATAGTCTCTATTTTTTAACGCGATTGCTTGGAAACCTCACGCATCTGCTTGATAACTATCCTTTTTATCACCCCGTGAGCCAGTTTTCAATAGGAAATCAGCCGATCCGTGTAACTTTTCTGCCCTATTTTCTGTGTTTCTGAATGGATTCTTACCCTTTGGATGAGTTGTTGCTGCATCAGATACAGCTGCTCCTCCGGAATACCGCACTTGTCCAGGCGGGAGTTCTTCCTCTTCAGCCTCTTCTCCGCAGCCACCTGAAAATGTCTCTTTTTTAAATTCTCTCGTCAATTGTTTGTCTCAGCCTGTTTTTGAAAAAAACTGGTATTTTCAAGCAACAAGCTTAAACAACGCAAATGCTAGACGTAAAAACTCTAATTATCAACATATGCTAACCGGCTGGAGAACGGAAGTGTTTGGACTACAGGGCGAACATACGAAGCAGATCACCCAGTCAAAACACCAACTACATAAAAATGGTTCAATCTCACCCGGTGCACATTATTAATGCCGGCCAGGTACCTTGTGAGACCGTTCAAATTGTTTACTTAGGTTGGTTCGTTGAGCCGAATCGGACCAGAGGAACTCTGCTCGTCGGTTCCGACCCAAAAATTTATGTCTCCCTCGTAAACCGTCGGAGATTGTCCTCAGGTGACCCCCGCGGGAGGTCCCACATGTGTGGCCGGGCCCTTTCCCCGCCACCAATCGAGAGAAAACCTCTGTCGGCTGGGCAAAAAGCAAGTGTGTGTGCGTTAATCCGCGGGCAACTAATCCGCGTATCCCGGCCTCAACGAGAGTTCCTCGACGAACATGTACTGCTTGAGACACATCACATCCAAGCGCCAATTACTGCACTACTGAAATGACGCCGGCGTTGCAGCCGCTGCGTCCTCAACACATTACACTTTTTGACGGGTAATTGGCGACGTGATCTGGCCTCACCGTCCTGGTAGATGACTCACATCAGGGATTTAGCACTGACATTCCCCGGACTAATCCAACTTTATGTGGTCACCGTGGCCAGTTCTAAACCATAGCGTTCATTCTAATTCATCTCCATATTTCAAACGTTCTGAGTTTGCTCAGTTATCTCAACAGGCATGTACCATTGTCATCTTACCGTCGTGGACTTCCATGGTTTTTTTCACGGCTTCTCTGACCCACATCAATCAGCTGTTGCTTTTCCATTGCGTTGTGGCCATTGCGATCTTAAATCCTTAAGGTTCCTTCCCTTCATTCAAAAGGAAGTCTCTTGGCCAAGTTAAGAGCTCTCTTAGAGCGAATGTTTTCGATCGCGTGGCTTCGGCTTTGTCGCCACGGATCACTTATTCAGGAGCAGACGCAGCCGCGGGGAGTCCTCCCCGCTCTTCCTTGTGTTCCCCCGGCTCCACACGTGTCTCCCCGACAAATAGAGGACAAAAGGAGGCGGATGCCAAAACATACCTTGCATTCACCGAGGACGCTGTCTGCAGCCTCCACGTAGTCCGCAGGGAAACTCAGGTTCAGAAGCGCTGCAAAATGCTGTTTGTTGAGATTCTCTCTCTCTCTCTCTCTCTCTTTCTCTCTCTCTCTCTCTCTCTCTCTCTCTTCTATTGACTTTATGGCTCAAATGCAACCACGAACCAGCCGGCTACTGATAAAATTATTTTGTTCTCCATTTTTCTGTTATGGGTTCTGGTCCAACATCACTATTTAACACTATCCAGTCTTAGGTGAAAATAGCAACTCCCAATTTGCATATAGCACCCAAAAAATTACTTTTAGTGTCATTTTGAGGCCAATAACACCTCCAACGGCAGTTTCAAACCGAAAGTTTCAAACATTGTCCAACATTCCATTTAGAGGTTTGACACACCGAAAATTTCAGTAGCCTAGTTCCATTTTTTTCTTTGCCAGACATTTTGCCCCAAAAACTAGCATCAGACGACTTCTTTCTTCTCCGTTTGCGTCATCCCACAACTTTAGTCAACAAAGGATGTTTCCACTGAACCAATTACGCCTTATACCGCAATGTTCTTGGCAGTTTTAGTCGCATTACGGTCTTCTTCTTTAAAAACTTGATTTTGCAAAAGAGAGATTACCCCTCCCAACGGCTACAGATCCCAAAAATAGCTCATCGTCGTTCGCAGCTAATTTCCTTGTAGGATATTAGAGCGCACCTCGGCCTTCTGGGAAAGAGCGACACTCATCCCCACCCGCCGTGATCCCCGTTTTCATCTAAATGTCAACGGGGATTGTTGATTCTCACCAAAAAGACGACATGTCATCTTTTTCGGACATTGACCTGAGGGTTGGGGACAATGAAAATAGCAGTGATTCACAGAAATCCACGAAATATCACTCTTTCTTCCAATTAACTGTAAATAGAAGATCTTCAACACACTTCCCGATGGTCTCTTTGTCAATTCAATTCAAAAAACAAAGAGCGCCCTAATCGGAGCCATTGTGGTTCTCCTTTGTTAGCGAAACTGAGTGATCACTGTTCGAACATTCCACGAAAATGTCTCAAGAAGTACAGGATTCTACCAAAACAATTTCCCCTTTTTCCTTGTCTCAGTGATCGAAAGCTACTATTCTGTGGTCACTATTCAATAGTATTCATACAGAAATCTGAAAGCTATGGTTACTGTATTTTGCATTCAGCTTTTCGATTTTGGGGGACTATATTTCCATCATACCTGATGGGGTCATTTCGGGTAGGACACCAACCGATTTCACCACATAAGAGGGTCAATTCCCGGTCCGATTCCCCTTCTAAGTCAGCAGGAAGTTGGCGGTCCGGCTCATCCAATAAGTAGGATCCTCCAAAAAAACGATTTTAGCCTACATTTGTTGTCTCGCTCTAGGGATTCAGGAAGTGACAGCCTGTCTGCGCCGTTATTTTCCCTTATCTCGCTATGTATCTGCCCTTTGTCTAATTGAATGTGCTATTTATTGGATGTTTGGCAAGTTCCAAAGAGCAAGATATTGAGTCTGTGTTTATTTGCCCAGAGGACATCCGTATTTATTAATTTTTTTTCTCTCCTTCGCCTGGCCTTTTGCCATCATTCCGTGTCAATCGGCTGATGCAAAAACCCAAATAAGTTCGTAGATTCCAAGAGAGAGGGAGTCCGCCGACCACAAATCCTCCCCCCTCCTTCGGTGATCATTAGCACCGCTCAAAGTCATGTTTTCCTCCCGATCGACGCCAAAAATTGGACTCAATTTCGAGGAGAGCATCATATCGACGGGACAAATAAAAACAGAGACATTCCGACTTGTTACGAGGTGAGCCGGCCGCCAAAACACACCCAACCGCGCGGATTTGCGGTTCAAAGAAAACATGTGGCTCTCACTTGGCCGCTTCCTTTGTTTTCCAAAGTTTCCGCAGAAAAAATGGCAGACTTTGATTCCACAGACCAATGCTTTACCTATTTTAACACCTCTGCTGAAAGGTGACTGCAAAAGCCTTTTTGTAAAATCGAGGAGGAAAATAAGAAAACCGGAAAAGGACAGGTCGCAAGTGAGAGTCGGAAACAAGATGCGAGTGACAAATGCATTTATAGCAGGTCGCAATCAGGTTATGCCGTATTCCTCCTCTCCTCAAAGTTTAACAATTCCATCCTCCATTCAAACATGTACAATTGTTCTCGACGATCACTTTGAACGACTTCTTCCTGCATTGCGGAATTTAATTTTTGGTAACTCGGTGATATTCTAAATTGTTCCCCGATGCCATCGTTATAATATAATACGAACGGTGAAAGTCATATTGTAAGACTGTAACGTCACGAAAATTCGAAAATCTAGTTTTCCAACAGTGCCGCAATGCTCCATATTCTACCTTGTCTAAAAGACTCGAACAAATTTGATCGTATTTATGTTCTGCCCCCTACGTGAATCCACGTGTGTTCGCCTCAATTACCCTGAACCCCCTAATTTAGTGTTGCAAGCATTGCATGGTCCATATGCACTCGGGAAATGGCCAACAATGCAGCAATTCCGCCAGCCATAACAACGCTTACTCACTTCACGTAAGCAGATGATGTGGGGTTTTTCATGGAAAAATCTAATCTGGGTACATTAGTAAAACAACCGCGTGTCAAGAAGATATTCAGGATAAACTGAATAGTTCAAAAATGTATCTACTGAAGCCAAATAAAATAACTAATATCACGATAATAATGGTAGCACACTCGGCAACACCGGTACGCGAATTGAAAAAAAACACAGAAAAAACGTTACGCGCCTTTGTTAGCCACTGCTTTATTTTCAGTGCGGTGCCCTAAAAAGATTTAGCAAAATCTCTTTTCTTGATAGACGATCATTAATATTCCAGCTCCCAACGAAGTGCGCATATAACCGTCACCCTCGCATACAAAGTTAAAAACTGTGGCGATTTCTGATCCTAGATTGCTGTTGCTCTGCGTTGAGATAATTCCCAGCCCCCTCTTTCAAAAAGGCCGGGATCCGATTAAACGGAATGTTTTGACTGGCTTCTCATTCCGATGTTTGGTTTTCGTTCTATGTGATATAATCCCTCTCCCTTCCATTTGGTATTGTGCAATCTCTCTCTCTCTCTCTCTCTCTCTCTCTCCTCTCGTACCTTTCTGTACGTGTTCGTGGTAGATGGTCTTCCGCTGGTCGTTTCCGGAGATCTTCTGAGCCTCGGTCGCCACGTGCTTGATAAACTCCACGCAGCACAGATTGAACAGCTCGCGGGCCTCGTTGGCGATACGCATTTCCGGAATCACATCCTGAATAAGACATTTGCGGCCGACAGGGCAGCCAAGTACCTTGATGATCATGTTGAGTCCCTTCTGCGGCAGGCCCACCTCATTGTCCTCTTCCGATTTCTAAAAAAGGCTAATTTAGAGGTTATGCAGACTATAAAAAAATTAAATTAATGGTATTATCTGGCTGATACACAACTTTTATTTAGTTTTTTCCTATTTTTCTAAATTTCAGGAACAACAAAGGTGTTATTCTCACTTTCACCCCGGAACCAGTTCCAGGAAAAATCGCATTAAGGTCCCTTTTATCAGATCAACAGGTCACCTCCTGATCTAATCTGTTTTTTGAAACTTTGTTCGTCAGTCTAGACCACTAGTTAAAAAGGGAAATAATAATAAAAAGGAAAAGATATATATTTTTGTTGTACGATTGAAGGTAAAATTATCCAGGGTATCCGGAATCTTTGAGGTGGAGTAGTAATACGTTCCAGCCTTCCTGGGAATTTCAAGTTCCCATATTTGTTGTCATTAGTACTAATTTATCCCCTAGAATAATTTGAAATAAGATTTTTACCTCAATTTCGCATAAATTGTTTTGACAAAAAAATCTACAAAATTATGATTCATACAGGATTTCCAGAATCACAATTGTATGTTTACATTCTTGGATCCCCGTTATTTTCTAAGATTCTCCCAGAAAGTGGAGTAAACAGATATTTCAGAAAATAACAAAACGCAAGTAAACATGTGTGAAACCACAAACATCCTGTTGTGATGACCAGGAATGTCCACAACCCTTAATCGTATTTAATTTACTTCGAGAATCGAAGTAGTTAGTTTTCCCCAGCTAGCCTTAAGGTAGCTGCCATAAATACACTTCAAAATTCAAAGAGATCACCTTTCAAGGTCAACGCTTAAAAGCGCTTAAAAGCGATCAACGGTGAAGATAGCCAAGGTTTTCACGAGCAATAAAAATAAAATAAAGCTCCTGGTCATAGCTGTCTATTGGCGACACCTGCGGCTGGCAGTAATTCACCCCTTCTTCCGCCATTCGTTTATGGGAGCCAAACCATCGTCAGCTGTCAGCTACTCTCTTTATGACTCTGGTCTTAGTGGAGAGATGTTCTCTGATTTCCTCTTATGTAAGACTACTGTTTTTTATTTGTTTGTCAGCGAAGTTAGATCCTCCTACGCTGGTTACTGATTTTAGCCAACAAATAACAGACGACTGCCATATGGAAAAGCGCCATTTGTGCACAAAAAACTGCAATACAACCTCAACTGTGCGTAATTCATGTGAACAATTCCATTTTCTATTGCCATTTTCTGTAGCAAAATTTAAACGTAACTAAATAAATTTCAAGGGCTGCTTGCAGCCGCATCATTGCCCCGTTCATTATAAAAACAAGTAGTTTGCGTGTCCTGCGTGGGAGACCATTCGCATTTTTCCTTCTCAATATTGCCTGTCGTGATTACCAAAGTCGTAACCGCTGATGAATTATCCCATAACTCACGTTGATAACTGTCTGTAATCACACAGCCATGTCACTCCAACCCCGTAGCGGCCGAGTCCAGCCTCCCACTCATTCACTCCGAGGGTTACAGTAGCCGACTCCGGAAAACAGCAGAAGCGCCAGAGTCGGCTAACGAAGCATTTAAGATTCCGCTTCCGTCGTGACGGCCGAAACTCAGTCGTCAAGCCGTTTCCGCTCGCAACGCAACTCACGCGAATCCAGTGTCCCGCTCACAAATCATTCATTTCGCTTCTGTCTCCCCCATTTCATCCAACAATTTTTGTAAGTATATTTCTTTTCAGTTCACATGAACCGGACGGCGACGCCGGCTTTATCAAGTGGGGCGGCGATCGTCAGCCACATTGCCTACTGCTACGTACTGCCATGTGTCTGCATCATAGGAATCATTGGCAACGTCACCAACTTGATAGTTTTAGGTATGTCAACAAGCAATGCAAAAAAAAATAACGAAAAGGGGCGCACAATACTAGCATACCTTGTTCGCACAGACGCTCTTAATATTAGGGATCCTTTAGATAAAATGAAAAATTGGGTTACTTTGTGTACATGCGGACACAAAACAAAATAGATGGCACTCGAGCAAGAATTACGAAAGTTACATTTCAGCTAGCCGTAGACTCCGGGCGGTTTCCTACATGTACCTGCGTGCACTGGCCGCGGCGGATCTGTTGTGTATGATCTTCGTGATGATCTTCATATCAACAGAAATCCTCACAAAGAATGGCGTGCCCGTCAACCAGTACCGTCTCTACCAAATCTACCAGTGCCACTTCATGCTCACTTTCATCAACTGGGCTCTGGGTGCCGGAGTCTTCGTTGTGGTCGCCCTGTCGCTCGAACGCTACATATCAATCATCTTTCCCATGCACTTTCGTACTTGGAATTCGCCCAAGAGGGCTTCCAACGCCATCATCCTCGCCTACATTTTACCGGCCGTGTTGTATATACCGTATGCTATTACGCGGTATAAAAGTCTCACCGCCTGGGACCCCAGTTTGAATGCGACCGTCTACAAAATTGATGATCATCAAATTTACAGGACCACAGGGTGGCAGGTAACGATTGGAAAATAGAGACATTAAACACTATTTTAGATCTACAAGTGGACACGGGAAACATTGCTCAGATTTCTTCCAATTATTGTATTGTCTGTTCTCAATATTCAAATTATGATCGCCTTCCGAAAACGACAGAAAATGCTGCGACAACTAACCAAACGTAAAGAACAACAGCAAAACCAAAAGGTAATGGTAAACAAACATTATTTAATCGATATCTTTTGAGGACGAGACACTCATGTATATGCTGGGAGGAACGGTAATCATGTCTCTGGTCTGCAACATCCCCGCCGCCATTAATCTGCTCCTGATTGACGAGGTTGTCACAAAGCTACCAAATGACAACAATGCATTTTTAGACTTTGAAAAAACGGCTGGATTATCAAATCTTCCGGGCAGTGGCCAACATCCTGGAGATTTTTAACCACGCGTCCCAGTTCTACGTGTTCTGTGCTTGTTCGACAGACTACAGGGCTACTTTCCTGCAAAAGTTCCCTTGTTTCAAAAAGACTTATGCGAACAGAGCCAAGTGGGAAACACGCCCTTTCTAAAATTAATTATAATCTTCAGTTATCGCCTGCGTTCATTCGTCAAGCGCGGTCAATCAATAATTCAACGTGGGAACAGCAAAGATATTCACGACAGCCCTCCGGTAGGTAGACATTTCGCGATTTTGCAAACATTTTTATTTTTCTTAGGTAATGTAAATCTTTCAGGGTGTGGAATCGCCTACACGGCAGTCCCAGCCTTCGAGAAACGAACGAGCTGAGCAGGATACGGTGGACATTCACATTGCCTCTGGTGAGGAAAGTGGCAGCGATGGCCGCGAGTCGGACTCACTGATCAAGTACGGCGCAGTGGCTAAACTCACCGTGGACACTAATGGCAGCACGTTCCTTTGACACCACACGGTGGTTCACTTTTTTGGTTGAAGACGCTTACTAACAGACAGTGTTCCCGCTTACAAGTGCTTTTAAATAAATGATCTCAATATCAGTCAACATTTTTCTATATGTCTCAAAATAAAAACGTGTCCGATTATGTATCAAGCCAATGAAGTCCTACAAAAAAATGCACAGCATCGACAGCAACAATGGTACACGCTACGGCGCTCTACGTAGGATACAAAATTTCTTTGCTACAAAATTTTGATCATGGAAGCATTATCGAAAATTATATTGGCCAAGGCCTGTTTTTTATGGCATCAATAAAAGGACATTTAGGTGGTAATTTTGATGGATGCTTCAACGAAATGATTCAGTCTGCAACTCTCACTTTCACTCTGTTTCGCCATTTACATTGAGCCTGAATATTTCGAAAACAAGGAATTTCTGACATGGGATATAAAAGAATTTTTTGTACAATTAATTTTTCTCTTTCATATGAGACTAAGTTGTAACAAGTGCCTGACTGTACCTTTAACTAAATTTAATGTTCGGCATGTCTGGATTTGTATCGTGTTTCCGCTAACTAAATGTTTTTTTTTCGTAGCCACGTTAACTAAAGTGGAATGCTACCACTAAAAACACCAATATATTGCAAATAGCAAAAATTTGGACCAAAAGGTAGTAAGTCACTTTATTATCGTAAACTGATTGTTATCTTTTCTGGGGTTTGAGACAACAGGAAATGGCTGTTTTTAATCTTAGCGGAGAAAAATAGAGGACCCATTGCGACCCATGGAAAATTGGCTATTTTTGTGTCTTTCAAGAATATTAGCGGACAGAAAGTGAGGAGTAACGTTTTCTTTGCACAGTCAAATTTGAATTGTGTTAATTTTCCCATAGGTCAGCTAGGGTTAAAAGGACTCACCTATTTAATCTTACATTTAGCGGACACATGAAACATGTGGATTTTATTGGAAAAGTTAAGGTCCGCTATTTTTCATATGAGTCCGCTACTTTTTTTTTAAATCTGCTTGCCGAAAGCTTTTTTTCACGGTGACAAGGCGCAACCTGATTCATCACGCGAGATTGATTCCACCTGATTTATCACGCGAGATTGATTGCGTCTATAGCAACAAGAAAAGTCCACCAAGGATTTCAAAAAACAGCCGTTTTTTCATATTAGTTTTAGTTGTAAAATCTTCGCATAGTCTGGTTGGCTCTAGGCTATGACAAAAGGGTGAAAAATTGTAGAAAAAATAACCTCTTACATAAACAAAAAATACCCGTTTTTCTGTCGTTTGACTCACCTTATCCATCCTGAATCGCTTGCGTCGGCTTGGAACCGCCTTGAAAGCGAACATTACGACAGACGTGGGGAATTCTGCGGTATTCTGGGCGATCCCTGCCTTTCTCGAACATTAAACGGGCGAGAAATTCACAGTCAAAACAATTTATACGATCGTTTAACAAAGGAAAATAACACGAATCGGCCCGTATCAAGTGGGAACCAGAGAGTAACCGCATTATGCACCATTGGTCCTAACTACGTGAATTTTTACAACAAGAAATTACAAGGAATAGAATTCTGGGTGCTGTGAGTGTATGTACAAAACAAGTGAGGGATACAAAGGGCCTGATTAGACCCAGGAGAGAGGGACGGACAGACGACCGTCGCTCATTACGTACACGGTGGGGTTGAAGGAGAGGTTCAGGGAGAGGCCGCTCAGGAGCTCCCTTGTGGGGTCGTCTACGTCACGAAGACGGCGGATGCAGACGAGGACGGCGGAGAGGGAGAGACCCTCTTCCCACTCGAGGGACTGCAGGGAGAGCTCACGAATGCAGTCCAGACGATCCGTCTCCAGCTCCGCCTGAAATTTAGAAATAAAGGAGAGGAAAAAAGCTGATCTAGTCTAGAGGGCCGTGGTGCAAACTATTTAAAAATTTAGCAATTATAAACAACATTTTCAACCCGTCCTTACTCTTGATTGTGCTTTCTAACCGTTTTTTAATTTCATTCATTTGGCACCTAAGGTATGAAATAAAAACCAAGTGTGACACCCACCACGAGCTGTTGCATATTCTTGTTGACCGTCCTCGACGTCTCAGCGGATTCCTGGAGGAAATGAAGGAGAGAGGGAATATCCACGTTGCAGGGCACGCACAGACGGCCATCGTGGCCAATCGACAACTCATCGTACGATGTCACAACCTGAAGAATGGAGTAAAACGAGTCCAATGATCAATTCACCTCTAACATCGTGTCCTGGCCGTGTTTACTCAACTCCCCGTGCAGTTCCGGCTTATTGTTCAATCTAAATTACACAAAATGTAAATAAAATGGAAGTTGGCACCTTGTAATGAGGGAAGAGATCTGTTGGACGGTCTGAGCGAGGCCTCCTTGGTTGGGGACGATTATGATGGCACCGCCGAGGATGGAACGAAGATGGGCCACGGCCTCTTTCAGGTGGGGGATTTGGGTGCGGCGGACCAGAGCTTCTACGCAGGTCTGAAAGAAAGAGTGTTAGAGAAACAGAGGTAGAGAGAAAGATAGAGAGACTTACATGTTGCCACTGATCTGGAACGTTGTCGGCGCCGAATTGGATGGAGCCGTCGCAGCACACAAAGGATCCTCTGCCGAACCTAGAAAACATAAGTTAAAAGGGTCAACTCTTTTTGTACAGAATGAGCTCAAAGTGTACAGACCCTTTGTGAAATCTTTCCACTGACCTGAGGGTATTCTTGTAGAGCGCCTGTCTGACGGACTCCCTCACTTTGGAATCCGACTGATCCAGGAGGCGGTGCACATTCCCAATGCACCTCCTCATGTGGGATTCCGTCCAATTGATCTCCCATTTCACCTCTTTCACACTCGTCCTCCACTTCAAATCGTCGATTTCGTCCTTCAGCGTTAGTTTCGTGATCCTATTTTTCAAAATTAAAAAATACATATTTAAAGAAACTCACTGGCTTTCCCTGACTTTCTGAACCACCTCCTGGCGAGAGGTCGACAACACCGACCTCAGGTCATTCGACAACGGCGCCTTCTTCTTGTGACGGAGGTATCTGAAAGGAAATTTGTATATAAAATTAATAAAAAAAACGAAGATTTTTTAAAATCTTGGTTAGTTAATAGTGTATTTGGAATGGTCACACCAGCTGATTATAGTTCGAGATTGCTTTTTACGGAATTCTGCGTTAAGTTAGAGCGCAAATACATGTATTGGAAAGGGGGGTAAAATCCGAAGAGAAGTCCCGTGATTCGGTTAAAATATATTGAAATGTAACTCCTTTTAAAAAATAAAAATTTTCACTGAAAAATGATTTTTTTTTTCATTTTCTCCCATGTAAAGAAGATAAATAACGAGAATTCCAAAAACAAAAGAAAATTTTAGCAATTTTTACGACCAATTAAAATCAGACGTCGGATTTTGGAAATTTTAAGGCCGAGCCAGCCATGAACCTTCTAATTCTTAAAAAAAAAAGCTATGGGGTTTACAAATGTACGTAAACCCACTTTTTCATGAGGTCTTCGTCTACTCCGAAATCCCCGAATCCTGAGAATCCCGGCGATTTGTCGAAAACGCCTCCAACGGAACCAGGGGCATTGCCCGTTTTCGGGAGATCCTCCGTCGGCAGATTACATCCTTCCAGAGCTTGTCTGGAGATCAAAGAGTGAAAAGAAAGAAAGGAAAATACCTGACAATCCTGAGGGGGTCTGTCCCGCTGAGATTGATCCGGATGTCCTGTAGACTACGCGTCGCCTTGTCCAAAATCGAAAATTTTACGGTCGTCGGTTTTATGGAAGCGGAGACTGGGAAGAGGTCGTTTATGTAGCCGTTGAAAATCTGAAAATAAGGATTTAAACCTAATCAGATATCGGTAATCCTATTCCGTACGGGTTTCAGAAACAAGGAAAACGGTAGTTTTAGTCGTAGAATTTATATTTTAACGTTATACAAACCTGGAGCGATTTCTCGTTTTGTTCCCTGGCCGTGGGGAAACGGGCGAAGCGATCCGGATGGACTTCGAAGAAGAAGGGACGCAGGACTACCTGAAATTGGAGATTCAGACTTCTTCTTTTTTGCATGCTAAGGAAAATATAGGATGCCCTCTTGAACTTTTTAAAACAAACAAAAAAGTTTTTAAAGACCCACCGAAATTTCGTTGAGAGACATTCCGCGCCTTGCAAGCCTAAACGGGCTCAACGGGGAGAGGAGCGACGGTCGCGGCATTCTGAAAACAAAATAGATTTTACTTTTAACTATCAAATGGTACCAAAGGAATTAAGAACTGGAAAATAAATTACGAATATAAAAAGTTTTTAAAAGCATTTTCTAGAGAAAAACATCTTCTGGCATTTGAAATCAAGAATCGGCACCAATTGCTTGCAAAATTTACCGATAACCAAGGCAAATAAAGAGAGAGGGAGCACGTCGAAAATAATCCCTGCCAGACGGCTGGCACAAAACAAAGTGATAAAACTCGGTTTTATGTGTCAAACAGATTGAAAATGAACTTTTTTTATCGATTTTACTTTACAAACAGTGTTAAATATGTAAAATAGAGAAATTGAAGTTCAAAAGGACGCGTGAAGACGAAAATAATGACTGCGAATCGGTCGGTGGAATGCGCCTGTTTGTCACGTACAGCTGCAAAAAATAGGGATAAATTGTGGTGATTACTCAATTTCTATGGAATTTTCTAGGGATTTCAGAGTTAAATAGGTGAAATTAAGAAGCCAAAGTGGAATCAAAGACAAGAATAGATCAGAACCACGTGGGCAGTCTTTTAAAGACGACACGTCGGGAAGAGAAGAGATAGGAAGTCAAACAATGCAACGGTCAATGATAGCAAGAAGTTCCCCGCACGAGCGAAAGATGAACCCCCGTGGGGACAAAATGATTCCACTTTTCAAATCTCTTAGAGAATTCGCTTAAAAATGACACAAACGGAGGTTTGCCACATCACGGATGGTTCTAGAGGAGGAATAACAAAGTCGGGTCTGGTTCGCGGGAAGGTACACGAGTT